>CM031234.1:848138241-848738241 GCA_018340775.1 Taxus wallichiana var. yunnanensis
AAATCCTACTTTTGGGGACATGACTGCATTTCATAGGTTGTTACCTCATGAATGTCCATTAAATTCATTATTGAATGAATTTAAAATTATTAACTTAGTCTATCTATCTTTGTGGACATGATTGCCTTTGCTTCAAATTGTTCCCAAAACACTCTTGCTTCAAACTATATTCAATTGTCTCACTTCGGACTGTTCCCTATCATTCTTGTTTCATTTATCCTTTGCTTCGGATTATAAGAATGGGGAATAAAAGGTACTCAAAACCAGAGTCTACCTCACTTTTCTTGTGAGATTCACAAGTTGTAACACTATTTGAAAAGGCAAGATGGTTAGAATTTATAAATAAATTCCAAGGCTATATGGAAGCAATAGTGGAAGAATTCATCAAAAATTTCAAGGGAAGCTCTTCAAGGGTAAAAGGCACTAAGATTCCTATTAATAGTAAGATCATAAATCAAATTTTAGGGATTTCCTTATGAAGGGATGTAGATTATAGGAAGGTCTATTTACAAAGACCTAATTCAAATTTTTCATGACCATGGAGAGTCTTGAACCGGTATTGGCCTTAAATAATGCAAAACATGTCAAAGGTATTAGGAGAGATATAATTCTTGAACCCTATGGGGCTGCTGCATTTCAGATAGTGAAGTATTTCACCTGCGAAGGTGAATACAATATCTTAGGAGGCGATACAATACGAATTCTTATTCATTTGAAACAAGGATGGCACAAACCAGGGCATCAATAAATTTACCTCAATTTTCTGTGTGACAACATCCACATTATGGCCAATAAATATAAATTTGAGAATAAAGGAACAATGAAGCACCACGGTCTCATTTACCTGATTTGTCAATATTCTATCATAGAGCGAAGAATAAAAAGGATTGGAAAAATTTGATGCAGGAGATGGATAAAGTTCCCAAAAATAGAGACATACTCTCTCTAAATCTGTTGCACCTAAATCAACTCCATCCCTTACTCGACCTGAAGGAGAAATTGCATCATCTAGCGTTGAATAGGGTTAGATATTTGATGCCACATCTATTGGACCAATTAAAAAATAACAACATTGAAAATATTGGGAGAAGAACCTATCATTGAACCCCCAAGTAGAAAAATAAAAATAAAATTGATTCTTCTAGAGGATGAAGACCTCAAGGCAACAAAATTTTTTGGGAAGCATAAATTCAGGCAGTAGAGGACTCTGAAACAAGTCCGACCTGAAGAAATCGAGGAATTCACTGAATAAAGGGGTCCTGAACCTTTTCCATAACCTTCTTCTTCCAATAAGGAAACAAAAATGAAAGGCTCCACTTATAGAGAAAGAACCTATATCCCCTGCTTCGCCAAGTCAAGGTATTGAAGAAGAACAATTGCAGCATGTCCTTCTCCTCTCTAAGAAAGAAGAAATCACCAAGTAGCAACAAGAAGAATTAGAGTTTCGAAAATAAAGGTACAAACAAAAGAAACCCTTATCTCTTCTTTACAAGTGCAAATTGAAAAACTGAAATGTAATGCAAGGAAAAGGAAGAAACAACCCTTTCCAACACTAAATTAAAAGTTGATAAGGAAGTTCAAACTTCCTTAAACATAGAGGAAGTTAGAAATGTCTAGGGTATAATTTGTAACAATTATGAAAAATTGCATTCTCAAAACGAGACATTGAAAAATCAGTTGGAAGAAGAGAAGAATGAAAGAAGAAAATAGAAAAAGAAAAAGAAAATAGAAAAAGAAAAAGAAAAGATAAAAAATGACTTATATGTTGCTTATGTATTACGGGAAAAATTGCTTTCAGTAGAAGACCTTCTTCAGTATATAGTACTTTCTTGCAAGAAGCGAGTTCTACAGATGAAAATTATTAAGAATACCATGTGACTTTCCCTTTGAAATAAATAATGACATAGAATTTTTGAAGGCATTTACAAAAAGCTCCCTTGACCATCAAAATCTCATGTGTGAATTCCACTTGTGTGATATTTTGTTGGGTCACATGTCATATTTTCAAATTAATCTCTTTGTAGGGGAGTCCTAATTAAGAGTCTTCACTTCTACCATGAAAAATCAAATAGAATGGGAATGAAGGACAAATGATTATTTTTAGAAAGTGAAGACAAAAGGTATATGCACGAGGCCTTAATATATACTTGGTCTCACACATTTGGACGTTTATGTTATCATATGATAGTGTTGTTTTTCATATAGACACTGTGTGTATACCACATAAGAGAGATAAAACTGTTGATACTCTTGTCTTGGTGCCAATTAACAACCTAAAAAGAAACATATATTGGAATCAACATATATTAGAATCATATGTATACAATTTATTTATTACAATGACTTGAAATAATTTTCAACTACTTGGTCTTGTTGTTTTCCCACTCCTTCTAACTCTATTTTTTCCTCTTCTTGAGACTTAGCTTTTGTGTTTAGACACTCACCCTTCCTTTACTACTTGCTCCCTGACCTTATACCTCTCCTTACTCCATCAATCTCCTTCTTGGTTATGGTTTTGGAGTCTATACATGCTAGTACATTTTCTATAGTTATTATTGCTCACTACTTCACAAAGTGTGACTGACACAAGATCACCTAGGGCACGACATGCAAACACACTCCAGAACTACATTTGGGTCCAAAATGTAGTGTAAATATCAGTTAGTAAGCTGCTATTGTGGAAGTGAGTTCAGTTCCAACCATTCATTTTGCATCTTTTATTTTTAGGGTTTTGATACTTTTTGTCTTTTACAGTAATTCCTTCATCCTACATTATTTGATAGATTTGGCACAACTCGGTAGATCCATAGACATGAGACATGGAATATTTTATAGTATCTTATGATCTTGAAAGAACTAGAGTCTTAGATTTTACAGAACTAGGACACCTATTCTATAGACCGGGAGCCCTGGGCACCCAAGATACCCTCTTCGGTGTTGCGGTTCATTCGGATCCTCCATATCCGGCCTTTCGAGACTTCGTAGAGTTGTTCTTGCTTTTAAAATCTAGTCGGACTGCAACATCTTGTGATAGTCTTCGTCAATCATCTAAGTCCTTTCCTTTTACATATTTTCATACTTAAGGTTTCATTTCATTTGATATGATTATTTAAAATCATTCCATGTTGCTTTAGCATAGTTTACAAATTTTTAGTCGTCCCATATTAGATTAACTATTTCTATACTTTCCCTCATTTAGTTTAATTTTATTTAATCATTTTCATGAACTCCGACGTCTTCATAGCACCTTCTAGGGTTTTCATTTGCATTTAGCCATCATGAGTATCTCCATCAATGATTATTTGCTTACTCATCTTGATTTACTTCATCGTGTTTAACATATTTTTACTACTACAAATGTTTATGTTAACATGCATCCAGATTCCATGTATAACACATTTGTCAATGCATTCTCACAACATATAGCATTCAAGGCCAATCCTCCTGCTAACATTCATCCCTTTGACAATGACCCACCACTCTATATTATGTGTCACATTTACAATGTTGGTGTAAAATTCGTTCTTATTGATGATGGTTTTGATCTTAATTTGTACCCCATGTCATTCCTTCAAGATTTAGGTTTGTCTTCTGGTGACATTAGTGCTTCTTCTATTTCACTTTGTGCTTAGGATTATACCATTTTTCCATGTCTTGGTCATGTTACCTTTCCCATTATTGTTGGTCACAAAACTCTCCCTACAGTTTTCTTTGTTATAGATTTTCCTGTCTCATACAATTGTTTGTTAGGTAGGTCATGGCTTCATGTCATGCGCAGTTATCACTTCTACGGTCCATCGTTGTGTTAAGTTCTTACATGAACACATTGAGTATACTATCTTTTGGGACCGTGACCCATTCGATACTATGTCCATGACCTTAACACTAGTCTCCCTATCCCTCGTATTGATATTATCGACGAGCCTCAACCTATGGGTGACCCACCTCATTTACCACCACTCAAGGGAGTTATTTTTTACTAGATTTTGTCCCTTCTCCACCACATACTACTACAATTATTATTCCATATCAACTGCCTATCCCCTCCATGGACATTGCTTTCCCATCTTCATCTTCATTGTCTACCCACCCACCATTCACTTGCACACTCTTCATACATGGTTCGTACTAGGAGCACATTCCATTAGATCCTACTTCAGCTGAAACCATATGTATGCATGAGGGATTAGCCCACTTAGGTTTTTCCATCTCCAATATTCATCCACCGCCATACCATCCTCATTTATACCATGGGTTAGTCCATGTCATAGACACCTATGGACTTCGTTTCTTTCATCTTGATGTTTTTCTTACGCACACTCCTACTACTACGCCACTCACATTAGGATAGTCCTAGATAGACTATATTGGGGGCACCCTAGATCCGGATCATACGGATATATATTTTTCTATTCCTTGTGGATGTACTATCATTTGTAATATTTCTTTCTTGGGTTATACACAAAATATTACTCGTTGGTATGAACATGTTTTCCCCTTCCCTCCATTCACTGATGAGGAATATGCTATGGGCATGTATCACTTATATCTCAATGGCTCATTACATGATCAACCTAACACTATAGCCTACCAAGTTACTAACACATATCCATTTGATTTCGATCCCAAGGATGATGATATTCTTGAAGAATTTACATAGTCACTTGGCAAAATTGCCATGGTGGGGGGGATATCACATTACACACTCCCCCTCATGTTTCCGCATAGTTACATAGTCTTACATCACACCTTTTGTACTCCTCATTTACTATCCTTTCCTATAAGCATACCATATCACGCATCATAGGACCCCTGATTACCCGATGATGCACTCTTGTGCTTCGGTTTACACTTGGTACATTGAGAGGATTACCATTACACTACTGAACCCCACACATTACACCTCGGGCATTATACATGGCATTCCATCATACATTGCATGTAATACACCATTCATTTATGCTTATTCTAAATTATACTCATCCTCATCTACGCATTAAATCCATTATGATATCTACGCACTTAGTCACATTATACATTGCACATTTTCATATCATATATTTTCTATATACTATACTAGTCGTCATTACCTATGAGTCTAGTTTTACATTTCATCCCTACATTTTACATTATACTAGTCCTTACCCTACACACCACATACATTATTAGGCTATCCACACATAACCTATACATATTCATACTACGCATTTCCACATACATACTACGCTAGGTTACATTATATATGGGTCTAGCTTTACATTTTATCACTACATATTCTATTTCTATCTACACTTATCATCTCATCTTACATATTACATATTCTATACACCATACACATCCTACATTGCATTATTTACACCACACATTTATACATTCTACCTATCCTATAGTCATTTTATCATTACTACATACGCTACATCGTTACTGTGTTGCACTTCCCACCACCCTATGAGGCAATTTAGTTCCTCACCATACTTGACTACCGAGGGTATACAAATCAAATGGACCTTACACTCGCCATGTGACACTATCATGTGGCATTTCCAACCTAGTGACATACAATTTAGGCTAAACCGTCACCTATTCTATCATCTTATAGTGGGATACACTTTAGGTTACATCACCAATCCTTCCTTTCAATTTGTAGTGACATATGCTTTAGGCTAAATCATCACCCATCTCCATCCATTCATTTTATAGTGATATACGCTTAAGGATAAATCATCACTCATTTATTCAATAAGTCGTGATATATGCTTTTGTTATAGGGTTCACACACGTCTCTCCACATGTCACATCTCATCACCACTACATATACACATTCATCATTGTCGTTGGACACAAAAAACACTACTCGACCATTTCCCGATGACACACTCTCTTTTACGGTTGATTCTTGACTCACGACGGAATACAAAATGAACCTCATTGCATACACTTCCATACACTCGGGGCACATTTCTCCTACTTTTCCATCTTGCATTTCATTCCATCCATCCACATATTGTATTGTCTTGGGGGCATTTAATTTTTTTACGCAAGTGTTTTGTATGATTACTTTACTGGACATGTTAGGTTGATTTCTTATATGTCATTATCTATATGATACACACATGCACATTCATGCCTTTGTTTAGTGTGATCACATATATGTGACTCTTACATGTGGCATGGATGTTAATGTTCTACCCTTCCTATATTGGTCGTTGGGGGCATCCACATTCGTCTTATCCAGGTGTTATTATTTCATTTTGTACTTATCATCTTACATTTACTTGATCATACATGCTTTGACATATTGGTTATTTCTCTAACATGCTAACAAGTGTCCCATGTGCAACACTTGTTTTGTAGGATTACATGTTTCCATGACTACTTGTTTGTTTGTCTATACTTTTCTTCCATTATTTGCCATTATATGCAGATTTTTCCCTATGTTTGTGTGCACACTTGTTTGTTTGTGGCCATGATAGCCTTGTGTATCTTGCGACATCGTGAGTGATGTCCCATGTTTTCAATCTACTTTGTCTTCATGTTACTTCTTTTCTTTCATGTTTACACTAGTTTGTTTGGTAGTTACTACGTGTCTGTGTATTTTCACATGTCTTATTGCATGCATGCGTTTTTAAACTAACACATGTTTTAGCTAGCCATCCTCTTTTGTGTGTGCCTTGGTTTCTACCAAGTGATTTTCCTTTCCCCTATAGGGTAGAGTTCTACAGTCAGAGTGTGTTAGGTCCTTTGGGGTTGCATTATCCTTTCCGCGAGTCGCATGTGCCCCCCCAAAGATGGGGGAATCATTGATGGTTTTATATACTAACATAATGTATTTACATTGGTTTAATAAAATACATTTTTTTCCCTTGACATTATGGGTTTATATACAGTGAGTGAGTTCATATCAGTCTATGAACTCCATACACAATGGATTTTATAGGACATGGTGTCTTTAGCATTTTGGGAAACAATTACAAGCTTGGGGTTATAGTGGGTGTGCCTCTCTACAACGATTACTTTGGTTAGTTGGTGTCGAATTGCCCAAAAACCGGGACGCTGAGAGATCTCTTCACACATATTTCAACGAAGTGGTCAAAGGTTGGAGGACATAAAGCAATTCCTCCCTACACTTCTTCACCCGGGTGGTGACATGAGATCTTCAAAAAATGCGCAAAAAGAACACATGATATCCTTCTACACCCTTTCTCTCGACATGGATCAAGTGCACATGTTCTAATTACACTTTCCTTTTATCATACTTTATATTTGCGTATTTTACACATGCGTATTTTACACAACATTTTTACATATGTGCATATTTGACTTCTTGATTATTTTCTCCTTACAGGTCTGGCCATATGAGAACAAGCAGTCAAATTGGGGGCAACAACAATGACGAAAATGACAACAACAATGCAATGACGAAACACCACAACGACACTTACCTTTACTAATCATGCAAGTACATTACACACATCGCAAAAAATACATACACATTCTTCCCTAGGTTCACTCTCATCACTTTTTATGTGCAATTTTCATCTTTGGAATCCGCATTCCTCCACTTTTTCTTTTTGTCATTCCACGCTTGAGTCTAGTCCATCTGCACATCTCTACTACACTTTACATGGATATCGGTATGTATTTATTTCTAGTTTTATGTTCTTGAGTGTTCCACTTACCAACATAAAGTGGGGGAAAAATGTAGTCACAAAATCATGCACTTTAGGCATTATTTAGCTCGGTCTCATACTACTATTTAGAAGGTTCTCAAGTGAAGAAAGTACTAATTAATCCCACATTTTGGCCATCTTATTTTACCTTTTATTTCGTCATTCCCGTGTATTTTCATATACATGCCCAGCTATTTCGTCATTGTCCCATCATTTTATCCTAAACCTAGGCACCCAGAGGCATGTACTAGGGCACTTCGGTGCCTTGGTCCCACATGGGTGCCCCATCCTTGTTTTACTTTCCCACCTCTTTTTGGGCCTCTTCTAGCCATGTTTCATACTTATCTTTTTCATAGTTGGCCATGTTGGGATTAATTACGAAATTATATCAAGATAAACCTATAAATATAAAGTTATGAGACCATAATGAGGGTCCTAGAGTCACTTACTACTATCACTCCATCTAGAGTTGCATCCATTGCATCACTTGCATCCATATAGTTCCATGCATCAAGGCTAGGAGATCTACATCAACACACACAACATAGGGGAGGGATTCTATTCTATTCCATGCACACATGTTAGTACATTTTCTATAGTTATTATTGCTCTCTACTTCACAAAGTGTGACTGACACAAGAGCACCTAGGGCACGGCACACACCGTAACTACATTTGGGTCTCGAAATGTGGTCCAACGCTCAAATTAGTAACCCCACTTGTTGGCAAATTTGAGTCATCTGACCCATTAATTTTGCATATTTTAATTTTAGGTTTTTGATACTTCTTTGTCTTTTAGAGGTCATTCCTTCATCCTACATTATTTAATACATTCAGAGTAACTCAAGTAGATCTAGCCAGTGCGACGAGATAGGGAATATTTTAGGGTATCTTACAACACTGAAAGAACTAGATTATGAGATTTTACAGGAACCGGGTACCTATTATGTTGACCAGGAACCTTGGGGTTCCCAGCAGTACCCTCTTGGGCACTGCAGTCTATTTTGATCCTCTAGATCCAACCTTTATGGTACTTCGTACATTCATTCCACGCTTCAAATCCATAGTCAACCTGCGCACACATCATGCAGGTCTTCAATGAATCACTAAGTCCTTTCCTTTTAGATCTTTGCATACTTAGGGTTTTATTTCATTTGATATGATTATTTAAAATAATTCCATTCTTATTTAGCATAGTTTACAATATTTTAGTCCTCCTATATTAGATTAACTATTGCTATACTTTCCCTAGTTTAGTTTAATTTTAGTTAATCACAACTCATAACTTTTGCATACCTTGTCCTATAATCAATTTTTATATACCAATGGAAATCTCTCGAATCAACTTTACAACAAAACTTTTGTAAAAGGAATCAAAACAAGCTCATTATACCACTTCTTTTGCAAGCTACTCCTAGTTAGGGTTTAGCTAGGGTTTCAAACCACTTTATCTTCCTAACAATCATTCATAAAAACCCGAGGATAAAACCACCTTATTATTTTTTTGAAAGATTCATAACTAACCTTAAAAGATATTTCAAATATCTCAAGTCCCCATGCAAAACATACAATTCACAACAAGCATCGAAGGTCCATATTTTCTTTAAAATCACATTGAAACATACTCGGTTTCACCAAAACTTGCATATCTTGAATTTCTTCAGCAATTTGACCTAAAACTTGTCATGAATCATCATGAAAAACTGAGCTAACTGTCGATACTCACCTCATATCCCAAATATCTCTGAAAATCTCTTGCCAATCTCATTTACCTCTGTTAAACTACTTGTTTCTCACTTTGTTCACTTCCCAAGGACCCCAAATATGCATCATACCTCTGAGTTCGACTTGAAACTCACCATACACCTCAGGTACACTATCACAACACTATCAACATGCTTAAAAATATTGATCAACTCCAAAACTCACATCTCTACCTCATTCTCCATGCTCCAAGGCTAGAAACAAGCTTGGAATGACCTGACTCAACCATGACACACCATGGGCCGACCATGCTTGACTCGATGCAAACTCTTAGAAACATAAAACACACCATGTAGACTCACATGACCACATGAATCCATTTTCTATCAATAGAGTTGACATCAATGAAAACACTAACACACAATGGCCAACAATCCATACCTTGTACCTTTGTAGGGTATCCTGATGGTGTGAAGGGCTATATATTATTGAACCTTACCACTCATTAGATTTATATTGAGAGAACTATGAAGTTTGATGAGTCATCTTATAATTCTACTTCTCCATCCATTGAATTCCTTTTTCAACTCTAATTGTGATTATGATTCTTTTGATGATGATTTTATTGATCCTCCTCCTTCTCCTCTCGATTCTCACACTTTAGAATCATATAATTATGATAGTAGTGATGATGAGAACTATGGGCTAGGAAGACCTTGCAAAGTGCTTGATATTGGATAGGGGATCCTTCGAATGAGAGACATGCTTGTTTAAATTTTAATGGATGCTACGCCTTCTTCACCTCCACTTCTAACCCTCAATATTTTTGGGAGGCTTTTGGGATTCCTAAGTGGGATTCTGTCATGGATGAGGAGTATTCCCCACTCATGAAGAATGATACTTGGGATATCACCCCTCTTTCAAAAGGAATAAAATTGGTTCGGTGTAAGTGGGTGTACCAAACAAAGTATGGTGCCGATGGGAATGTCCAAAAGTATAAATCACAACTCATAGCTAACGGTTTCTCCCAGGTTGTTGGTGTTGACTATTTAGATACCTTTTCTCCTGTTAGGAATATGACTTCCATTCAACTTACCCTCGTCATTATCATTCTAATAGATGGGAAGTCTATCAAATGGATGTTAAAAGTGCCTTATTTCATGGGGACCTAGAAGAATATTTCTATACCTCCGGTTATGTCCAGGATTACTCCCTCATTTGCAAGTTAAATAAGTGTCTCTATGGCCTTAACCAAGCCCCTGGGATTGGTATTCCAAGGTGGACTCCTTTCTTCTTGTATCAAAGTTCACTAGGTATCACTCGACCCAAATGTTTCCATTCTACATAAAGATGAGTCCATGCTTATCCTTGTGTTGTATGTTGATGACTTGTTGATTACAAGTAGCTCTTCTTTGCTCATTGATTATGTAAAGACTTCCTTAGCTAACAAGTTATCCATGAGCGACTTAGATTTGCTTCACCACTTCCTTGGGATATATATTAGCCAATATGACTTAGGAATCATGATTTCTCAACCTAAGTACACCCTTGATTAGCTAGAAAGGTTTCACATGTCCGATTGTAATCCATCTCCCACTCCCTTCCATTTTAGGGTTAACTTAGTTACCGATTTCTCCACTCCTTAGTCGATGGTACCCTTTATCGGTGGTTGGTGGGGATCTTGATCTACCTAACTCACACTCAGTCAAAATTATCATTAATTATTTTCATCATGTATATATTTATGTAAGAGCCCCATGAGTTTCATTGGAAAAAAATTCATATCCTTCACTATGTTCATGGCACTCGTCTGGATGTCATACACTACTTAAGAGGGAAAGAGATTTATTTATTTAGATTCATAGATTGTGATAAGGTTGGTGATCTAGATCATCGGAAGTCTACCTTAGGCTATATATTTTCTCTTGCTTAGGGTCTTATCAATTGGTTGAGTAAAAACATAATGCAATTTCGATATCTTATATAGAGGAAAAATACAAGGATTAGTCAACTCACATGGAATTTGTTTGGTTACTGAGGATTCTCGATAAAGTTTGGCAATAACTTTCATTTGCCTACCGTTATCTATTGTGACAACATGAGCACTATCTCGATTTGTTGAATTTAGTTTGACATCATTAGATGAAGCACATTGATATTCACATGCACTTCATACGATAGTTGATCCATAAAGACATCATTGATTTACATTTCTATCAAACTTCGATCGGGCTACATATATCTTTACCAATCCCTTCACCGAAGCCATCATTTTCTTGCACTCTCTTGTTGGTGTGAGGTCCACTTTGTAGTCATTCATCTTCTTTGGGATTTCTATTCCTCTTCTCCTCTTCATATTCTTCTAGAAATATTTCAGTTTGTAGTGGGTACCTCATCAGTCCTTTAGTTTTTGGGACCCATGTGACGCATTGTTCTTATTTTTCTAGGGGAGTCCTCTCTCTCCTTTTGGCTTGTCATGCCTCTATCTAAGCTTTGATGAAGGGGGTGTTGGTGTGAGGTATTGTTTCTACCTTTTATTTGGTTATTAGGTGTTTCTTACACCTCACACATGGTGAGTCATCTCACTTAGGTGATTCATAGTTCTTTAGGGATTTATATGACATATGACAAATTTCATCATAGAATCTGTCATACTGTCATATGATTCATTATCATATGGGAGTTACATGTCATTCCTAGCATTGTAACTCCTCACCCTATAATGGGATTATGACATGTCTAGGCATGGAAGTTACACATAACTCCTACTTGTACTTCTCTTTTTTGATCTATGAGATTAAATAGACATGTTTTTCTTTTGCATGAACAATTTGGCTTATGGTTAATTTATTGTTGATTACTTGAAGCACATTCTTGATTACATTGAGTACAACTGACCTTTATGTTCATGGGATTCATTAGCTCCTTGTGGTTTAATCTCATAGGGTGCAAAAGGACTATGAAAAAGAAATAAAGAATCAAGATATGGAGAAGAAGAGGAAGAGGCCTACTACAATTGACAAATTTGAGATTGTAAATCATGATACAGATAATCTAAGGCATGGGTGGTGAAGAAGTGCTAGGTTGGCTATGGGAAATTAAGGGGGAATAAAAATTATTATTGGGTGTGGAAATAGGCATATGAATGCTAGATATCCCCATAGTAGTAGGGGAGGAAGAATGTGGAATAGAAGAGGTGATAACAATAGAGAGATCTAAGGTATGAACCATAATAACATGAGTAACATTTTCATGGGCACGTTGGGATACTAATAAAGTATTAAGGGCATGTGGTACATGAGTAGGGTTATCATGTAATGTAGAACAAAATGTGGTGAGAGCATTGAGTTGTGCTTGATTTAGATTAGTTTCTTCATCGTAATATTGTTCACTATCGGAAGTTTCTATGTCTTGGAGGTGGATCTAATGGGGACTAAAGAAAGGGTTATCATATTTGGTTTTTCCCATACTTTTGGAATGACTACGAGTCTATTGGAGGAGCTCTGTATGTTATGAGAAACTAAAGGGACCACTACATGTAATGAGAATGAAAGATATATCCGATAATCGGCAAGTAAGGGTCGGAGTTCTGAAATGATTTAATAGAATTAAATCTTAATAAGAGGAGTAAGATAAAATGAATATAATAGTAATAAGAAATATCGGTCATGAAAGAAACAAGAAATTACAAGAAATGGTGAAATAGGAGTGACTTAGCTTGTATTCAAAGATTTGGATGATATCGGGATAGAAACTAATTGAAGCAAGATGGATCTAGACCGAGTAAGCTTTTCCCGGAAAAATGGAATCTGAAAAATCCCTAAGATAGGACTACCAAATAAGGACAGGACCTCCCGTGTTAGTGTCTAAGTTGGGTGCTTAGTGTATTTGGAATAAATCTAGATATGATATTATTAGGGTTTGAAATTATCTTCCTCATTTCTCTCTTTGTCACATCCACTTTGTTATAGGGTTCATGTGTCGCACATGAATGTGTAATACAAATTCCTAACTACCTACACAAGGCTCAAGAAAACATTAGATGAAACAAATAATGCATATACTTGAGTCAAACCGCCACGACGCTCACCCCAATTTGATTTTTACCAAACACCGCACTATATTTCATAATCTATGTAGTTATTATGTGTGTGTGTGTGTGTGTGTGTGTGTGTGTGTGTGTGTGTGTGTGTGTGTGTGTGTGTGTGTGTGTGATTGAATCATGTCCTTGAAGCTAGGTTTCCCTTGTGCCATTCACACTAAGATACTAGACTACAACTAATTTCCCCCAACATGAATGTGTGAGATGGAATTCAAAAATAGCCCCTCCTATGAAGTGAATAATGCATCCCAATTGTACTCCTTGAATGTTGCTCTTTTCCCAAGTAGTAGAAAGCAAGTAATATCCTAAGTTTTCCAACCCTTATAATAGTGAGAAAGTCATGTATATACATGATTCTCTTAATTGAATTTTGTCATTAACAACCAAAAAGGATGACCGAAAGTGATAATAAAGGTTTTTAAAAAGATAACAAATAATACGGCATTTTAAATTTGAGAAAAGGAGGCAAAATGACAGAAGTGGCCAAAGGGGACAATAACACATGGAAACTTCTTTCATTGATGGGTTGTAGAGTCTGGGATTATCAAGGATAAAATAGAAAATACAAAGTTGGGTCACACGTTGTCCAATGTTCACAAATAAAGTGGCCATTCTAGAAAAGTTGTAATAGAAGTATGAAAAGGATAAAACAATGTAAAATAAAAATATTTGTTATTAATGCCTAGTTTTCTTTCTTAGGAATCATACATATAATGACATACTTAGAGGCGTGATGTAAATAGAAAGTGTGCAATTTTATATCTACAATTTCCCAACTATATAGGAGAAATATGATTAATCAAAAGAGGATAAATGAAAACCCTAATATGAGAAAGGGGACTATCATGGAATCATATATTAAATCAAAACCATAAGGAAATTAGAATAAACCCTAAGGGTGAGACATGGAGCCCTAGGTTTGTGAGTTTGAAAAGTGGAGTTCACCAAAATGTAATAAAAATTAGTGTAAATATAATTAAGATACATTAGTTTGTGAAAAAATGAATTAGGAACATAAAAAAGTAAATACAACAAAATACACATATACTAAATTATGACCAAATCAATATAGAAAATTCACAAGCTTTGGTGGTTTGAATAAAGCAATTACAAATTAGGTTTGAATATATTGTACTAGTTTACTAGTCAAAATGGAGTGATAGTGATATGAAAGTGTGTAGGAGGGATATGTAGGATTTCATTGAGGTATCTTAAAATTTTAGGGATGTAAAAATTAAGAAAAGGAGAATTTTTCTATTCTAGACAAATTCGTTTGGGTAACTTTTTCATATATGGATGTATTTTTCCTCTTTGATTCTGATTTATAATCTAGAATTTTGCACAATCTTCATATGTATTTTAGTAATGATATGTATTTGGTTTTCCATTCTTTTGTAAATATAGTCAATTTAGGGATTCTTATTTATAAAAACCATAGCTTCCTCTTTTCTTAAGAACCTCAAAAGGGGGTTTATCCATAATCGTTGAGCTTCCACAACCCCCCTAATGAGTTGAGAGTTTCCTACATAACATTACTTTGAATAGGCCTCATACCGATATAGTTCTCCTTCTTATTAGGTATGTAAGAACACGTGATAATCAATGTTATTCTACATGTTTTTCTCTAAAACCCGATAAATATGAGAGATAACATATTCAATGGATGTGCTTTAGATTTGCAAATAATAACAACTTTGTACTTGAGTGTGAAAATTGTCTTTATATGTTTGGCTATTGTATTGAGCTTGTTATGAGCACTCACTACCCCTCCTCCCCCACCCTCCTATGTTTTTAGTGATGTGTTTATATAGTGATCATACCTCAAATTTGGAACCTTTTGGAATGAAACTATATTGAATTCAAAATCAAGAGATCTAAAAGACCAACATGAAAAAATTTAATTTGACACTTTCAAGAAAAAATCAAGGGAAGATAAAGTCATCCGTGTAAGATAAATTCATTGGGATGACTTTATCTAGGAAGGACGACTATGTCCATAACTAAAAGAATGAGCCCATATAAAAATACAAGGTGAGAGCTTTCATAAAATGTATGGAAACATGTGAATGATAACTACGAGAGGTGGCTATGAAACTTTACAAAATAATTTGACTTATCTAGAAATGTTGACGTGCATCCGAACTCCGAGTTACTCAAGTTAACAAACTATATGCACAAAATCATCTAAAATACATTATAAAAAGGGCTTGTGGCATTTTTCATGTATCTATAATATGTAATGATCAAATGTGGGTTTACACAAAGTGAAAAACTTAAAACTTAATATATGTTATAAATTATTTGGGGTATAATGGAATGTAAAACCCTAAGGGTTGATTGTTCAATTGATTTGGGTTCACCAAGATGTAGATATGAAAATTGGTTTGCATTTAAAATTAGACTAGATGTTAAGCGAATCTGCATGGTTATAATTACGTTTAATTAATTTAAACAAGAAATCAAACCTAATTACATATGTATATAAAAAGGATGTCTAGAACATAAGAAAATGTAAAATTATTAAAGTGTCACGATTTGGGTTTATATTACAACATATTGGATCACCTATATTAGATCACATGAATTTGGAGACAATTATTATTGAAAGGTGGAAAAGACAATTTGGATAAAAAGGAAATTACCTCTAGTATAAAAAGATCAAAAGTAACATTATCCATTTCTAAAATGAGTATGAAATTTTTGACCACTTCCAAAATAGATACTGAAAACCGTATTCAATGAAAAATGTAAACAATAAATCAAACCTAATTACATATGTATATAAAAAGGATGTATAGAACATAAGAAAATGTAAAATTATTAAAGTGTCACAAAGATTTGGGTTTATATTACAACATATTGGATCACATATATTAGATCACATGAATTTGGAGACAATTATTACCGAAAGGTGGAAAAAGACAATTTGGATAAAGGGAAATTGCCACTTGTAGAAAAAGATCAAAAAGTAACATTATCCATTTCTAAAATGAGTATGAAATTTTTTGACCACTTCCAAAATAGATACAAAAACCATATTCAATGAAAATGTAAACTTTAGTTTATAAAAACAATCATTTGGCCTTGGTTATCAAAAAAGTTTCGCACTTTCTCTAGTTCTATCATGAATCATTAGAAATTTGCTCTTTTTGTTCACACTATAATCCATCATTAAATTCTTGAAAAACCCCATACAAAATGGGAAAGGTTAATGAAATCTTGTGTCATCCATTCACTATTATCATGTCTTATATCTTGACAAAATCACAATTATGAATCAATACAAGTCAACAAATAGTCAAGTGTATGCATGTGTCTCCATCCTTATATTTCAATGCATACAATAACTAGTAAATGAAGTGTATGCATGTGTCTCAATCCTTATATTTCAATGCATACAATAACTAGTAAATGTTAGACTTTTCTCTAAATGTTTCAATTTGAATTTTGACATGAAAAAGCTCTTAGAAATAATAACTTTTCTTTTACACTTCAATGTTACTTTTGCTACAAATTTCTATATAATTATGTATGTCATTGATTGTCCTAAAGACACTAATGGTAAGATGTCTTAAATCAAATTAGGACCCTATTTACAAAAAAATATGACACACAATAAGAATAACGGATAGAAAAAGTAGTGTATCTCAGGAATCCAAAATGAAGGACAAAAGAACTTATAAAGGAAGCAATTATTTTCATAATGGCTATGGAAATGGATTGCCCATACTTGTACCATACATAAATGGTCACCACCTAAAATGACAAGAAAATTAATGGATGTGGGAACAAGAGGGAAGAGAAACAAATAAGGGAAGAGAAACAAATAAGGAAAGAAAGAAAACACAGATAAAGCTGGAAGTTATATGAGACACAAGAGAAACAAGTCAATATGAAACAAAATAAGGACCACATGCTAATAGGATTGTAAATTAGACCAATAATCAATAAATACATAAATATAACATCAATGCAATTAATTAATCTTATATCAAAATTAGGTGTCTACCATAATTATATCAATAAGGAATCTAATACCATCAATATTATATATATGTGCTATAAAATATGATAAACTTTTTTTTTTTTGGAAAAATTTTAAATTACACCATTGTACACCTTATAAAGAACATGCACAAGAATATTTGATATGTCATAGTAGTTAAGCACAAGGCATTATCTATATAGATAATAGGGTGAAACAACTAAAACTAATAGATTGAAATCCATAATAACTTGATCGTTCATCCTTGTTCATTTACTAACCCTAATTTGGATAATAGAGTCTCTATTATTGTTGATTAAATGTAATTGTAAATTTCATTTCTTATTAAATAAAGTTATGTCAATGCGTACTGCCCAAACACACATGAGGTGCACGAGGAAAGTTGAGTAACACTACAAATTAAACAAAATTAAAGGGAGATTATTATTTTGCATTGTGGTTTCTTATTATGATACATTAAAGCCATAACCATGAAAGTACACTTCATTTCTCCAATATAATGGTTTTCCTTTCACAATGCACATGTTTAGAGTAAGCTTTATTTTACGTTGGAAGTTCAATGAGAATGTGGAAATATACATCCCACAAACATGCGCCTAATATTTCCTTTGCTTCTTTTACTTCGACTCTTCTTATTCTTCTCGTCCGTTGAGATTTCTTCTTTTTCTTCCTCCACCATCGCATTCTTCATCTTGTCATTGTTTCTTCCATTCTCGTCGTGATTATTATTTTCCTGCGAAAGATTCAAAACATTGTACATTAATTACTCACAGAGGTTACCCATTAAAAAAATACAAACACCAATTTTTACAATCTATTAAAACATAGCACAAATAACTAGGACCACAAAATTGGATATAGAATTTTATAGCTAAACACAAAATTACATCTACAAAAATTGTTTTACATAAATTTTGCTACAACAAAATTAGATCTACAAAATTGTGTCCAAGTCCGTCAATATCTTAAAAATTGTTATTATACAAATTTGCCAAGTACCATAGAATTATATTTGTGACAATGTAATTAAATCGAACTTGACTTGACAAAACATAGAACTAAATTCATAAGGTTTCCTTTTTAACCCTCTTTAAGTCCCAACACATAACTAAATTCACAAGGTTTCCTTTTGAATAAATCTTTGCACAAGCTATACACCAATTAGGTATATGGCGTCTTTGGGTGACTTGCCTTATATTACACATCATAAGTACTCATGCCACAACAATCCTCGATTCGCGTTCGGTTCATACCTATTCCCAGGCCTACTAGGGAGGGGCTAATCTTGCTAGTAAAGCCCCTTGATCTATATCTATTCAAGTTGAAACTATCTTTCCAGCTTTTAACAACGACGGGTGGAAATGCCCTCCATCTCTAGAGGGGTTACAAGCATTTTGTCCCCAACCCCGGACCCAAACTCCTCACCCCAACCCCGATCCCTAACCTCGGACCAACCCCTCCCCCTCCCCAAACTCAGATTGGGTTGTGGGGAAAGAAGCCCCCCCTTGCCCGACTCCACCCCTCATGAGAATCTAGGGGAGCCCCCTCCCTGAACTATCTTATCTTATTTATCTGGGGGCGATTCATGAACCGGCGTAGGCCGTCGCCATATGGATATAGATAGATAGATAGATAGATAGATATAGATATCTATCTATATCTATCTATATAGAGGGAGCATAGAACTATGACTAGAACCCCCTACGTATTCTAGAATCTTCCAGAATCTTCTAGATTATAATAGAATCCTCTCCCGTTGGCCCCCCGAACTAGGGATATAGGGCCCATGCCACAACAATATATAACATGTTCGACAAAGAAGCTTGAATATATTAATGTGAGAAATTTATATTTGCACATACAAGTGATATAATCTTCACAATTTAGAAATTACAATGTTCCCACAAATTAGAAATTACAATGTTCCCACAATTTAGAAATTACAATGTTCCCACAAGGAACGTGCTACAAATTAAACTATAATATAGGCTTTACTGACTTTTTACAAATCTCACTTGAATGAATCAACCAACTTCCCGAGTATAAGTTTCAAACAATAAATAACTTGAATTATTTTTATTCTTCAACCTTCACAAACTCTTCCAATCTTCATAAACTCGATTGGAAGTTTCAAACAATATAAAGGTTCCATGAGACACGAAGGTTACATACATTGCAATTCATTCACCTTACTTTGTGAGGTGAATTTCATAGTAGGGTGACACTTTAAATCCCATCTACTTATGTCATTGCACACTTTGTGATTTTTCGAGTTTTGTCACGATCAAGTGACCTAAAATTCCTTTGTGGCTTCACATGTAGGCATATGCCATTGAGATGAACATGTAGCCATAACATAAGCCCTTAAGTAACACAAATGATGGCACATTCGCATTTGAAATTTTCTTACACTTACAAAAAAAAACATCTTACTCCTTGCACAATGATTTGGATTTGTTATGAGTAAACAAGTTTTTGGCTAAAAGACAAGACTTCCATGACCTCTTCCCATTTGGCACAAATCCTTATCGTTAAGATAAGATTGTGCGCATTCAATATATGTGTCCCATGAGTCAAATAGTTATGCCAATGTATAAAGTCTTCAATGGACATGCACTATATGTTCTAGTTATATGTTACATGAATTATACTCACTAATATGTTACACACATAACATGAAGTGGCACAATGCATTGTAGTGTGTTCCAAACAACCGTAATAAACCAAAATTTGAACAATCACTTGTCCTACATTGTGCCATAGAATATACTTTTGTGCTAAATCTAAGACGTGTGAAAACCACTTATTCTCAAACTAAACATTTTGTTTGATAATGTGGGATTTCTTATGAATCCAAATGCTTTTACATCATATAACAACACAATTTATTTCTCATGTGCATTCCATTAACTCCTAAAATGTTCCATGTTTATAACTTTATGCCGCACTCAACCTCGCCTCATTTTTAGCTTCTCAACCTATCTACTTTACAAGATACACTTTTGCACAATCACTCTTCCTATGTTGCGCCATATGATATACTTTTGTGCTAAAATCTAAGATGTGTTTCAAAATCATAAATATACCTAAAATGATATGAGATCTTTCTAAAGTGTTACCCACACATAAAAACACGTGAACACTATTTATTCTTACACTAGGTTTGTTTGGATAATGTGATATTTCTTATGAATCCATATGCTCTTGCATCATACAACACATGTAAGGGAAATGAACCACAATCTATTTCTCACATGCATCATGTCACTCTCCTAAAATGTCCCACGTTTGTAACTTTATGATGCACTAAACCTCACCTCATCTTTAGCTTCTCGACCTATCCAATTTACAAGATACACTTTGTATTCATTTTTATGCATCTTTCTATGAACTCTAGAATCAATTAGCTACTCAATATCCTTGTGCACTATCTCTATTAATTTTTGTCTCGAATGTAACACTCCAAAATTTTTGTTATCATATAATTGGTATCTCCAATCCAACTCTCTAAAAATTGTGATGTCATTCTCTTCACTTATTTGTCTCACATGATATGGATACAAATATGCAACATTAAAGATAGGTGAAATGTCTATCCCTTATAACAACTCTATCTCATAGTTATTAGCTACACATTTCCTCAACACCTTACATGGTATAATTTTTTTCAAATCATGATGTAGTTGGGGTTAAGGGCCTTATTGAAGAGGTTCCTTGGAATATGCAACCCATTAATTCGTATAGAGATTACCTTACATAAGTAAAATTTCTATGCAACTTGAAAGAAACAATAAAATCTTCTTCTATTAATCAATGCAGAAAAGGTATATCGACTCAAGCACAAAAAAAACATAACCTTGTTACAACCTTACAATGAAGACTTCAGAAAAAAAATCACAAAAATGAATTCTATTCTAGGACTCTATTTAAGGTACACTTATGAAGTCACAAGATCTCCAGAAAAACTAGACTCATATCCCTCAAAGAGAGCTTTGATACAATTTCCTTCTATACATATTTTCCTCCTTCATTTCATCAAGTTAACTTTTGGCTTCCTTTAGTTGTTCTTGATTTATTACCAATATTCTAAAATTAGAGTTCATGCATAGATTGTTGTTGATATTGAAATGTGTGTTAAAGTTGGTCCTTTGTAGGATTTGTGAGATAAATTGGGTATTAGTTTACTTATGTTTGGCTTTGGTTCTTCTTAATTTCTTATCAATGTTCTAAAATTAGAGTTCATCCAAAGATTATTGTTGTTATTGAAATGCATCTCAAAGTTGGTCCTTTATAGCATATGTGAGATAAATTTAGTATTAGTTTAGGTAACTCTTCTAGTTACTATCTGTAAGAAAATTGGCATACATTCAATAGTAAAAATTTAATCTAGATTCGAAGATAACTCTTGAGGTGAGTAAAAAAAGTGGGAGGAGAGATCGAGATTCACCGGATGGGTGGATAAAATAAATCCAAAAAATCTACACGTAAAAATCTCTATTTAATTAGTATATTATATCACATTTCTTTCTAATCTAGAGATCGCCACTTTTAATCTATTGAAAGTGGAGAATGAGGAAGATATTGATACACATATATGAGTAAATTAGATTATTAATTTGGATGAAATTAGAAGGAAGCATAAGAAGTGTTTGAAATTTAAGGAGATATTTCGATGAAATTAAAATCCACTCACATGAGCAATGTTTAAAAATTAACGAGATATTTCGATGAAATTAAAATCCACTCACATGAGCAATGTTTAAAAATTAAGGAGAGGGCAAAGTGAATTTCTATAAAAGGAATGAGTGAGGAATTTTGAATTAAAATTTAGTTGTTTCTCTTGAAAAAAGGTGTGAGAGAAAAGGAAAAAGCATAAAAGGTTTGATTTTTCATGGCCTATATGTTATGCAATCGATATCAAAATTGGGGAAATAGCTATTTTCTCATATATTTTCATGGTAAAGTGTTGGAGTTTCTTGGCAATGGCCAACATCTTAAAAAAATTTCTCACACAAATTTTACAATGATGTCTATGGAAATGAAATGGGTTCTCGCACAGGGAAACGGGCGGCTCACAAGCACGAGGAGCTTCCTCGCACTCATTCACAACTCCACCCTCCATATAGATCTATATGGGCACCCGTGCCCCCTCTCTATCTATCTAATCTATATATGGGCGTAGCTCATGCCCACGCAGTTCGCCGGTGAAACCAACGATTCTTCACTCTACTCTTATCAATGAAAGAACCCGGGAGAACCATGCAAAGAGTATATATTTTGTGTCATTTTTTTTGTATTGAATGTTTGTTCTTGGAAATATTCATTGTTTTTACCCTTTTGTGACATTTTTGTTGTGTTCCCCCAAACTTCTACTCATATTCATGAATTTCATTGCTATAGACTCGTTATTTCCTATTCAAAATAGGTTTTCATGATGATTATTAAAATTTTCTACCACTCGATTGTGTTTATAGTTACCAACAATATGTGATATGCTCTTTTGATTGAATTCACTTGATTTCATTAATTAGTGCCTGTCGAGCATCCACCACAATTTGTTTATTAGATGCAATAATCTTATTCTTCTATGAGAGTTCTAGGAACTTTGTGTCTTTATAAGAAGTGCACATGCCATAGCGAAGCCAATGTTAGAGTGCATTGTTTTCATTCTTATCTTTGAATTTTGTTTGGGGTTTTTCCAGATTTTATTGGTAGAGTTTCCTTTGCATAATTTATTATAAGGTGAGCGTGTACATAGGATAAGAGGGCCTATATATTTTTCTCTTTGTTCCAAATAATATAAATTATGATATAAAGAGGACCATTTTGGGGCCCACATGTACGCCAATTTTGTTAACTAAGAGGTGCAAGAGTTGTGGATATAAAAGACAATATTCCACTCTCTACAAAAATAGTAGGATTCTTAATCCTAGGTCTAAGATAGAGAATATACAAGTGTCTTGATTGTATGAATAACAATGAGATATAAAATACATATACATAGATATATAAAATAAGCTTGTAGGAGATCAATAGATGGTAAAGTCAAAAGAGAAGACGTAAGGAAACAAACAATAAGGATAATGCAATAAACAAGCATATGTTACTCTATCCTGGTCTATGTACATGATACATCAATTAATATATCAAATCATAAATAACATAAAATAAAAGGAAGGATAGAGATACTTATCGTTATGAAGACACCATCAATGCATCAACCCCGGGGTTAGTAATATCTTATGAGAGAGTTGATATTAAGGACCATAAGATAGATATAAAGAAGTCCTAAATAAATTTCAATTAGGGAATCTAAAAATTTGGTAGACCTTGTTGGTGCAATTCCTATCCTAGACCGAATGCTCCAAAGATAGTCCTTTGAATATAAGAAAGACTAGCTCATAAACCTTTAATACATTGAGAGTATCTTGGTAAGTGAATGAAGGCCGATAGGTGATGATGTGACAATATCTCAAAATGTTCTCACAACATGCCTACAGATAGGAGTCATGATTAGTTAGTAAAATCTCGTATAGACAACAACATTGGCCATGATAGTCTCGTATAGTTGATGATGTTGGACATGAGGAAACATAACTAGATGACATCAACCCATAGGTTTTAGGTAATATCAAATCATGGGGTCTGTAGGGAAAATTCAAAAAGTGGAGATATGACTCATGAGATGATAAAAATGTGATCTAAAAAAGGTATTTTGAAGAGGTATAAATGTGTCAAAAGTGGATAAGCGTGTGATAGTAAGAGGATGATTATGTGATCTTGAAGGAGGCTATAAAAGGGTGACTAGGAGATGAAAATGATAGGATATTGTAAATATAAATTACTTCACAAAATATCTCTCATAGGTATTGCTAAGAATCTCGACCCCATTTTATAATCCCTACTCCCATTTTAATGCATCGTAGAACACTATTATGGGGGATTGATGTTCCATGGTTCATGCAAGACAAAATTCAATAAGAGTGAAAAATAAGATGTATACCAAAACTATGAGTAAACCTTATCACCAAATACTTCCCCACTATTCATTGTCATTTCCCCACATGCAAAAATTCTAGTATGAGAAGAAGATCAATTAACCCACAAGTCACTCAAAACCATCTATTACGAATTTCCTAAGGCAACCTATTTCTTGTTAAGGCTATGTAAGAAGATGAAATACACAACATAATTTATATCCTTTGACCCTTAAAATACTTAGGGACATCTTAAGGCCCAACATCACCTAATCCATTTATTTTGATACATGTACTTCACCAATCCATCCCATGTCTTAAAAGGGATTACATAATCTACGCATTTTCTCTCCACACCATAGGATACATGACACACCATTATTTCTCTTCCATATATGGAAGCAATCACATTGTATTTAATCCAAGACATTCCAAACACAATACACTTCTACCCATCACATGATATATTTAGCACATTTCCTAACCCTACACTCTTCGTATTACATCTAATGTATTTTGATTTTATTTTTGTCGCAAAAAAAAGTAATCGGGATCGTATGTAAGATTTAACATCATACTTCAAGACTCATAATTTCACATGGGTGACTTCACAGTTTTCATGATTCCAATCACCCTTCCCTAAATTTCACAATGTCGCTGATTATTAATTATTTAAAAACTTATTCACCTACACATGTTCTCAATATGTTTGCATGTGAACATGTATTAATATTTCATGACATAAAAGTGTGGATGCTAGTTCATGATCTTCATGACCCTCTATTATAGAAACATGGATAAATCTATTTATTTTTTTGCATTAAGTTCACTATTACTCCATTATTGAATTTAAGAATTCTCAACACAATACTCGATAATCAAGGTTGATTTTCTTTGTCTACATCTTTGTTTTATTTTGATATGTGGCATACACATCAAATTTGAGCATTATGCAAACACTTGTTTTTGGTAACGGACTAGTTATTTGTTATAAAATTGCATTGTTCTAGTGTACTTGTGTGTTCATCAATTATCGGTGGAGGTTAAACACTTATAGGCATCTATTCCTTATTTATGTCTATTAATGGTGCATATAGAATCTTGCTAGTGCATGTTCTTATTCTTAGTCATGTTAGATAATTTTCCTTCTATCCTCTTTCTTCTCGTGTTTTCTCTCTCTTGACATGTTTTCCCGATGATTTGGGGTATTTCGTAGAATGATAGCAGCATGGTTATGGTTCTATCAAACTTACAATGCTATAGATTTAGTTTTCTTCTTTTTCATGTCCTTCATACCCTTATTTAGGTCCCATGAGGATTTTCCCTTGTTTATCAATGTTTCACATTCATTATGTGTCAACATGCACATCAATAAGGTCTTTATTTAAACTCATCTCGCACACACGAATAACTACATGTAGAACAACACACTATACCACACATGCATGCACACACATACACACAAAGTACTACATTTAGCATAACACACATGTGCTCATGTGCATGTGCACACACATGCGTACACATATTACTACATTTAGAATAAGTTATAAAATGAATGATTTGTCAATTTGAGTGAATAAGAAACATCCTCTCCAAAAAGGAATTACAAATATTTACAGAAATTATGTTGAAGAATTTAAGGAATTTGGAGAACATCACAATTTAGTGTTGAATTGATTAAGTCATTGAAAGTGATGCATGTTAAGTTTTTACATTATACTTGAGGTATATTAGACTCTAATAACTGTTCCTATCAAAGGACTAGATAACGATGAAGGGATAACATAAGCCCCACAAAACATACGAGGATTAATCAAACTTCATTAGAAAGTTTGACAGCTTAACTATAAGATTGGAACAAATTTCATAACAGAGTTTGAAATAAATTTCGGAAGGAAAATATTCTATCACATTTATGCAGTTTAATCTGAGACCGAGCCATGCAAAAATACAAGGGATATTTAGAAACCCTAATTAGATTAACCCTTTAAAACTAGGTAAAAGGAAAAAAGAAATGCGTACTCACTTTGGGAATATCCACCATATGTAAAACGCGGCTTGAAAGTTCCTCGTGAAAGCCCTTGTGCAAATTTTCAACCACACATCTTACCTGCTGCTTCTCCTCTTCCTCAATCACCGCATCACGCCCACAAATATTTCTCACCTCCATCTCCTCCCTTACCTGCACAACAAAAACAGCACAGCCATCACATTTTATTGTTCATGACAAATATTTGTAGAATCTTCTTCTATTCAGCGGACCTTATATGTACCTTATTGACCCTATCTTCAAGTGCTGCAATTCGCTCCACAATTGTTCCTTTGGCTTCTGTTTCCTCCAACACCCATCTCATCGGCTTACATCTTTGCTCTACTCTTTTTCAGATGCTTCCATTTCCACACCTGCACATGATTGCCCATTCTCTGTCATGGGTGCTGTTGGATCACACCCACTCGATATCATGTAATTTCTATCTTCTAAACAGTCGAGCTGTACAACACATGTCCAATTGATTACAATTGATGCATCTTATAATTACAGCAATGTCAATAGATAGAATTGAGTCTGGTCACTTACAACGTCGTCAAGCCGATTTAGCCTGGTTAGGAGAGGGGTCTCTGCCTCACTACTTTTCCCTATATTATTATTCAACTGCTCTGATATACCCACTTCATCGTTTCCTTCAGGCAGCTTGATGGTTTCTGTATCCTGCAACATAGTTGCGCTACAATTATCACAGCCCAAGCTGTTTCCAGAGGGGCCTTCAACTGAATTAATCATGGTGGAAACATGTCCCAGCTCGTTTGTATACTACCTTTGTCTTCTGGAATTTGGATTTAATCTACCAAATTCAAACTATGGCTTGGCAGGGCATTCCTGGGAACCCAAACAAACCAGATTCATATCAATATCAATTTGATTAAGTGATAATTGAGAAGAGAAGAGAAATAAAAGTGTAAGAAACGTGTACGCATGATGGGGTTTCGTGTCGATAACATGTTCTCCCACTTCTATATTTAGCTCGTCCTGTCAACAAGATGACACACCAATCTCTTCAATGTGCATTCTACACATGCCATGCCCGGCAGGTAAGAGACTTTATTTTGGATTAGGAAGGCACGTGACCTTGCATTTTTAACTTTATAAGTAGTTCAAGTTGAAGCCTACAAGCCGTTCTAAATTTACACACCTAAAATGACCGCGCCAACTTGTGGATTGGGATGGTGACCTAGACGTGGATATAGTTGCATAATGAAAAGTTTGAATATATAAAATAAAATCCATAAATTCAAAATAAAGCAATGAAAAGTTTACAAAGTTCAATAAGACCTAACAAAGGCATGAAAAGTGATTCCATATTGAAACCAAAAAGTTCCAATTAACTCTGATTTTTGACAAATATAATACCATCGCGTGGCCCTATATAACCATTTCAACGTTTTCAAGTGTTCCTTAATATAAGCTCCTAATCAAAATTTGTGAGCAAAAAACCAAAGGTATGTTTGTTGCATGTTCAAATAAATTTAGGGGCAAAAATATAAGTTCATAACAATAGTCACTCTCCCCTTTTTTTGATTTGGCCATTAGGAGTGCTCTTATTGACTACCAAAAAGGTTATGTGGTAAGCTATAGTGTTATTTTGGCAAAGCCCAAGGGCCTCAAAACACTCTACTCAAAGATGGCTAGAATTTTGGTTCTCCGCCTTTGAATTTTCACTATGCCACATGGCACCATCTAGTTAGATTAAGACTTAACATGCTTTGCATTTGAAAGCATTCCCCAAGAGCTTTCCAACGAATCCAATCTTGCTTGATTTGCTGTTTTGTGGAAGAAGTTATGACCATTTCAAACTTCTATGTGTTATGTTTCCCAAATGACGGAGGTGAGGACGTCAAATTCAAATTAAATTATTTTATCCCATGTGTTGTGCATTCAAATTGGTTGCTTAGTGTCATGCGGTGAACTCCTGTTCAATTATGGCCAAGGCAGCGCCTTGAAATATTCTCCACCACCTTTCCTAAAATTAAACCTTCACCATTGATTTGGTCCTGGTCCACGTGGCACCATCTAGTGGCTTTGGTCTCCAAGGGCTCCATCTTTGTCTTCATTGCTGAACTTTATTTTTTCTTTCCCTTCAAAAGAATCGAAATTCACCACATGGCAACCTTTTGTAAGATAACTTCTCAAGGACTTCAATATTCTATCTTTTGTATTTCATATAACTTCCTAATGTGTTGATGCAAAAATTTATTCTACACATCAACTATTATTTAAATATCTATCTAGAGGGTTTTGAGGTTTTCCTCCACATTTCACAAAACTTTGGATAGTGCGGATGAACAAATTTGTGTCATGTGGTGCAATCTAGTAGAATGGAGCCATGAGGACATTTTCAACCTTTGGAAACCTTTATTTCCTCTAAACTCTACAGAGCTTACTAGATGACACCACATGGCATGCCTTAATAGTCCAAATTCGCATACATTTTCTCAACTATGAACCATCTTTTAACTTTTCCATATCCCCGAGGCTTGAGCTTACTAAATCATGTGAAGTGGCATGATCTAGGAGCCCTTCTATCTTTTCCTTCTACATAGAAACTTCTCCCATTATCTCATATCGATTCCAAAATAAGAGTCATCTTGCACAACTTGGGTTTAAAAGGAAGCGTCGGTCATTTCATATGCATTTCTAAGGGATCAACACAATGAGTAGGTAATCCTTCATGGCTCCAAGAAAACAAAACCTTCTCTTCTATGGCCTCAAGGCTACTAGATTATGCCATATGGTGCAATCTAGTAGTCCCATGATGTGGAGCCTTTTTTATTTGAAGCCAAGTGTCCAACTTTTCAATGGCCCCAAGCTTATTATATCATGGCACAAGGCATGATCTCGAGCTTCCCCAAGTCTCGAATTTGCCTTAAGAATTTATTATGTTGCTTTAACACATATAAATTTTTAACTCTTCCACTCCAAAAGAAAGCCTTTTTCTCACAAGACTCTACTTGGCTCACTTTAATATAAAAATGCCTCAACATATAAACCCCTAGTATGCTTTTGAACTAGGTGAGTTTAGGATAATTCCCAAAGAAATAAACATTCTGGATACTTCAAATGCAACCACTATTTCCTATTTTTCTTCGATCTTCTTAGATGTGCCACATGGTGTTAGTTAGGAGTCTTTCCTCACAAGGATTTCCTCAACTCTTTTCCAGCTTTCCTTTGCTCTTCACGACCGCATGAGAAACTAGATTACACCATATGACACAAACTAGTGCTCTGAGTGGTGGTAACCTTCTAAACTTTAAACCAACTTACCTTCTCTTCTTTGATTGTGAGGCTACTTGAATTGTGCCATGTGGTGAAATCTAGTATTCTCGTGTTATAGAGACATTTCTTTAATATAACCAATTCAAACATGGTTGTAAATAATATGAAAAGGAAAAAATGGAATTTGTACATGGCTATGATTAAAATAAAACATCTACATGACTACAACCATACAAACTCACCCGTAAATGCATTCAAGAGCTTGAGATTCATCATTAGGAACAAAATTCTAACTCCAAGGCCCAAAATATTAACAAAAGACATGGACATACTCGTGAGGCATTGAAACCGCATTGCATCAAATGCAACTAGTAGGAAGCCAACATGTTTTAGTTGCAAGTTCCCTGGTAGATATGTATGTAAAATTTTGAAGCATAGAAAGCATACTAGCTACCCGACAAAAATATTGAGACAAAAATGATCTCATGGACTACAATGATTACAAGATATGCACAAAATGGGTTTTTTGAAAAGGCCTTGGAAATTTTCAAGCAAATACAATCAATAGGTGTAAATATAGATTCCACAACTTTTCCCACCATCGTCCCAACTCAGTGTCAAAATGAGCACTTCACATAAGAATATGGACATCCAAAAACATAAAGGAAAACATGTTTTTGTCAGATTTAGTTCAAAATGTTTTATTAATTATTCGAGTCTTTATTCTTGAATAAATTCATAACTTGATCTCATTTGGGAAATGTGCAAATATATTTCATTGATGGTTATGATGTACCTTTATGAGATAAAAGATGAAAATTTCAAATAAAACCTAGTCCCTTATCACTAAAGGTCTAACAAAATGGGCCTTGGTATATTACAAACCTTTGTTTAAAAATATCCTCACTTAAAATCAATAGTAATCTCTACTGAGTCTAACACAATGGCCTTTTGAATCTACCGTAAGACCTATGTTTACAATTTTTTTAAACAAGAGCACACTTTTATAAAAATGGAAATACAACCAAAGTAACCAAAAAAACACTAGAAATAGGGATATAACAAATAATCACTCGATATATAACATTAGTGAGGCACATTGCATATGATACACCTAATTACTACAACATCAACGACATGATCTAGATCTCCATACATTTGGAAAATTAAACATTTTAGAAATTGTAATTAAATCTTGGTCCCTTATTTATCACGAATGTTTGAAAAACATGGCCTTTTCATAATTTAAGAATGTGTTTATATATTTCTTCACTTAAATTCAACAATAGTATTTAGGTTTGAAGGGATCTTGAATATCGATATTTTGAGTCAAAAATTGGAGAACCTTGTTTTCGCAAATATATAAGATGACAAGCAAAATTTCTAAAAAAGAGGAATCTAAGTAAAAACAATCAAGTTACCTATACATAAAATAAATTGTATAAGTTTCGACACGAGATTCAATAACCACATCTCAAAATAAAAACCTTGTATAAGGCAATAAGCTATGTATCATAGACCATGAATACATAAAAAAAAAAGTGCAATGACCAAAAATAATATTTGTGACTGACCCTTGTAGCTTTAAGGGAAATGCAAGATCCTGGAAGCACCGATGGAACATAACCCCTATAAGATATACGATCATGATGCCTTATTACCTAAACAAAATGAAGGTTTAAACAACCATTAAAACCATAAATTTAACAACACACTCCAATCACTAAAAACTTTAAAAACTAAGAAACAATATTAGTAATTTTGTTTGTTTATGTTACACTAAATTTATCAAAAATATACAACCACACACAACTGATTAACATTTAAAACAACTATACACAAAGGAGGGAAACAACTTGAGGTGAAATGCTTCGATTGAGGTTACTTGAATCAATCTTTGGAAATTTTAATAAGAAGAAATTCAATATTTGATTGTAGATTTTTTTTCTCTTTTGTTCTTTTGCTTTTTCTTTCAAATATTTTTAGGTGAAACCAATATACCACCACCATAAGAAATAATCAATCATCTAAATACTAAACACATGTAATTTATTCTTCTTATAGATAAAAAAACATTTACTTGATAGAAAAAATGAACAAATAGAGTGCATCTTTGTGAAACAAAGTTGTGCATTACACACACATGTAAATTTCTTTTACAATTTTGAAATAGAAACTCAAGGTTATTCAAAGTAACCACAAATTCAAGCTTCCTTACATGCGAAAAGGAGAAACCTAAAATTATGTTATAGGAATTTAATGTAGCTTCTACTCCTCATGTATCTTAAGTTGTATGTACGATCTATCACGAAGTTTCAAAATATTTGGGAAAAATGGGAAATTTGAAGGTCATTCATGGAAAACACTCTTGATATAGATATGGTCATCGATATTTGGTGCTTAATTTATCTAATATCTATTGTTTCCTTAGGAAATGTAAGGCCTTATGACTTGTGTATGGTCAATTCCCATGTTATTTTGAAAGGAATTTATCTATTCCTTCTACAAGAAACAAGATACATGGACACACACTTTGGTCTTGTAAGATCCCAAGTTGGTCTAATGTAATTCTTGAATTCAAAAATAAAAACTAATGACAAGTTAGGAGTTTTGTTCTTTTTGTAGAGAATGTTGACAACTTGTCTAATAGAGTCCTTCACCAAGCCTACTAGAACCCAAAGGTTGCACATAAGCATTACTTGTTGTCCACAACAAAAATCACAATTACCTCCAATTATTCATCATCTAATTCAATATGGATTCTATTTTTATGTATTCTACATCTCTTATTGAAACCATCATGCTAAGAGACTTTATCATTTGCTATTTGTGGAGGAATACTTTTTCATTTATTGCAAACAAGTCTATAGAAGACTCAAATATGAATTTTTCCCCATGAGACAAATAACCCTACGTGTGGTTCATTGATCCATAATCAAGGTGTGTATTCCATACTAGACTTCAAAACATGGACCTTTGTGATTCCTATCTTACAAAGTGGTTGTTATATACTTTGTTGTAAAATAGAGCCATAAGGATATGGAAAATGAATGTGCATAATACTAAACACGCATGAGAAATAAGAAATGTTGTAAACATACATGAGCACAATATTTATGACGGAGAAACCCAATAAAGTTAAAAAACTATAGTGGGTGAGGCGATTGAACTTCCCTCTCACTATGAATTCACAAATTTACATAATGTACTACCATTAATGGCCTTTACGGACATATATTCACTCTCTCTCTCTCTCACTTGCAAAATCTTTCTTCACACTTTTCCAACATTTCTATAACAAAAACTCCGAGAAAGTAGTTCCTCAAGCTACTAGGAAATAACTAACGAGATTTGAACTAAGACCCCTTTCTTAAACATGACATGGGAATCTAGTTACATACCCCTCTTCTAATATCTCATCATAACCAACACCTAAAATAACTATAAAGATTCCTAGATGCCATGAGAAACTCGCCAGATGTCGAAGAAACAAATAGTGGAAGTTGACATGTTTGCAAGCATTTTAATTCCATATTTATCTTAACTCGTGGTAAAACCATGACGTCCCACATTTTGAAAGTTGTGAAACCACTAATTTGTACAAATACTCATTTAAAAACCACTACAATTGTAGACACCTAAAATCTGCCTATACGGTTTATTACGAAAATTGTACTAAATACCCTCTTTCCCATCATTTCCGTAATAATTAGTGATTTCTTGCTAATTAACTAACGGTTCTCCCAAATTCAAGAAATTAATGACACTTCGTTAATTAACTAATCTCTACTTCACTCTAGATGCCAATTAATGACACTTCGTTAGTTATAATCCTCTTTTGATCGAATAATTAGCTATTATTAGTTAATTAAGCCTATTTACCCTTGTATTTAATCAATAAACCCTCTTATTGGTTAAAACCCCCTTCCAACCATTCAAAATCACCCCATTTCCCTCCAAATCATCTCTAAAGGCTTTCTAAGCTTATCCTAGCCTATTAATTAATCCTATTTGATTAATTAAAGCACCCCCAACTCCCATGAGTTCTTAATCACTTGTTAATTCTTCTAATTGCACTTTATCAATTATCCCACATGCACTAGGATTCATGCTTCTCCAAATTGGAAAGCTATATAATAAACCTAGTATTTCCCTCACACACCACACCACACTTTGAATAGTGGAATTTATAGGCATATTGATAAGAGCATTCTCCATTGATTTGGAATAGCTACTTCATCCATTGCATCCATTCTACCATTGTTGAGTAGAAAGGAAGATCTAAGAATGGCCTTGTAGCCATTTCTTGGTGAGATCCTTCCCTCTCTTTGGAGATTAACACAAAATTTATTGCTCATTGACCTAAAGAGGCTCATGTTTTAGAGTAATCATACATACAAGAGTAGGAATGGTTAGCATTAGGTGATTTCATTCATGTTTATGCATAATAACTAGTTTCCTTTAAGCTCTTATCTTGATGTCCATTGTTAGATTAAGTTTTCTTTAAAGCTACTTGGTGTTAGATGTCTTTCCATTAGCATAGTTAGTTTAGTAAGGATACAACAACAATTGCAAAACCATTACTCTTCTTTCATGGGAGGCTATAAAACTAAAAATGTCCTCTATCTTCTAAGAGACCATAACTTTTGCATACAAACTCAAATATTGGTGTTGGTTTTTTAAAAGTGTGTATATTTTAGTAAGGAATCCAAATATTTCATTAAAAATTAGAATTTTTCTTTTGGTTTTATAAGAAATTCCTTTTACAAGCGTTTATAATGAAAATTACATGAATTGGGCATATATCATATCCAATTTTGGATCATATGTCCTCAATTTGAGGATTTTAAGCACCTAAAAGATTCAACAATTGAGTAGGAAAGGAAAACCCATCCCCACATCACTATTATATCTTAGAGGTATAGCATGTGAACTCCAACATTATCATTTTCATGAATAACGTATGTTTAACTCAACTATCTAGCTATGTATCCTTCTAATAAAGATTATCTAAAATCCCATCTCATATTACATTTCATTTGTATATGTTTGGAAATTGTATTTTAACCTAACTTCCACCAACTTTCTCTCCTCTTCTTTACATTCTTTCCTTGACTAAAATACAACATCTTTATCCTTTTGGCCATTAGGAGAAAAACAGGTTACTTAAATGTTGAGAACGGAAGGTTTAAAATAAATGTAAGCTTTCAATATTCAAAACAAGACATGTTCTATAAAGAGGAGCCATATCTAATTTAAAAGAAACATAATATTTCAATATTCAAAATAGAACATGTTCTATAAAGAAGAGCCATATCTAATTTAATAACATACCCTAAGAGGACTAATATCTTATTTTTATCTTTAAATATTCCTTTTCCCAATTATATCCATACCTTGTCCCTAACAAGGAAGCGTACTCATATCCATGTTGGCATGTCTTGATCCACACTTTGTTGGAGACTCCTTTAATCCATCTTGCATATAGATAAACCAATAAAGAAGAATGCTACAATATGTGAAATGATGTCCACCTTTCCATGCTCTTGATGTGGTTTTCTAATCCATTTTAGACTTCTAGTTATAACCATCAAAACATGGTGCCCAAAAATTCCTTGTACCATCCTTTTCATATAGGCTTAAAAGTGGTACAAACCTTTGATTCCATCTTTCTACGAAAGAACTAAGACAAATTCTCCACTAGCATGTGTTATTTGGATAATGAAATCCATATGCAAAATATTCACATAAAAAAACCATGCACCATATATGGAAACTATACGCACCCAAAATTACATGTGCTACATCTTGAAAAAGCATTTACAAAATTCCCCAATGATGATTCATGTCCTTTGAAAAGATGTTCGAGCTCATAAACCCATTCACACTTTATATTTTTAGCCTATACATCCTTACTAAGCTTTTCCACATTATTTTCTAGCTTCCCACTTCATTCTGCATGTTTTGGCGTTTAGTGCAGGGCGACACCCTACCCGGCGGAGGTTTTGAAACCGCCGCCCATGCGAGGTGGTGATCTGTGACCACGCCTATGCGGGGCAACGATCGTGATCACTTTTACAGAATCCATCATGCATGTTTTTGACATGAGACACTTCATTTAACTTAACTTTTAGGATGCGTTTGTGAACCAAGTTGCGTAAAAATAGTCTTGATTGCTTATTTTTCCTTCCTCTTATATTCTTAAATAGATTTAATTAGTTTGAATTTCCTATTCACCCAATGTTTTGGCACTCCAAGGTTGCCTTGTGCATGAAGGAACATCCTAGCCAATTCCTATATATTTCATGTTTGTATTCAAGCAAGTACATGAGAACTTTGTTTATCTTGCATAGTATTGCTGCCACAATCCTACTAGAAATTACATAGCCAAGCTTTGTTCACTTGTGTTATCCCTATTCCACCCGCATTGTAACCAGATTGCCTTCTAGATTCCATTGCTCAAGTGCCTTCTCTTGTTGTTGCCTTTTCATTCCCAATTCCTTGGATTCATATGGACACGAGAGAGAAAGAAAAGATAGACCGAGGGGAAAAATTAATACACAACTGGATTTACCTCTTTTCTGTGAATTGTAGGTTGGATTTTTTGTTTGATTTCATTCATTCTTATAATTTATCATTGTTACATCATATAAAATAGAGTAGAAATCAATTTCCTTTCATTTACAAGTAATTAGTTGATTTCCAAGAGGGTTTAAATCATTAATAATAGCTCCTGTGATGGATCCTCTTCTTCCCATCCCTGTGGATCTAAAGGAGCGAATATCTATAGGAGGTTGTCTACACATTATTGATCATTTGGAAAAGTTCATGTTTTAAGTTAGTTTAGTTTCAATACACTTAGCACATGTGAATAACCACACTGGGTTATTTTACTTGTTTAGTTTTAGTGTAGAAATATTTTAGTTATTTAGAATATAAGAAAATTGTTGTTTGTGATTGTAATATTTCAATTTTGTGATTTGTTTAGATTAGTTTCCTTTCAGTAGTAGCATAGAATTTTAGTTTCATCTTAGTTAATTTGGACACTTCAAACTAGACCAATGCTTAGATCCAAGTTAGGGAAACAAACCATAAGGAGTTTATGCTACCCATTCATAGCCTCTAAATCTCCCCTTTGCCAACTTAGCTACCAGGAGATCACACTACCAAATTTTAGTCACTAATCCTCATATAGTTAGCCACACACATTTAACATCGACTACTTCAACATGACCTCGGGGTTGAGTGGGGTTAAAGGTTGCATGTCAATTTTCATCCATGAAAATTGGTGAACCCAACGTGAAGGATTAATTCCTTCTTGTTTCCTTTTCTTTCATTACTATTACCTCATATTTCCATTTCTTTCCCCATTTCTAAAATATGCCTCGGAAGAGTTTGGTGGGCCATTTGGCTCTGATAGATATTACACCAATGTTCAACCACAATAATCCCCTTCTATTTTGAGATGGGGTAATAATTACATAAGCAATGTTGAAACCTCCCTAGTTACACTTCAAAACCCATTAGTTATGTAAGGATGGAGGAGATTGATCAACCATTAAACATGCAATACATTTAACCTAATGTAAACCACGTTGTTATAAAAATGGAACAATTTATTACCATAGATTCTTGTCAAGACTTCACATTTCCATGCAATCAAGAAGATGATACATTCACATGAATAAAAATCCTCTTTGTCGGATAGATGAGTCTTAGGATAGGATCAAGGCTATAACCTATGATATTTCAAATGCCTATCCTAAGATTATTACTTCTAAGGAAGGCGAGAATTATAACACTAAACAATTCATTACAGTATCATGAGCCTACTCAATCAAACCGTACGCCACACGCACCCCCATAAGGAACTCAATCCTCTCCCAACAATCTCATTTATACTTTAGTAGGGAGAATTCAAGAATTAGAAAGTTCCCAGGACTTCACAACAAACACATGTAGTAGGGTAAAACACATGTTATCTAGTTGATAATAAAGGATACAACCCTTCCAATGAGTAACCAACACAATATCACTGTACAAAAAAGGTTATATATTTCATTCAAATCTAGGTGATATTATCACAGGGTTAGACACACTAGGGATGGGTCCTCATCCTTCTCAAGCTTATCCTATGCAAGGGATGGCCGGAAGTGTGTTCTCGAATTCTGCCAAAACAGGAAATGCGACGTTCCTGGTTTTATGCCCGCTAGTCCATATCCTGGTACTATCCCACCTTACATGCATATGTATTCAAAAACCCCCCAGATGGACCCATATAGCATTCATGATCCCTACATGCCATATCAAGGGACCCCATACATTCCCATCAATGCTTATAATACAACTTATCCAACTCCTCCTCCACCTCCTCATCAAGGATCTTCAATGGTGGAAACTTACGCAATGGGTACGTACGCTGAGTATTTAAAGGAGCCTCTTGACTTCACCATACGTGGTGTCATACTTCCACGCCCATTTCCGGATCTTCCAAAATTTAAGGGAGAAGGAAGCCCAGACACTCATATCAATGCCTACGCCACTGCTTTGCTATCGGGAATTGCTTCCTTGGGATGTTGTAGTGGCTAAGATCTTTCCAAAGACTCTCGAAGGAATCGCATTGGATTGGTATTACCATATTTTGGAAGCTTATATACATTCCTTTAAAATTTCTGAGTTCATCAAAGCATTTGACATGAACAAGTTGTTACATACATGGATTAGGGAGTTCCTACATAGAAGAAAGGAGAAAAATGAATATGCCACCCATTTCATCTAGAGATGGTGCCAAGTTTTCTATTTCTCTGCAAGTGTGCCCAACATGGACCAGATGGAACTTTGTAATCTCTTCAATAAATAGTCTGAGGATGAACATTAATTCAATTGTAAGTAATTAAATTAATATGAATGCAGGGTAAGGGGTCATGGTTAGGTGAATACATTATGTTAATTAATTAAAGGAGACCAAGGGAGTGTGACCCAAATTTGGTGTCTACATTTTTCCCTTTTTTCATGTATCCTATATTGGTAAGTGATGCTGATAAAAATAGGAAGTGGTTGCCCCAAATATAGGTGAGAGTGGGGTTGCCCCAAGTGTGGGTAGAAGTGATCCCCTCAAACCGAGGCTAATGAGGTGTTAGACGGAGTCAGTGAGTGGTTTTATAAATGGGTAAGTGATGAAAGTGAGGGTAGATGGGTTGTAGATAAAGGTATGGGCACTTTGGGTAATGGGTAAGGGTCATATTGGGGAATGGTTAATGACAATCAAACACACGCACACGTATAGACTGTGACATGGTACCAGTGGAAGAGCTTGTGAATTATACATTTTCCAAGGTCGATAGGTTTATCCAAATAGGGTTGAAGTGATTCAAGTATCTAGGGTACAAGATATGGTCTGGAAACACAACTTAGGTTAGGTGTATGAACGTTTAGGTATGATCCGGTACACCAAAGGTTTGGTCGGGATAAACAACATGACAATAGGCAAGGTAAAATCATTAGGCTAAAGAACATGAGTAACAACATCACAAGGTATAGTGAGTACAAAACTTCCAATGTCACAAAAGGTGGTTTATCTCAGGGTATGTAGGTCACTTGATATGATCATTGTTTTGATTTTTGATATATATACCGACACACATGTGCCGAAGATGTAAGATTGTATATGAGATATTTTGAGATACTTGTATTTATTTGTAAAAATGTATATATGTATTGATACACATATTCTCCCATTTATATAGTTTATGATATTTATGGGATGAGTTATGTATTTGTTTTTAATTTCCATTGTTATTGTGTATTGATGAAAACTAGATGAATTAGGCGGGATGGAGTCTAGGTCATTTAGACATGATTTAGTTTAGGCCGATTAGGCATGATGGAGTCGGTATAGGCATGATGGAATCAGGTATAGGCATGGTGGAGTCTAGGTGAGTTAGACATGATTTGGTCATGTTTTTGGGTTTTATTTAATTTAAAATAAATGATGATGATGATGTATATGTATTTTGTGGTTTAAACTTTGAAATAATTTATATCATGGAAATGTGAAATGATTGATGTATGGTGTGATGAAATGGTAGGTATATATGTTTTTATGATTGTTTGATTTCCAAGTATTGTGTAAAATGGAAACTAATCCAAGGGAGAATGTGAATAGAAAAATGGGGGACATTTGGTTAGAGAAAAGAGTGGTGAGCTAACCTCCAGGGTCCCATGCCCTCGAGTGCTTTACCTCACATGCTTGACGAAAAAAGGGCCTCGAGGCAATGTAGTTCTCCCATAAGATAGGGAAGAATATGATGAGGTAGAGGGATGGGTTGGTAGGTTTTAGGCATGATTGAGTTTAGGCTAGTTAGGCATGGTTGAGTTTAGATCATTTAGGCATGGTTGAGTCTAGGTCATTTAGGAATGTTTGAGTCTAGGTCGATTAGGCATGATTGAGTTTATGTCATTTAGGAATGGTTGAGTTTAGGTCATTTAGACATGGTTGAGTTTGGTGAAAGAGGAATTCCTAGAATGTAGGTGTCGATGGTTTGGTCATGTATATGAGGATCAAAAAGTAATAAAATAGGTGAATGTTAAATGGAGATGAAAGTGCCACCTAATTGATAAAAACCTTGACGATTCTACCATACCAAATATTGGGTTATGAACGTAAGACCCTAAAGGTGTTGCATAATTGACTATTCTAAGGGTGAAGAAAGTCACATGATCACAAAATTTCACATTTGTGGCACATCCCTTGAGCGGGCAAGAAATTAGGGTGAAAAGGTGATGAGGCGAAATAGGTTGGTTTAGCGTAACCTAGCGTGAGACAACATGTATGTTCGGTAGGAGACCTAAGATCAAAATAGGAAAGTCCATGATGAAAAAGTTATCTTTTTCTTTTTGATTTTGTTTTGATAGACTAATCGATGTGGGAAGTCTATGTGGGATGAATAGATTATCTCCTTGAGGTCTTTGTGAAGCTGATCAATGCGGGAAGCTTCAAAATATTTTTATTTTATTTTTGTAAGAATAGTCTTCTTTTTTGATAGACTATGTACAATGTGGCTAGCTGTGTATAGTTTTCCTTCGAGGGAGTAGTCTATTTATAACAGTGAAATAAAAAGAATACATTTCATTTTTGAGGGAATCATCTTTTTCTAGAAGTTTGACTCAAGGAGTTGAATCCCATTTTACTTTGAATTGTTTTTTGGAATTTTGGGTCATGGACAAGACTATAGAGAAGGATAGGCTCCTTGTTATGAAGACAAAACCATAACACACAAAGGTTAGCCACAATAGAGAGGTTTTAAGTGATGAACGGCCATGGGATTTCATCTTGAACAAGATGAAAAAGTATCCATGAGAATCATTCCATGAGTAGTTCTGTGGTACTCATATTGAAGATAAGGATGATAGGTGATGGGTAATCACATGATTTTGGTTTATTCATTGATCCTTAAAATAGGTAAAATGGAAGGTGAATGGTGCTCAAGGAATGAGCATTTTAATAGACAAAAGGTGATATAGGACTTGATTCAACAATAGAATGGTTGAAGATGCAAGGCATTGAGGGGTTCAGGTTTGGTTTACCTTTGAGTGAAGACAAACGATAAGCACCTGATCCATATGTATGAGTAACAATATAGGGTCCAAGCCAATTAGGAGAAAATTCACCCATTTTACTTTTCTCCTATTTGGTTACATGTTGATTTTCCTTCAGGACGAGGTCGCTGACACGGAAGTTTCATTCATGGACATGTTTATCATAGGCACGTTTGATATGTTTTGTTAGATTTAGAGGTGGTCGAGAGCATTGAGATGATGTTCGTCTAATAACTTGAGTTGTGCCAAAAGTCCTAGAAAAATTCATCATCTTTGAGCATCTCTTTGAGTAAGATACGAAGACACATAATCTAGACTTAAAGAGTCAAGACAATTTCATACTATAGACCAGAGAGAAAGGCGTGGCAGCGGTTGAAGTATGAATACTTTGGTACAATAATATCATAAGGCAAAAGAAATGTGCGTGTGCCAATCCTTTCCAAAGATCACCAACCAGTTTCATAAGAATTTTGTTTAAGGTTTTGTTGGTTGATTCAGCTTGGCCATTGGTTTAAGGGTAGTAAGGTGAAGAAAAACTTATTTGAATGTCAAAGGCATCACAAAGTTTCTGTAGGGTTTTGTTTTTGAATTATTTTCCGTTATCAGTGATGAGGTAGTGAGGAACACCAAAATGGCAATTGATGTGATGATTGATCAATTCACATATTTTCTCGGCTTTTATAGAGATGAGAAGAATGAATTCCACCAATTTAGTGTAATATTTAGTAGCAATAATAATCCATTGCTAACGTTGTGAAGAATGCGGATTGATCTCTCCAACAAGATCCAAACCCCATTGAGAGAAATGACAAAGGTCTCGTGTGACCTGTATGGTGTGACTAGGGGTTTTATAAATATTAGCATGTTGCTTGACACTTCACACAACATTTGACATAGTCATAACAATCAAGGTTTAGGGTTGACCGATAATAGCCTAGGTGGAAAATGTGTTTAGCGATAGCTAAGCCACTGAAGTGACCTACACAAATTCCATCATGAACTTCATTTATGGTATAAGGAATTTCATAACTCATAAGGCATCGTAATAGGATACCGTCGAAGCCACGTTTATAAAGAAGACCACCCATAATAACATAGTGAGAGACACTTTTGAGAAAGGCTCGTTGTCCATTACGAGTAATATCTGGAGGTAAAATTGAAAAGGAAAGGTATTCGGAAAACTTCTTATACCAAAGGTCATGTGGGCTAGTTTCAATGGTTTCGACAAGGTTGACATCTCGAAATAGATAAGAAGGTGATTGCAACCTTTGTACTGTGAAAAATATTTTCGATTCGGAGGGTGAAGCGGGGATTTGAGAAGCAAGACATGCCATGGTATTCAAAAATTTATTAGTGAAACATAGGGTGATTTGAAGTTCAAAATGCTCAAAGGTAGTTAAAAGTATATCCACATGATGCTTATACTTTTGAAGTATTCCATTACGAAACTGGTATATACCATTAACTTGGTTTACAACCAGTTGGGAATCACCAAAGATATTAATTTATTTAACATCTAAGGCATGGCAGCTTGAAGAACTAATATGAGTACTTCATATTCAAAGATATTGTTAGTACAATCAAAATCTAGTTTGAAAGATGATGGCACAGGTTCCTCGTCAAGAGGAATCAGGATAATTTTGGCACCATCCCCACATTGACATTTGGAACCATCAAAGAATAAGGTCATCTGGTAAATGGTATCATCTAAAGAGAGGGTAACGATGGATTCATCTGGGAAATTGAAGTTAGAGGATTGATTTCCAGAGAGGGTGCATTTGTAAGTTGGTCAGTGATGGTTTGTCCTTTGACATATTTTTGATGGGTGAATCTAAGGTCTAGGTCTACAAGAAGCATGAGCCAACATGTAACACATTGATGTTTGTAGGGCTTAGCATACATGTAATGTAATGGGTCAATATTGGTGATAACAAAGGTTATGTGGTTGAGTTGGTAATGGCGAAGTTTAGTGGCGACAAAAACTAAGGCTAAGCATAGTTTTTCGGAGTGAGTGTACCTAGTTTTGTAGTCTAAGAGTGTACGCCTTATATAATAAACCACTTGTTCTCTATGTTGCTCATCATGATGAGCGAGTATGTCACCCAAGGAATGATCAGTGGTAGAAATGTAAAGGTAAAATGGTTGGTCATCCTTAGGTGGAATGAGCACAGGTGGTTGGAGGAGGTATTATTTTAAGGCCTCAAAGGCTTTGTGTCATTCATCATCCCATTTGAAGGAGACATCCTTTTTAGGAGATGATGAAATGGGTTACGCGATTCTGAAATATGTGAAATAAAATGATGAATATATTGTAACTTGCCTTACAAACTATGAAGTTGATGAAGGTTAGTAGGTGGAGGAATTTTGAGAATAGCCTTGATTTTAGTGGGGTCAAATTCTATGCCACGCAAAGAAACAATAAAACCAAGGAGCTTGCGGAAAGGAAATCGAAGACACACTTCTTAGGTTGAAGGAAAACACAATACTTGATGAGACAGTCGAAGATGACCTTAAGGACTGTAAGGTGTTTGGCCCGATGTTTAGATTTAACAAGGAGATCATCAATGTGATTTTCCAATATGTGATGCATGATGTCATTAAAGATATAATTCATAGCCCACGATATGTAACACCAACATTTTTAAGGCCAAAGGGCATGACTCGATAGCATAAGGTCCCCAAGGAGTGATGAAGGTATTTGGTTATAACACGAGAAACCATCCATGAGTGATAACATCTCATGTCCGTGATAAGATAAAATTTTCGGTCAATACTAGGTAAAGGGAAGTCGTCTTTAGGGAAAGCTAAGTTATGGTTGAGGAAATATGTGCAAATACGTAGTCACCTTATCACTTTTATGACAAAAATGATGTTAGAGATCCATTGGGGATAATTAATGGGTAGGATGAAGGAAACCAAAAGAAGGTGCTTTGGAGTTCTTCTTTAACAAGATGGGAAATGCAAGGATGCATTTTCCATAGCTTTTGTTTTATGGGTTTGGCTTCAAGAACAGTTACGATATTGTGGACCACAATGTTTGGGTCAATCTCGGGCATATCAGCATAGAACCAAGCAAAACTATTACTATGATCATGGAGGAAAGAAGTAAAAGCTTCTGTTCGGGGACATCTAAAGATTGGTCTATCTTTAGAATGTGTAGGTCATCCCGAGTGTTAATGTTGATTTTGATGGTTGATTAGTTTAACATGGTTTGTGTCTCAGAAGGCAATGATCGTTGAATATAGGAATCTTCCACACCAAGGTAGGTGAGAATAGACTCATTGTCTTTACATTGAATGACATTAATAGAAGGTGTATCATCATTGATCATGTCAGAATACAGGAAGGGAAGGGAAGAAGGAGCCTCACCATCTTGTTGATAAGTTAGAGGTCCTAAGGAAATTGTGTTCATGAAAAAAAAGTTAGGAGGAATGGATTTTGGATCCATATAATCCGTAGGTGAAGGTGGTGAAGTTGGTAGATGGGGTGAAGGAAGGTTGTTGTCCTCAATGAGTTCGACACGAGATTTATTGGAAGATGGTTCGGTAAAGCCAATACCACTTCGGTCTTTATGTTTACGTGTGGTGCATGGGATGACAGTATGGCGACCCTATTCATAGAAACCAAAGATAAATCCCTTCCATGCACAAAGATGGAGGAAGGTGTGGTTGAAACAACGATTAGTAAGAGATTGGAGGTCAGATAAAAATGGTCATGTTTGGGAAGGTGAGTTGGGTGAGTAGGTAAAAGTATCAAGTACCCCATATGTTAAGTTGCTATGAATGTGGGGAGGACCATAAGGGAAAAGCTATCCTATGTGGTGATCATAGCGAGGATGTTGGCAAAGGTTACCATACTCTTGAGGAGTAAGGAATGTGTCGATGTTGTACAAGAAGTACTCCCCCAGAGTGATACATTGGAAAAAACCTTCTAAGGGATCGGTAGTGGATATGTGGGTAGTAGGAATAGATGAATCACTGGATGGTGGGGGAGAAGAAGCACTAGTTGGTTGAGAAGTCAATGGGTTGGTGGTTGGGTTGGTTGTAGAGGGCTGGGTGACAGTGGGAATAAAGGAGTTAGATGTAGGAGAGGTGGTAGCAACATTGTTAGATGGGGCTATGGGTGAAGGAGAAGTAGTAGTGATGGTAGATTCCTTGACTTTGTAAAAGGAAATCATTAGACCAATATAACATGTTGCGGGTTTTGAATGGTGAAGGGTCAACTAGAATGGTATAGTTATGTCCTTCATGTTTGAATTTTACACAGAGATGTAAGGTTGAAGGAACATAACCCATCACATGGATCCAAGGTCAGCCAAGCAACAAGTTGTAATGGAATTCCTCTTTTAAGACATAGAACAATTCCAGAATAGTACAAGGGCCCACATGAACATGAAGAATGATGGTGCTAAAGGTGGAAGTGATGACATCATTGAATGAACACAACATAATTGGGTTATTATGCATGTAATTGGAAGGGATGTGCATTTGGTTGTATGCATGGAGGAGATGATGTTGATGTTGGCACCATCATCGATCATAACGTGTCGAACACATATATTATCAATGTAAATGGAAATGAAAAGGGCGGGATTAAGATCATCTAATTGGAGAGGTACAATCCAGTCGTCGAGGCGAGAGTGGCTACTTGATGAATGGTAGAGGGTGTAGAGGAAGGGGATGAATTGGTTAGCGAGGCCACATGTTGAGGGGTGATATTGGAGGCCATGTGTGTAGGGTTATTAGGTAAAACCTTGATGGATTGTAAAACCTCAACGATGACCTATCGATGGGATTCAAAATTTTGGACAAGGTCGTACAAAGACATTTTTAGAGGGGATTGGTGAGATTTTTTTATCATTGTATGATGGGTGACCCCATCAGAAATAGGGTATGTGGGTCCCCTAATGGTGATTTTTAGTGTGGGTGCAGACTATATATTAGGCACAGGATTGGGAGAGCGGATGGTTTCCCTCTCCTTTCCTTTGTTTTTATGGGCACAGTATCGACTTGGATCATGTTAACCTGAGGTAGAGGTGGATTGAGAAGGTGTGTCATGAAAAGTATAATGACATGATGGACAAAAACCTAGTGTGGGATAAGAGCCTTGTGAAATGAGTAGGGCGCATTGGAATTTTGGTGGGGTTTTGGCTAGCTCTCTTATATGGACCATATTGATCTCAAATTTTGGAGGTGGATAAAAGGGTTGTGGAGGTGGTGATGCAGGTTCTTTGAATAGGTAGTGGGAGAGGATGTGTGGTGATAGGTGGAGGTGGAACAAGTTCCTCATCTAGAATATCATCGTCATCAAAATTTTCTTGAAGGACACGGTTGAAGGAGGACGGTTTTAAGAGCCTTACAACTTTCTACATCATGCCTGGAACATGATGGTAGGTGCAAATTTTAGTATCGTCAAACCCTTTTGGTTTGGGTTTGAGTTGGTCGTAAGGTCTAAGGGGCGGAAATGTGATAATGGAGGTCTCTAAAAGGTTAGCTAGAATGTTGGTGACCCTACTAATTGATCACAATGTGAGGTGAGTGTGGGTGATTTTGGTGGGAGAGGCATCATGACGGGTGGAATTGGATGTGAAATGGGTTTGACCACTAGTTTGGTAGGCGATCTTTGTTTTAGATTTGGGTTGTGCCTTCTTGGGTAAAGGTGTATTAGATGAACTAGAGATAGAAGGTGTTGTAGGCTTAACTACCTCTTTGGAGGGTAGTGGGTTTTTCAATTTTGGTTGCACCTTCCTGGGTAAAGGTGAGGAAGGAGTACGTGATGTGGAAGGGAAGGTAGATGGCGAAAGAGGACGAGTTATCCAAGGTGATAAAGGAGGCACGATGAAGGTTCTTTGGCGAGAGGCAAGGTGGAAGGTATGGGTTGAAGACAAGGAAATCTCATAGAGTGCGATGATGTTACTATAGGTGGTGGGGGTATAGGTGGTTAAAAATATGCATGTAACGCGATGAAGGTGTACGTTATGCAAGTAAGTTGGGTGTAATAAAATATCGTGATGAAGAGGTGAGTGTTGTGCTTTTGGTTTTCCTTGGATAGGAGGTTTCTTGGCCAAGGTTGATGGGTGAGGTCCTAGGATGGAGGGTAGTGGTGAAGGTGAAAGAGGGGTAGTAGGCGAAACCGGTGTATGTGTCCTAGAAGGTTGGGTCTTCCTTTTAGGTGTGGGAATAGTTTTTACATGGGTTTTTGAAGACGTGGCTAAGTCCGGTTAAACGGGAGGATGGATTAGACTTGATGTTGGCATGATTCCCAATGTGGTGATGGTTTTGGCTATAGGGGAAAGTGTAGGTGCAGGTAGGTTCTTAGGCATAGGATTAGGTTTGTTATTCGGTAAAGGTTTAGGTATGGGAAAGGGTGATGAAGAAGAGGTTGTTATGATCGGTATGGGCATGGTTGGTTCGATTGTCTAAAATACCTTTGGATAAATTGTAGAGGTATCAATAGATGAAATTTGCATTTGGGTTGAAAAGGGTAGCCGAAGACATCACGAAAGCATGGAATTATCAACATAATCCAAACAGTCTGCACGTGAAAATGACACTTTTGTAAGAGAATATGATGTTGATTTAGTAATAATCCCCATAAAGTATGTCTATGAGACAGGAACTGGTTGGCTTTGGACTCACGTGGGTACAAGAGCTGAGAGAAAATCAATTGGATCCTGGAAGGCTAATGGGGAATTGTCACCAATAGGAAGTGATGCTTCTAAAGGATCCTCTATTTGTAGCGGAAATGACATGTGGGATGAGGTAGGTTCCTCTTTCAGTGGAGAGGGAGGTGAGAATGACTCTCCCTTGGGTAGACGATTTAACACCATAAGTTGTTCATTAGGTTGCGAGGGGAGTAATGAAATGGCATCAAAAAATATTGTGGTCTCCTCCATGGGTGAAAGGGGAGATGAAGGGCAAACCTCTATGGGTGGAGTAGATGAAATAGGCTCCTCCATGGGTAAAGGAGCTCATGCTAGAATCTCCTCGATGGAGGGGATAGTTGGAAATTGAGGAAGGGTTGGTATGGTGTCAAAAACAACATGTACTTCACGGACATTACTGTCACTAGTCAAAGGTTTGCCAGTTTGGTTAGATGACGGGGTATGGTTAGGGAATGAATTATTGAAGATATGCAAGTTCTGATTAGCTGGTGCATTTGGGTTATCCAAGACTAGATCTCCATTATCTAACATTTCTTTAACAATATTTTTGAAGGTGATACAATTACCATCACTATGACATTTGATGCGATGATAGTTGCAATAGTCATGTTCCTTGTACCATGTAGGCATAGGACAAGCGGGGTCAAAACTAGTATGTGGTTTGATGGGTGGAAGAGCAATTGCTCCAGATTTTAGAATTTTTCTAAAAATGATGAAGAGGGATCTCCTATGGGAGTGTGCTTTCGTTGCTCTCACTTGAAATGGAAATCTTGAATGGGAGAAAGGTTGGAGGAAGGTTTTAATTGATTAGATGGGTGAGATGGGCCAGCTATTAAAGCTACTACATTGGTAGATTCTTTTGCTTTAGAATAGTTGTTTTGTGGTTTTGAAGAGGAAGAGGCATCATTGGATTTGAATGCAACATTTTTGTTACACAATTAAATTTTATTCTCTTTAATGACACAAATTTCAAGTTTTCGTGCCATGGTGAATGCTCTATCAAACGTACGAAAGGTTTGGACTTGGAGAGTTGGTGAGATATGCCTGATGTAATCCCTAATGAACAACTCTATAAGCTAAATTTGAGGTAGCTGGAATGTAAGTTGGTTGATGAGGCTCCTGCCAATGAGTGACAAAATCTATGATAGAATCATCATCGTATTGTCGTGTTGAGTACAATTCGGTCATGGTGACCTTCTTGATGATATTGATTGAAAAATGGTCCAGGAAGGCTTGAGCCACTTGGTTAAATGAGTAAATGGAATGTCGAGGTAAACCATTATACCAATCCAATGCAAGTCTTGTTAAGGACATTGGGAATGTCCACAAGAGTATATCATCATCATGAGCGATTAAATAACACCCATGTTTGAAAGACTGCAATTTTTATTGCAGGTCCTCTTTGTTGTTGAACCGGTTGAATTTGGGAATTTCCCAATGTGTAGGGTATAGACAATGGGAATAAGCAGACGAATGAGCTCATTACAGATTTTGTCATAGCTAAAGAGTTGTGAGAGCCATAAATTGATGCTTCTAATGTTTGCATCATTTCCATCATCACTTTAACAAGGTCATTAGTAGGTTGTGATGATTGGGCACCCCCTGCAGTGTAAGGGGTTGATGATGAATGTATTACATGGACAACATTCCAGATATGGTGGTTCCAAGTCACGAACCTGTGAGGGGAATAGATGCAGGTGGAAAATATCCCGGAGTAGGCAATATACGAGATAGGTGGTTTTTGGTGATATGTGTAAGTAGGTGGGGTATACGTAACCTTTGTAGTGATTGGAGGTAAAGACTGTAGGATGGAGAGGATGATGTTTTGGAATGGGGTATGGGTTACCAACACCATGGGTGGCTGCGATGTAATAGGTATATATATGAGGTGGCGGGTGCAGATTTGAGGATATGCTAAAGATGGATGATGAAGGAATGGTTCACACAATGGGAGAGACTAACGTCGAGGTGTGACCAATGCCGTAGGTGCCATAAATATAGATGATGTGGGGTCCAGGTGAGGATACCACAGGTGGCAAGGTAGATAAAGGTAACGTTGAGCTAGTGGTAGGCTCTATTCTAAATTACATAATTTAGAACACACATTCCAATGCCAAACTATCTCATAACAAAAAACCATATGCAACTATAATGTAATGACTCGGTGAAACTATCGATCTCTCATTCCATGACTTGGTATTAAACCGATCTCTCATGTTACTTAGTAATGTGTATACAATGTATACTTGGTTCCTTTTACCTTTTTAGGGTACCCAAGTGTTTTTCTTAAGAGGCCTATCTAAATATCTATTACCGATATTCATCTGAAAATCCACTTCTTAATCTAGGTGACATAGGACAACGTAACCAATAACTTGTGATACTTTGGCCAAATATTTTAAACATGTTTATCATGTTTACATTCCTAGATGACATACTCATCAATGGAATAATTCCTTCACCACACTTTTTCTATTATCTAGAGTGGTCTTCATTGACTTTTTCAAAGTCCCACTTGATTCAAAGTTTAACCCTAGACAAGGTTAACAACATGCCCTAGTGTGGAGACTACTTGTGGTGACTAAGGGTACATAGACATACTCAATCGACTTTCATCGATTGGGTGTGTCTAGTTATCCTAAGTCAATGTGAGTTGACCCCAACACTAGATCATGTCCCTATCTCTACATAGGGTAGAACTGTGATCCAGTCATGCACTTATGTTAGTCAAGTTGAAAAACTATGTGGGGTGTTGAGACATATCAACTGTAACTGTAGTATCCTTATAATGACTCCTATCATTACAAAGGTACTACGCTGCTGCAGTTGGTGTGTGTCAACATCCAACTAAGTTCCCTCATCTAGATGAACATACCTTATTTTGAAAGTTTAATCTCTCATTAATCACTTCATTATAGATTAATTACAGCTACGCCATACTAATTTGATTAGGAATTTTAACCTATAAGATTACAAGTTGAACTACATGTGAGGTAGGTATGCAGATAAAATCTTCTTCCTAACCCATTTAATTACATGTTTATGTTTATTATACAACGAACAACTTGAATCATGTTTTTACATAATAGATCTTGCATTTATGAAAGTGTTAATTAATTTCTTACTTATTTCAGCCCTAGCTTAAATAAGTTCCATGTAAACCTTTTATTTTAGACTTCATGGGAATGAAGTCTAAATTCCCATTTTATTTCCCTTCCAAGCATTCCTAACTTTGATTAAGGAAGTCTACTTAAGGAAGAACACTTTCAATTATTTAATTACAATAATCATGATACTTTTAACAAGATATTTTAGTTATGTCTATGATTCATTTTATGGAAAGTATCTTTCTCCCCTATATTATGGGCTAATGTCCATTTATAAACAAATTACACATTATTAATTATTATCAAGGTTTAATACACATACATCCATATAATTCAAATACAGTCCTTTTTGTAATGGTTGGGTATCTTCTTAAGAATGTCAACTTTATAAGTTACATCTCTACTTGAGAAAATAGTACAACTAATAACTCATATTCCTACCCCAACCATTCCATATCATTTAAGTATTTTAACTTCCCTCCTTCATTAGGATAATGCATATAAATTCAGCCCAATTCATGTCAAGATAATATTACAAATAAGTATTACTTAGAAATCATCACATATTTTATTCATCAAGAAGGAGAGATACATTTACTAAATCCAGAAGAGTTTCAAAGATTACAATATCAAAAATTTATTTTCCATCAAATACATATCAAATAATGAAACCACATATCATCACTATAAGAAGAAATTTCTTTAGTAAAATAGATGTAACTTCTAAATGTCTTTCTCCTTTCATCTTTTATGAAATCCATCTGCAAAATTGTTAGCACGGGTCAGTTCATTGAAACTGAGCATGATAAGCACTATATCATTAAAATGATGTGCTTTTAACTAACTATTTCATAAAAAGAACTTTGTTGTTTATGAAATAGTCCAGAAAACACAACCAAACTAACAAAAAGACTTAACCAAAAAGAATACAATCCAAGAAGAAGAGAGATAGAGAGAGATTTTAAAGTTTCTAATCAAAAGTAAGGTTTGGTCAATCAACCTATCAACCCTAAATTTCCATCATAAAACCCCTTTCATCATACATAATTTAAACAAAACAAAGTTAAAGAAGAATTATCATTTCATCTGAACCTTACCTTCACTTTCATGTAACCAATTAAAGTTCCTTCAATCAGCTAAATCTATTTAACAAGAAGAATATAAGATACATAATATTATCTTTCATATTTAATTCTATTTTTGGGTAATAATGAATATTTCCTTCCATCTAATTGTCCCACTATCTCAGATTCATCCTAAGTCTAAGATGACATTAATCATAAATAAGATCATACAGATAAGTAAGGGTAACTAAATCATCATAAACCATTAAAGTAACCCCGATTGAAGCATCCTAAAGTCCTAGGTTCAGATTATCCTTCAATTCAAGTTAGAAGTCAAGGATAACATCATTCAAACCTTATCAAAAGTAAAAGGTTGCTTCTATCAAGAAAAAAATTAACATTCAGGCCTCATACAAGATACACAATCATTAATATTCCAAAAAGGAGTATTGGTTTAAGTTCAGAACTTATACAAGGCTCGATACTCCTTCTAAGCATAACATAAACTTCTGTTTTGTTTTCCTAAGGACATTAATACACTAAGTCCTATCACATGGTCAAGAAGTGATATAAACTAAAATATACCAGAGAAGGAACAAAACAATGATACCTCAATGATCAATATCCCCATCATAATATTGAAGAGGGTATGAGTGAGATTGTAGTCTCCTCATCTATCCAAACTCTTATGAAGAAGAGTAAACATTTCACATGCAAGAATAACAAAGACACAAAAATTTCGTATGAACTTCACATGATAGGTGCTAAAAAATAGTGAAGAATAGTTCACATGCAACCAAATCAATATCTAAACTAAGATTCACCCAAGTCCCTAATTGGATGAGTACAAAAGAATCAGAAAAAAAAATGTAAATCAAACATCCTACCTTACCTTTCCATTTTCAAGAAAGTCTAGCTCAAAACACAATTCCTTAAAAAGGATTAAGAATCGATTCATTTCCTAAAATCCCAGAGAAGGGAGGAAAGTAAACAATAGAACAACAAGTCAAAATAAAACAAACCTCCAATTAATTCAACCATTTATAAATAAGGAAAAAGCATTTGTGCATTCCTTAATAAGAGACACATTCAACAATGATCAAAACATTAACTCAGACCCAAAAAGATCTGTTACCCATCTCAAAATCCCGTGTGGTTTAAGAGAACATGGGAAGTATACAACAAGGAAAATCAACCTCAAAAATATGAAATCATGTACACTTTCGATGAATGAGCTATTACAACAATTGATACCCAAAAATGAGATCTCATACAAAAACACAAAGTGGGTTTTCCTCTAACAACTTACAGTTTTAGGGTAAGTTTAAAATAGAATAACATTTCCACTAGCATTTTCACAATCAAACACATTCATAAAACATGCTATACTTCCAATATAATGGTGTATTTTCTACATAAGGGGTCCTTTAAAATTTCATTTAACATCATCAGAAAGAAGACATGCAAAGTTGAATATGAGAATTTCTAGATAGCTAAACCAATGTTCAAAACATATAACTCTTAGCTTAAGTTTTCCTCCAATCAAGAAAAAATGGTGGTCTTCAAAGTTCTGCAACAAAGGACATCAAACACAAACTACAGAACAACAAGATCTCAAGCAAATGGTCAAGATATCCAAAAAATTTTCCTATCTCAAATCTTCCAACAAAGATTATAAGAAACATTTTGAGCAAGATTTTCCGAATCAAACAAACCAAAATACATACATTGCAAGAGAAACCTTTAACTAAAATCTCACCTAACAGATCTCATCTCTATTTCAAGCCTCTATTAAAAAGGATTCAATAAAAACTAGTTTACTCAGAAGTATGGAAACTATACTCCCATAACACACTTTCCATTATCAAACCAAAATCAATAAAGCATCCAGAAAACAAAAATATACCATTAAAGCAAATTAAATTCAATCAAAGAAACAAACCCAAATTATTTCCTCAAGAGAAGAGTTTTTTTATGAAACATTTAAATAAAATCATAAGACTTAATGGAGAGGGCCTATCATGCCTGATAGAGCTCGATCTTCTCTTTTTGTAGAAAAATCTCAAGCAGAGATTCAATTCTTCCCTCAAACACCAACAACTCTCCAAACCTTCTTCTTCTCTTTCTTATAGTTTCCATGGTGCCAACTTCTTCATTCAAATTCCATGCAAGGTAAGAGTATTCATGAAAGGATTCAAACTGAAAAAAAAACCACATGTAGAGCTCAAGCTCAAAAAAAACCAAATGACCAAAAAAAAACCAAAACCCCTCTTTCTTCTTCCTAGGTGGTTTTCACCATTTTCAAAATATTAAATGCAAAATAGGACTATCATTCCTTCCACTTCTCCCACCACCACCACCTCTAAGTTTGAAATGAATAAGTTCAAATTTTCATGCAACTACAACTCGGTGGAGATGCCAACTCATTCCCCTACTTTCCTCATGCCTTCACCAAATTTGGCAGTTCAAAGAGATAAGACCATATTAATTTCCTCATAAATTTATAGGAGTTGATGCCACCAACCTCCTCCTTTCTATGTCATCCCATAGGCCCTTTTAGGTTAGCCAAACATTAGGTTAGGTTCAACATTAGTTTAGGAACTAACATAGGTCCTTAGGTCTAAGTCTTTAGTCTTAGGCCCCTTTTTTAACATCCCTCATTAACAAAAGAACTTAGTAACTTAGGTTAGGTTATACTTTAGGATAAAGTTCCTAATTTAAGGAACATAGTTTAATTAGGTTCCAAGTTCATAGTAAAAATACATCTCACTTTAACAAAAAAAGAACCAGATTAATACCTAAATTCAAATACGAAGCAGAGATCAGATCATTCATGACCTTAGTACAGTCAAAGTCAAGAACCTTTCAAATTTCTTTGGCTTGGTCATTATGACCACAAGGTTTATAAATTAGAAGCATACCTTGGATCAATGAAATTGATCCAAGGTAATGTCGTTCTAGATCCCCATGAATTATGAAAATTGAAACTCAACTTCTCATTCCCAAGTAGTGAATTATTCTGCATAAAATAAAAAGATGAATTGCTTCATTTTATATTAAGCATAAACATGGTAGAATTGTACCTATTTCAGCAGATAACATATTACCTACTACAAACATGATTTCATAGATCATAAGAGTACATCATCTTAAGACAAGAATCACATGTCAACATTTGCACCTTCCAAATAGAAGTCATCATAGATATCAGCCATGTTAGAGGTGTTACATACCTCCCTCCTAAAAATATCATCATTGTCCCAATGATTAACTTAGTCCCAATTCTCAGACAAGAAAAATAATCCTAATTATAGTTCTTTCATCCATAAGTTCATAAACAGAAACTAGAGTTGAGAATTTCAAATTTCCACAATTTATTACAACATCAAAATAGTTGTTTTAGTACTAAAGAATATAGTATCTTACCCCAAAATAGGAAGAATTATTTCTAAGTTCAAAACAAGGTCTTCATTTATTATCAATCAACAAAATTAATTTTGTTCAAATAAATGAGGAAAAACAATTTTCATATCCTCAAGGTTTTCCCATGTTGCACTTTCTTCATTAAACTAGTCCCATTGACCTTGCATTGACTAATTTCATGATTTCTCAAGTGCAACTGGCGTGATTTCCAACACTCTAATGGGTTCAACCATGATTATTCCTGGGTCTTGGACCTGCAAGGAATCCCAATTTAACACATGTGATAAATCTAAAACGTATTTCTTAAGCAAAGAAATATGGAAAACATCATGCATTCATGATAAAAAGGTGGTAATGCTAAACAATAAGCTACAAGATTGATTACTTCAACTATTTCAAAGGGTCCCACATAACGAGGTGATAACTTGGCTTCCTTGCCAAAGGTTATAGAACTCTTTTTTGGCTTAACCCGTAAAAAGACCTTTTCACCCAGTTCAAATTTCTTATCAACCCTTTTCAATATGCATAATTTTTTTCCTATCTCGCTTTTCTTTTTAAATGTTCATGAATCATTTTAACTTGTTGTTCCATTTTAGTAAGGATTTTAGGTCCAATTACCTCTCTGTCTTCTATGCTATCCCAACTAATTGGAGTTCTACATTTCCTTCCATATAATGCTTCAAAAGGTGCCATTTTCAAAGAGGCATGATATGTATTATTATAAGAAAATTCAACTAAAGGAAGGTATTCTTCCCATTTTTATTGCTGATCCATGTAGTACATTCATAACATATCTTCCAAAACCTGATTAACTCTCTCAGTTTGACCATCTATTTCTAGATGGTATGTTGAACTAAAATTTAGTTTAGTTCCTAAGGATGCATTAAGCATTTTCCAAAATCGAGATGTCATTCTAGGGTCTCTATCTAATATGATCAATTCAGTACTCCATGCAATCTAAAAATTTCATGCACAAATATTTTTGCTAAAATAGGTGAATCATCCTTAAGATTACCAACAATAAAATGTGCTACTTTTTTCAGTTTATCAACAACAACTAAAATAACATCATGTTTATTTCTTGACATTGGCATCCCTTGAAAAAAATCCATGCTAATTACCTACCACTTATATTGTGGTATGCTATGAGGATACAATAAACCATTGGGTGCATATGCTCTCCTTAACACACTGACATTCCAAGCAGTGTGTCACAAAATCAGTTATGTCTTTCTTCATCCCTTTCCAAAAATATTGTTGTTTTATATCAACAAGCATTTTCATAATATAAGGGATGTCTGAGTAAGGTGAATTATGAAATTCCTCCATTAACTTTTTCCTTAACTCATTTCCCATAGGTATATACACCCATTTATCATATCTCAAGATTCCTTCATTATCGAAGTGAAAACCTTTATATCTTGCATCATTTGGATCTACAACAAGTGTTGTTTTTACTTGTTAAAAGTATAAATCAGATTCCATGATACTTTTTACCTCATCCTTAAATTGAGTTCTCAAAGTTATAAGTGCATAAATATGTTTCCTATGACTTAGTGCATCTTCCACTCTATTTTCTTTTCCTTTTATGTAACTTATGTCAAAATCATATTGTGACAAAAAATCTAACCATCTTCATTGTCTTGCATTCATATTTGGTTGAGTGAAAATATACTTCAGCCCAAGATGATCAATCTTTAATTCAAAAGGTCTTCCCAAAAGATAATGTCTCCATACTTGAAGTGCATGTACTATGGTAACAAGCTCTAGGTCATGGGGAGCATAATTCAACTCATGTAACTTGAGTTTTTTCTCTCATATGCTATAACATGTTCATTTTGTAACAAAATACCTTTGATTCCTTCTCTGAAAGCATCTGTAACTACCATAAAGTTTCCATTTGGATCAGGTACAACCAAAATAGGTACAGATGTTAATTGATCCTTAAGATTTTAAATGTTGATTCACATTTATCACTCCACACAAATTTCTTATCTTTCTTTTGCAATGAAGTTATTGATGCGAATTTTGAAAAGTCCTTTTACAAATTTTCTATAATAACCAACAAGACCCATGAAGCTTCTAACTTCATGTACATTCTTAGGTGCAGGACATTTAGATTATCGATAATAAAATTTGATGGATCTACTGCTATTCCATCTTTACTTATGACATGTCCTAGATAGTGCACTTCTATCTCATAGAAAGAACATTTGGACAACTTACCATACAATCTTCTTTTCCTTAATATTTCAAGTACTATTTTCAAATGCTCATGATGCTCATCAATGATTTTAGAATATATAAGAATATCATCCAAGAATACAAGTACAAACTTGTCTAGGTATTCTTGAAATATATTATTCATTAAATTCATAAAAGTTGTAGGTGCATTTTTAAATAAAAAGGTAAAACTATAAATTCATAATGCATGTACCTTGTCCTAAAGGTTATTTTATGAATATCTTCATCTTTGATTCTTAACGATGATACCTAGAATGAAAGATCTATCTTAGAATATATTGACACACCACATCTGATCAAATATATCATCTATTCTAGGAAGTGGATATCTATTTTTTTATTGTTACTTTGTTTAACTTCCTATAATCAATACACAACCTAAGTGTTCCATCTTTATTTTTCATAAAAATTACCGGTGCTCCCCAAGGAAAAACACTCGGTCTTATCAAACTTTAGACAATAGTTCTTGTAACTATGCCTTAAGCTCTACTAGTTCAATGGTAGTCATTTGATATAGTGCCTTAGAAATAGGCTCAGTTCTGGTTTGATCTCAATTATGAAATCAAACTCTATTTGGGTGGAAGACCGGGTAGTTCTTCCAGAAACACATCACTGAAATATCTTAACAATGGATATTTTTCCAAGAAATCACTATCCCTTCAGTTGTTTTAGAAATTTTTACTGCATACAAGGTGTAACCTTTGTTTTGGCCTTTTAAGTTGAATATCTATAGTTTTCTAACTGAAATCTCACATTTTATCCCTTAGATATTTTTTATTTTCTGCAGGTCATCAAGATAACTAATGTGTTTTTCAAAATAGTCTACTTTAGCCTTATGTTCATAAATCTAGTTAACACCTATTATGACATCATACGACCCCAAAGGAGAAACATAGAGATCAAATTTTGTGGAAAAACTAGGCAAGTCTAGGACTGCTCCAAAAAAACACTGACTAACTATGTGGACAACATTATTTCCATAATGTACAACCCAATATTTTTCCATTTTTCCATCTTTTTTCTTTTTTCCTTTTGAAGCTTTTAATTTTTTTCTAGAATAAAGCATTTTATCTCTAACCCCTTCCATCAAAATTATAGAATACCTACTTCACCCCCTAAATAACTTTAATAATCCCATAATGAATTTTCATCTTGTTTATCACTTCTTGTTAGTTTGATATTGAGGTACGCACTTAAGAAGTTTAGTGAAACTCTCCCATTACTCAAAGGGAACTACATTAAATTTCCTAATGATCTATTTATGAAATTGTAGTCATCTTCTCCTCATAGTCCTCTTTAGGCTCAAATTTATTTATAAAGTCTTTTTAATTGATCTTAACCCTAATGCTTGATTTCAATATTCAATTCATTATGGTTTCTTAATAAAGATTATTTCAAACATTTAAGCTCCCCATTTATTTGCTTTGTTTTCTTAATTTTATTATCAAAAATTCTCCATTTCACCGAGTAATTCTTAGCTCCATCCCCTTGTGTTGTGCCAGAGATGAATTAGGTGGAATTATCCTCTTTATGATTTTTTTATTTCATGGGAAGATTTTGTTTTTAATTTTCAGTGATTCCATTTGCTTAGCATTTGATTTTATTATCAATGCCCAAATTCCATTGTGGTTGGCATTGTCCAACATTTACTTTGGATGATTTTAATCCATACATCTTTTTCCTCATTACCCATAACTTCTCATTAGTTTGATGATCTCTTATGTCCAACAGTTAAGCAATTTTAGTTAACCTCTCATCAATTTTTAGTGGTAACTTTCCTCTCCAGTTATGAAATGGGTCATCTTCAATCATTAAAGTTGTTCCAGCCATTTTCTATTAACAAAAAAATTATTTTTAAATTGATCCCAAGTACTTGACTTATCAATATTCTAAGAGCTGCAACCTTACAGTCTAATACCAAGATGTAAGATTCCCATTTTAAAACTTTAAAACAAGGATTTTTTTTTCCTATGAGAAGTTTCTTGTTAAATTACATAATTTAGAACACACATTTCAATTCCATCCCCACTATCTCATAACCATCAAACCATGGACTTAACCTTTTTATCATTGGTTGACTTCATCTCATTCCTTTCCTTTTATTTTCAATGAGCTCTCATGTTTGCATTAATTGTATACATGTATTACTTATCCACCTTTTAATTCCCAACATTGGTGTTGTCCACTTAAGAGGCCTATTTGAATACTCATTCTTGATATTCATCCTCCTTCTTAATCTAGGTGACATAGGACAACGCAACCAACAACTTGAGATACTTTGGCCAAAGATGTTAAATATGTTTATCATGTATACATTCCTAGACAACATCTCATAATTTTTGGGAAATAAGTCCTTCACCCAAATTTTTTACAACATTTCTTGTGGTCTTGGTGATTTTTGTTAGTCCCACTTGATTAAAAGTTTTTATTAACCCTTATGGACATAATAGGTTTAAAAATGTGCCTTCAGTTTGATGGAGTAACATTCTCATTTTAGTGACTAAGGGTACATAGAATCAAGTAATTTTTTTTCCATAATGTTCTCTTATTCTAATTACATGTGATTAATAAAAACTAGATCATGTCCCTATCTCCGCATAGGGCATAAAACCTATATGCACTTATGTTACTCAAGTGAATAAACTGATCTCTGTTCCAGACATATAAACTGCAACCGAGTCTCCTCATAATGACTCATGTGTGTTACAATGTATATCTTGGTTCCTGTGTCAACATCCAAAGGGAGTTCCCTCATGTTTTGACAAAGGATTTTGAAAGTTTAATCTCTATTAATCACTTCAAATCTAGATTAATTATAGGTGACATAATAATTTGATTAGGACTTTTAACCTATAATACTTACAAATAAACTACATTAAACATGTTTATCATATAAAATTCTTCTAACCCATTTAATTACATGTTAATTAGGTCCTTCAGTCACTTTTCTATTATCTGAGAAAGTGTCTTCACTATACACTTTGAGTAATGTACACTTTTCAAATTTTCTCTTGGGGTTAGAAACATGCCCTAGTGTGGAGGATTTTTTGTGGTGACCTTAAAACGTGCATATATACCGAAAATGATTTTCTCATATGGGGTGGGATTTTTACCCATTTTCCTATGGGACGGTTTTGACCCAAACTGGTTGTCCCTATCTCCTTTTTGTAAACTCTAATCTAGAAAATACTTATATGTTTTATGCATAGTGGTAGTTAATAAACTGTAACATTGGAGAAGTGTTTTGAATTTGGGTGTGAATTGCACCAGAGTATCATCATTGAGCATAGCTCCAAATAGATAGGTATTGTATTGAGAGAGCGGTGTGTGGTAAAAATATGAGCTTCCCTGATTCTTGGTGTACATACCTTATTTTGAACCATGTAATAAATATTATCTTCTTTGTGTTGTGTTATTTTTTGATTTGGACTTTTATTTAAGATCTATAATATTTTTTGCATATTAGTTTCTACATGTGAGGTAGTTATGTAGATTATTCCACATATTTTATCCCATTTATTTGCGTAACATTTATGTTTATTATAATGACAATAACATCTTGAATCATGTTTTTACCTAATAAATATTTTATTTATGAAAGTGTTAATTAATTTCTTACTTATTTCATCCCTAGCTTAAATAAGTTCCTTATAACCCTTTATTTTAGAATTCATGGATATGAAGTCTAAATCCCATTTTATTTCCCTTCCAAGCATTCCTAACTTTAATTAAGGAAGTCTTCTTATGGAAGAACACTTTCAATTATTTAATTACAATAATCATGATACTTTTAACAAGATCTTTTAGTTATGTCTATGATTCATTTTATGGAAAGTATCTTTCTCCCATATATTATGGGCTAATGTCCATTTATAAACAAATTCCACATTATTAATCATTATCAAGGTTTAATACACATACATCCATATAATTTAAATACAATCCTTTTTGTAATGGTTGGGTATCTTCTTAATAATGTCAAATTTATAATTTGCATCTCTACTTGAGAAAATAGTACAACTAAAAACTCACATTCCTACCTCAGCCATTCCATATCATTTAAGTATTTTAAATTGCCTCCTTCATTAGGATAATGTATATCAATTCATCCCAATTCATGTCAAGATAAAATTACAAATAAGTATTACTTATAAATCATCACATATTTTATTCATCAAGAAGGAGAGATACATTTACTTAAATCTAGAAGAGTTTTAGAGATTACAATATCAAAACTTTCTTTTCCATCAAATACATATCAAATAATGAAACCACATATCATCACTATAAGAAGAAATTTTTTAGTAAAATAAATGTAACTTCTTAAATGTCTTTCTCCTTTCATCTTTTATGAAATCCATCTTCAAAATTGTTAGATGAGGATAGTTCATTGAATTGAGTATGATAAGCACTATATCATTAAAAATATGTGATTTTAACTAACTATATCATAAAAAAACTCTATTGTTTATGAAAAAATCCAAAAACACAACCAAACTATTAAAAAGACTTAACTACAAAAGAATACAATTTAAGAAGAGGAGAGATAGAGAGATATTTTAAAGTTTCTAATCAAAAGTAAGGTTTGGTCAATAAACCTATCAACCCTAACTTTCCATCATAAAACCCATTTCATCATACAAAATTTAAAAAAAAGTTAAAGAAGAATTATCATTTCATCTAACTTACCTTCACTTTCATGTAACCAATTAAAGTTCCTTCATCATTAAATCTATTTAACAAGAAGAATATAAGATACATAATACTATCTTTCAAATTTAATTATACTATTTGGGTAATAATGAATATTTCCTTCCATCTAATTGTCCCACTATCTCATATTCATCCTAAGTCTAAGATGACATTAATCATAAATAAGATCATACAGATAGGTAAGGTTAACTAAATCATCATAAACCATTAAAGTAACCCCGATTGAAGCATCCTAAATTCCTAGGCTTATATTATCCTTCAATTCAAATTAGAAGTCAAGGATAACATCATTTAGACCTTATCAAAAGTAAAAGGTTTCTTCTATCAAGAAAACAAACTAACATTTAGGCCTCATACAAGATACACAATCATTAATATTCTAGAAAGGAGAAATTGGTTTAAGTTCAAAACTTATACAAGGCTCGATAATCCTTCTAAGCATAACATAAACTCTTTTTGTTTCCTAAAGACATTAATACACTAAGTCCTATCACATGGTCAAGAAGTGATATAAAATAAAATAGACCAGAGAAGGAATAACAATGATACCTCAATGATCAATATCCCCATCATAAGAGAAGAGGTTATGAGTGATATTGTAGTCTCCTCATCTCTCCATACTCTTAAGAAGAAGAGTAAACATTTCACATGCAAGAATAATGAAAGACACAAAACAAATTTTTGTATGAACTTCACAATTTGCACAAGTGCTTAAAATAGTGAAGAATAGTTTGCATTCAATCAAATCAATATCTAAACTAAGATTCACCCAAGTCCCAAATTAGATGAGTAAAAAAGAATCAAAAAAAGGAAAATGTAAACCAAACATCGTACCTTACCTTCCTTCTTTTCAAGAAAGACTATCAAAACATGATTCCTTAAAAGGATTAAGAATTTTCCCTAAAGAAGGAGGAAAGTAAATAATAAAAAACATGTCAAACCAAAATAGACCTCCAATTAATTCAACCCTTTATAAATAAGGAAAAAAGCATTCATGCATTCCTTAATAAGAGACACATTCAACAATGATCAAACATTAACTCGGACAAAAAAGATATGTTACCCAACTCAAAATCCCGTACATGGTTTAAAGAGAACATGGAAGTATACAACAAGGAAAATTGACCTCAACAAATTTGAAAACCTATACACTTTCGACAAATGATCTATTACAATAAAATATACCCAAAAATGAGATCTCATAAAAAACATACAAGTGGGTTTTCCTCTAAAACTTACGGTTTTGGGGTAAGTTTAAAATAAAATAACATTTCCACGACATTGTCACAATCGAACATTCATAAAATAGGCTATACTTCCAATACAATGGAATATTTCTACACAAGGGGTCATTAAAAATTTCATTTAACATCATCAGAAAGAAGACATGCAAGTCAAAATTTGAGAATTTATAGATAGCTAAACTAATATTCAAAACATGCAACTCTTATCTTAAGTTTTCCTACATCAAGAACAAATGATGGTCTTTAAAGTCTACAACAACAAGGAAATTCAAACACAAAATACATAACAAAAAGTTCTAAAAAATGGCTCAAGATATCCAAAAATTTTCCTATCTCTAGTCTTCCAACAGAGATTATAAGAAACATTTTAAGCAAGATTTTTGAATCAAACAAACCAAAATACATACATTGCAAGAAAAACCTTTAACTAAAAGATCACCTAATAGATATCTGACTCTCTGTTTCAAGCCTCTATAAAAAAGCATTCAAGAAAAAATATTTTACTCGGAAGTATGAAACTATACTCCCATAACACACACTTTCCACTATCAAACCAAAATCAATAATGCATCCAGGAAAACAAAAAAATACCATTGAAGCAAAAGAAATTCGATCATAGAAACAAAACCAGAATATTTCCTCAAGAGAAGAGTTGTTTTTATGAAACATTTAAATAAAAGCATAAGACTTAATGGAGAGGGCCTATCATGCATGATAGAGCTTGGTCTTCTCTTTTTACAAAAATCTCCAAGAAGAGATTCAATTCTTCCCTCAAATGCCAACAACTCTCAAAACCTTCTTCTTCTCTTTCTTATAGTTTCATAGTGCTAACTTCTTCATTTAAATGCCATGCAAGGCAAGAGTATTCATGCAAGGATTCAAACTAAAGCAAAAAAACCACATGCAGAGCTCAAGCTCAAAAAACCAAATGACCACAACAAAAACCAAAACCCCTCTTTCTTCTTCCTAGGCATTTTTCACCATTTTCAAAATATTAAATGCAAAATAGGATCTGTCATTCCTTCCACTTCTCCCACCACCCCACCTCTATGTTTGGAAATGACTAAGTTCAAATTTACATGCAACTAAAACTCGGTGGAGATGCCAACTCATTCCCCCACTTTCCTCATGCCTTCACCAAATTTGGCATTTCAAAGAGATAAGACCATATTAATTTCCTCATAAATTTCTAGGGGTTGATGCCACCAAACTCCCCTTTCCATGTCGTCCCATAGGCCCCTTTTAGGTTATCCAAACATTAGGTTAGGTTCAACATTAGTTTAGGAACTAACATATGTCCTTAGGTCTAAGTCTTTAGTCTTAGGCCCCCTTTTTTTAACATCCCTCATTAACAAAAGAACTTAGTAACTTAGGTTAGGTTATACTTTAGGATAAAGTTTCTAATTTAAGGAACATATTTTAATTAGGTTCCAAGTTCATATTAAAAATGCATCTCACTTTAATAAAAAGAATAACTAGATTAATACCTAAATTCAAATACAAGGCAAAGATCGATCATTCATGACCTTAAATACAGTCAAATTCTTGGAACCTTTCAAACTATCCAACTTGCTCATTATGACCACAAGATTTATAAATTAGATCCAAGGTAATGTCATTCTAGATCCTCATGAATTATGAAAATCTTCTCAACTTCTCATTCAAGCAAAGAATTATTCTACATAAAAAAAAGATGAATTACTTCATTTTATATTAAGCATAAACATGGCAAAATTACACCTATTTCAGAAAATAACATATTACCTCTACTGCAAACATGATTTCATAGATAATAAGAGTACATTGTCTTAAGACAAGAATCAAATTTCATTGTTTGCACCTTCCAAACAAAAGTCATCATACATATCAGCCATGTTAGAGGTGTTACACAAGGATTCTTGCGAACTCCTCGTCACCGGTATTGATGATAATGGGCTAAGTAGGATTCATGGTTGACAGGATGGAAGGTGGTGATGGGCTAGGTGGGAGTGGCTGAAGGCTAGCATGAAACAAAAGGGTGTTGGATTTGCTACGAGTCAAAACCATGTGAGTTGGCATAGACCAGGTAATCTGATCTCTATAAATGACACAAGAAAAGAAAAGGAAATGGAGAAAATAAGTTCTAGGAGGTAAAAATAGGTCGTTGTTTTAATTAAAAGTTATAACACAGAACTAACGGTGGTTGGGCTGACTGATGATGGTGATAGGGTGACCAATTCCAGCTAGGTTAACTAATACCAATTATTGTAGGATATCAACAATTATGCAAATGGTGAAACAAATGATGAAAGTGAGACAAAACTAGATTTGACAGTGATTTTAAAAATCCAGGGGTATGATGTTACGTCTGAGAAGTCCCATAAAGAACAAAGAATTGATGAGTGTTGTTTTGGTGAAATAACCCAAAAAAGTAGGAAATCGACAATGGTCGTGGTAAAATGATGATAGTCGGATGTAAATTGGCAACGGTCGTGTGTGACCGATGTTGGTCACTGTGAAATATGAAAAGATTAGAAAAATGGGATTTAGTGACTTAGATTAGATAAAATTACTACGTAAAAACATGAGTATGGTAATAGTGAACCCTAAAACACTCGAAATAGTTAGAATACACCAACTATGATTTTGGAGTGTGAAAGGAAGAAAGAAAAATGGAGAAAACATCCTCACAACTCAAAACAAAAATCAAGTAAAGTTAAGAAACACAAAATCCTATGGGTGAATTTTATGTTTTAGCTTATGTTATTTAAGACTAACTCGTGAACAGAACGAGTTTTTGGTTTGATAGAAGGTGTCCTATGAAAATCCAAGATCTAAGGATGGTTTCAGTAAATTTTTGGCGGGGGTGGAAAGAGAAACCAGATGGGCATCCACTTGTCAATCCTTTGATCATGTGATCATTGACAACTTCTTCCAGGTAGGATGATGTTTAAGAAGATGTGTAAATTATGTAAGTGGTTTGGTATAGAGAGAGAGTGCAAGTGAACTACGATTAAATTAGTCAACCATCATCTGGGCATGAATTCCAATGCATATAGGTTGCCCTCAAATTAATGTGAGCTATAATGCAACAATCCATAGAATGAAATGCAAGTGTTTTAAGCCCAAATCCACAATTACGTTCGATGTAACAAATGGAGAACAGAAGAGGGATGCTCTTTCACTAATGCAATGTAGTAAAAGGAAGACATGTTCTTTTTAAAGCACTAAAAGTACGATTTATTTTAGACAATAGAAAGAAGGAGAATATTCCAGAGAAGAAAATTAATGTGAATACTTTTCAAAGGGAAATAAACACACAATTTTTTCCTAGGAATGAACAAATGCAAAGGAACCCCTAATGGGTCCCACCACAGCATGCCAAAATGTTTCACCAGATTCTTAGCGAAATAATAAAACAGATAAAAGTTAAAGGGCCAAGAAGTAATACCTATTATAATGTTAGTTGAAGGTTGAATTTGCGTGTAGATGATTTATGTATTAGAATGGATGTGAGAGCTCCCTTTTGGCTAGGAGGAACTACCTGTAGATATAAAACAATACCACCAAATAGAGTTAAACAAAACAATGAGTGGATTGCCTAGCAAAATATAGATTTGGGAAGTGTGATACTTCTTGAACAGGGTGTTAATCCACTTCTATATAACAATATTAATGTTAGTTAAATCATACATGAAGTAAATATCCTATTGGAATTGAAACGATTTAGGTATCTCATAGAAAACAATAAGAAAGGTCATGCAAAAGGTTGTTTAAGGTCAAAATGGGAGGTATGATTAGGTGGTGTTGAGTTACGAGGTTTGCACAGCAAGTGTGGGTAAGGTCTGGTAAGGATTAGAAATGGTTTTGGGCTATTGGGAAGTGGGTATTAGCTTGTTGGTCTGAGCTATATTGTGATGACACAATAACTAGTGTCGCCAATCAACCGATGCCGGTTTGGCAGTGGTGATGTCGGTTGGCTAGCAACCGACGTCGGTAGGGGAAATTAGTAGAAAGTTCTTAGAATTGTTTTTCCAAACTCCCTATGATTTCACAGAGGTTGGAAATGGTGAGGGTGGGGTAAAAAAATGGCTATAAAGACTCGAGATGATTAGGATAGGATGAAAATGGATGAAAAATATAGGTATGATCAGGTGATGGGTTGATGGAAGGAAGGAGGTATATGGATGTGGAGAGAAATAGATTACATATGTGAATAAATGAATCTACACAAGGAAACTAGAGATTAAGTGTAGAAATGTTAAATACTTATTGGGAAGTAGATTGGAGAACATAGGTGATGAAGATGGTGACAGTAGAGATCTAGAGAGAAGAGTCATTGTATTCATGTCATGGAAGTTTAGACCTTCGTGCCTCTCTGTTATGAATCTGTGATCGTGAAGAGGATGATGAATGGTGACCAATGTTGGTAGTGCTCCCGTGTGTCTTCTTTTCCCGAGTGCTAAATAAATTTGAGTGCTCCAAGTCTCTAGAAGAATGAGATCCTGAATGAATTGACCAACCTGGGAAAAGGATTTTGGAAATGTATTTAACATAACCGACCACGGTTAGGTGACTGGCATTGGTTGAGATATAACTAGAATTGGTTAAGGTAGGAAATCCTAGGTTTGCCATAAATAGGCAAATCTTTGCTATTTTTGCATGCTTTGATTGTCCATCTGGGTCTTAAGTGAGGGTTAGTACTTAGATAAGTAGGAGTGTTGTTGGAGAAGGAATAAGACTTTAATTTTAGGGTTAGACTAAGTCCCAGTTGGTTAAGATAAGTGGAGACTCAGTCTTAGTTAATTAATAGACTAATAATAAGTCCATGGTGAGGTGTCTAGGTGATGTGGCTAGGTGAGGTGTAAATTAACTTAAAGTAATTAAATTAATTAATAGTGTGAGGATGAACAAGAATTCAATTGTAATTCATTAAATTAATATGAAGCGGGGTAAGGGGTCATGGTTAGGTGAATACATTACGTTAATTAATTAAAGGGGACCAAGGGAAGTGTGACCCAAATTTGGTGTCTATAGAAGGTGCTACCATGTGAATAATGCTACTTGATCAAGCCAAAAACACTAGTTTTCCAAACAACGGAAAAAATAACAATAACAACTCAAGAAAGCAAAGAGGCCTTAACACTGTGTCATCTATCAACACAGTTGAGTTAAATCATTCACCACAAAATCATAATCAAACTCAAGGCCCAAACCAATATCAAAACTCTAGTGAAGGGGAAATGAATCATGGTTATAACAACCAATTTCAAAACTACAACTGAGTTTATAATCAAGAACAACAAGATGCTTATCAAAGACTAAGAGATTACGACCCTAACCTATCTTTTGTGGTTTCCATAAGGTCTCGAGGTCATGAAAATAGGACTTTTTGTGATTGCAACAAGTTTCTACAAACTTCCCGAAAACCAAAGGTAGCTCTTTGTAGACATGTTCCTAGCAAATCCTGAAACAAACCCACAACCTAGTCATACCGGACCTATCACACCTCAAAATGTGAACCCTAAACATCCTAGGGATTCCCAAGTGAATCCTCAAAATATAAACAAGGGCATCCCTATAGGGAACAATGATCATGAAACCTCAACTTCTAAAACTCTTAGGTTGCTCCTAACCTTGGTTCAAACGATAATACAAAAATATTGAGGTTAGTCAAGCTAGAGGTCGAGCCAGAAATTAATGTAATAACTCAGACAAAGGATTAAGTTTGACTACTCTTACCCGATATTTTCTTCCCACAGGATGATGTTCCTATGATAAAAAAACTAGTAGGAGCCTATGATTTAATATCGGATTTGAAGAAGACCTTTTCTCACATTTTAGTTCTAGATTTGTTGAAGAATTCACCCGCACATCGTTCTGCGTTGCTCAATGCACTAGGTATTGGTCATCTGATCCATGTTACACCACCTTCTAATGTTCAAATAAATCATATTAACTTTGACATACATCCTTTGGGATAGAATGATAGGGATACTCAATTTGTTTTCGATATAGACAAGATGCCATTTGATCTTTGAAATTGCCCAAGAGGTGATCCCGCCTTATTTTTACAAGATTTGGTCATCTAATCCATGTTACGCCACCTCCTAAATTTCAAATAAATCATATTGAATTTGACATACATCCTATAGGACAGAATGATAGGGATAGTCAGTTTGTTTTTGATATATACAAGATGCCATATGACGCTGAAATTTCCAGAAGAGGTGATCTTGCCTTATTTTTTATAAGTCCAAGTTTATAACAATTGCATTAAGAGATCCATGATTGATGATGGGGCTGATATAAATGTGGTTCCCTTCTTTTTCTTGCGAGAAGTTGGGATATGGAGAGACAAAGTTTTCCTCTACACGTGATCTGTAAACTCTTCAACTTTGGAATTATTCACAAAATCACAATTAATCGCTGTTGTTTACTTTCTATTAGAAAATAATAGAGATAACTAGTGAATGAATTATTATTGTGCCTAGAATCAACAATTGTAGTAAAGAAAAGAATATAAGCTCATAACACCAACAATTTTATCCTGGAAAACCTCCAATGGAGGAAAAACCAGTCGGGAAGGGAAAATGCTCTTTCTTCCCACTTCTATTGGCCAATTCAAATAAAAAAGTACAAAATTTACAATAAGTATGAAATGGAAGTAGATAATATCTCAACACTTCCTTTCAATTACTTGCTTGCTCTGTCTCAACACTCCTTTCTTCTACAAAAATATAATTTCCAGCACTAATACTTCTTGCTCACTTGCTCTCATGCTTCGATGATCTTCTACACTTCTACAATAATGTATTTATAGCCTTTCTCATGTCCTCCCGTGCACTAGAGAATGGGAAAGGTCATGAAGGAGAAGAGAAACAAACATCGTTTCAAATTCAGAGGCTGTTCATTTCGAATTCTATTTTCTGTCCGTAATGGCCGGACCACCACCCTATGCAGACTCGGTAGTCCTGTGGACTGCCACTAGGCCCAGGTGGCGGTTACTCAGAACCACTACCCTCGCACTAGGCGGTGGTCCTATTACTTATAAGATAGAACCTCCATTTTTATTTTTCTTCTTTATGCTAACTATTTATGATGAAGTAGAGTTATTTTTAGATCCCTATGGATCACACCTTCCCTTCTTAGGAGGATTTTTGTCCCACAAAATATTAGTGGGGGAGTAGATGAGGAAATAATTCCCTCATTTTCTCCTTCGAGTACCATTGGGCCTGCCTTGGTGTCTTTCCTTTCAGTCCAATCTACCAAGACTCCTGCGGACCTCTTCTAGTCTCTCTAACCTTCTGTTGTAGCACTACATCCTCCTCCAATTCGCCTCATGAGTCCAATACGCAATCCTCAATGGAAGGTAGCAACTGTAGTTCTTCATCTTCATCTAGCATGGATGGATCATATAGGTGTAAGTTTTTGTAATTTACTACAGAGTACATCCTCATGAATGACAGAAAATCAAGTCAAAAAAGCATTTTCTCCAACCTACTCCAATATGCTGAAGGGTCCATAACGTAGTGGCTTGAGCTTTCGTGCTTGACCTTGTAGTCTCTCCTTGCTCAAGTAAAGCCAAACTTTATCTCCAACATGAAGCTTGTGTTCCCTCCTATGCTGATTGTGCCTAGCTTTGTACTTTGATTGATATTTCTCTAGCTATTCTTTGACCTTGAGATGGATTTTCTGATCCTCTCAATGAACTTGTTGGATCTAGTCACCTATGTACCTCATGTATCCTCCTCTTCATGTTGTCCAACTGCTATGTCTAGCAGATTTGTAGGTAGATATCCCAAGCATGCTTCAAATGGTGACTTCATAGTGGATGTGTGTCTTTGCCTCTATAGGAATGTTGAATATAGGCTAAGGACTCGTCCTAAGTCCTTGGGTACTTATTGTTATACCCTTTGATCAATTGTACGAAAGTCCTATTTACCACCTCTATTTGTCCATCTATCTGTGGATGGAAAGTTGTGCTCCTCTGTAACCTGGTATCCATCTTGTCCCATAAAGTAGTCTAAAACTTCCCCAAGAACCTAGAATCCCTGTCAGAGACAATAGACTTTGGCAAACCAAAATGCACCCATACATTATAAAAGAAAAGATCTTCCGCCTCAAGTGCTTTTATTGTCTTTTTACATGCCATAAGAATACACATTTTACTGAATCTATCAATAACAACATAGAGATAGTCATGGCCATGTTTAGACATAGGTAATCCTCCTACAAAATCCATAGAAATGTCCTCCCATGGAAGAGTAGTTATTGGTAAAGGCATATACAAACCTTCCTTCCTAGTTTTAGGCTTCATAGTACACCAAATTTTACATCCACGAATTTTTTTATACTTCTTACATGTTGGGCCAATATACATACCTTTGCAAGTGGGCTAGGGTCTTACCAACACCGAAATGTCCCGCTACTTTTGAGGTATGTGCTTCCCTAATCAATAGAAGTCTTTCTTCTTTAGGCACACAAAGTTTCCCCCATCGGTAGAGCAACCCATCCTTGAGATAACAATCTTCAATCCCCATATTTTCAATCCCTTGGGACTACAACTTCTGAAATGTTACCCCCAAAGTCTTTGTCTTGGGCATATGCCTCTTCGTAAGCTTCCTTCGTGAAGGGCTCGATCTGAGATATCGTGGCCAAATAGGAGAATTTTCCTATGTGGGTGGCCTAGATAACATGTCTGCCACCAAATTTGTACTACCCTTCTTGTATTTGATCACTAGATGGAAGCTATTTGAAGAAACCCCATCCATTTTTAGTGCCTTGCCTACGTAATTTAGATTGTGCTTGCAAATATTGGAGAGGTTTGTGGTTAGTGTGCACAATCGTTTCTTTACCCAACAAATAATGTTTCCATTTTTTAATTGCCTGAACTAGTGCATACATTTATTTATCATATACTGAATATCTTTTAATTGCTGAAGTGAAGTTTTCAGAATGATAACATACTGGTTTACCTCCTTGAAGCAACACCGTGCCCATAGCGTAATCACTCATATGTATCTACTTGAAAAGGCTGCTGCAAATTAGGAAGAGAAAGTCTTGGAGCATGACTAATCTTGTATTTCAATAACTCAAAGGATTTGTCTTGTTCCTTACCCTAGTCAAAACCCTTAATATTTGCAGCCACCGTGTGTAGAGGTGCTACAATCATCCGAGAAACCCGTAATGAATTTCCACATGTCTTTGTATAGCTCCCAAAAAACTTCTAGTCTCTCGTGGCTCTTGCTGGTGTTGGAAAATTTGTGATAGCTTCCACCTTCTTTGGATCAACTCGTAACCTCCTAATCCAACCACGTGCCCAAGATAGACAAGTGACTATTTGAAAAATTCACATTTCTTCATATTACAAAGCAAATTTGTTTCTCCCCGAGAACTTGCGAGACTTATTGCAAATGCGTTAGATGTTGTAACATTCCCAATTTTAAGACTTTTAGAAACTCTTGTCACTTGGTGTTGGAAAAATTTCCCACATTTGTGATTTTTCATGATTAAAGCGTTGTTTCTCCCCGAGAACTTGCAAGACTTATTTGCTTGTTCTCTATTCTAAAAATACATAATTTAGAACACACATTTCATAACAACCATTCATATAACAGATAACCATATGCAGCTGCAATGACTCAGTGAGCAACCGATCTATTCATTCCATGACTCGGTAACTACCGATCTATTCATGTGTAACATTGAGTTTTGAGTATTCTTCTAAATACTTTGTGTACTTGGTTCTCTTACCCTGTTCTGGGTTCTGAGTGATCTGCCTAAGGAACCTAACTAAATATTTGTTACCAATATTCATCGGCATCACGATCCTTAGACTAGGTGACATAGGACAACGCAATCAACAGCTTGCGATACTTTGGCCAAAGATTTCTAACATACTTGTTTGTATTACTTATTCCTTGATGGCATACTTGTCAAACTAGAATACATCCTTCACCCCACTCCACTTGTTATCTAGAATGTCTTATACTAACTTCAGTCAGTCCCCTCGCTCAAGGTTTAACTCTAGTCCAGGTTAACAACATAGGTCATGATATGATGTGGCTCACAAAGACTTAGGATAAATTGGCATACTGGGTCAACCTAGGTTAACCCCGTGTGCCAAGGTACCCTGAGTCCTAGAGGGCTACTTCATATCCTGACTATGAGGCTAACCATCTGGAGGGAAATCTTGATCAAGTTCAAAGGTGTGTAGATCTTGACGATCAATGCAGAAGGGTGTTGCCACATGTTAACTACACTGTTGTATCCTTGAGAAGATTCTAATCATCTCAAAGGTACGACCTTGTAGTTGACATGTGTCAACATCCTACGGAACAACCTCGTAAAGATGTACATACCTCCATGAGTTTACATATGTTAAGTTAAATTTGGGTTATAAGACGACATGTTTCGGCAGTCCATCAACCCCGAGTCCAACACTCTTTAAGTTCCTTTTACATTTCAGATTCATATAATCTTAAGAACTTTAATTAACTTAAGATTGCTTCCAGATTTGATAGATTTGACCTAACAACCCGTTATCCAAAAATAAAACAAACAACTTATGTTCCTTTATTCTAATTAACTTAACCAATTAAGGAAGTGTAACAACCTACAAGGCTGAAACATATCAGACTTATTATAATTAAGTCTTAATGATTAACAATCATATCTTCCTCTTTTCTTTAGATCATTACTAGAGAGGAAGGGTCTTCCTCTTCATAGTTACATTCTAGGGATTAGCCCACCCTATAATGTCCTTTATAATCACATTAATTTTTATTATAGTTTTATTTCACATCACAAGATTTAATGAATTACTTAGATGAGAATGTTGTATTCTACCACTTATTTAATCTGTAGCTTACTTAGGATATTTATCTAAATTCCTTTTTATAATACCCATCTAGAACACACATCCAAACATATAGATAAAAGAAGAGTATCCTCTGAACAAGATAATTTACTCAATCTATGCAAGCAAATTCTCATCTTTCAATTCATTTTCAAACTTATACATTACAAACATACTGCAGGACATCAACCTTTATTCAAAAGAAGGTAACTTTTCTTTTTCAATACAACTTAAGAACAAATCAGAATTCTTCTCGAAAATCAACATAGATCAGCCAATGCATCGTATAAGTTTTTGCCTTCTCTTATCACTTACGAAGTCCATCTGCAAAAATTGCTAGCATGGGTTAGTTCAACAAACTGAGCATGATAAGCACTAAGCCTTAAAATGAAGTGCATTCCACTAATTGTTTCAATAAAACAACCCTACTTTAATGAACAACCAGTAATTCATACTCCCAAGCATAAGTAATACCAATAAAAAGAAGAGCAATACAAAACAGATTTTAACACAAGGAGGAACATGATATAAACTATAATACCTGTCCTATAAATTAAAGTATAATTGATTTCATCAAATATCTTTACCAAACAACAAAACATAATATATCATTGTTTCCAAGTTTTCAATAAAGTACAACACATATCTTTACTATAAGATTCATAAATGTTTACAACATAATCTTTCAAGTAAAGAGGAAAAGAAAGTATTCCATTGCCAAAGTACATAATCATCAGCAAGGCCGAAACCGAGTAGGCCATGATTTAAACTGTTCCTTTAAAGTAATTCTACTTTAAGACATAACAATATAATATATTTATCAATAGATCCAAATGAAATAAATCCAAGGAGAAGTGATAGATTGGCAGTCATCTATAAGTTTCAATTTCATTTTCCAATCTAACTTTAATCTAATTCCACATCACATCAGTCAAATGAAAAGTATTCAAGATTAATAAATGTTGTTTTCTCATTTCACTAAGAATAGGAATCAGAGGTTCTAATCAATGTACTTAACCCAACTACATTATAGAAGGAGTCTTACCAAAATATGATCCCAAACTCAAATAATTTCCTTCAACGTAATAGAACAGTTTTACCTTCTCACATTCATACAGTTTAAGTTCATTCAAGAGTTCCAAGAAAGGAGAACAATGACCATTCCAAAGAAAGAGAGTACCAAAACTAACTTCCTTTCTAAATCATCTCATTCAAATGCATAAATTTCTACTTTCCGTTAGAGATAATAATATAACAATCAAGCTCATACAAAGTCCACAAATTAGTGAGCTTCACAGAATATTTCTTTAAAAGCCTAACATTCTCCCATTGGTTCAGAAAACCACAGATAAGAAGAAATCATGCTAACATTGTCTATTTATAGAATCCTATAAATTCAACAGTGCAGTTCGACACATTCAAACAAGTTTAGACCACAATCAATCTTCCAAGACATGATATACCCTTATTAGACCCAACAAGAGGTAGGAATCGAGTAATGGCTAACACTTAAGACTGCCCAATAGTTTGGCAAGGTAGAACCATCTTAACGGTATGCCAACACATCACTACCAAAATTATAAATTGGGTATCCAATCAAAAGACAATATCAAACATCAAAGAATAATATGTACAGTCCAGGAATGGTTTACAATTCCAAGTATAAATGATTGAAGAATCAAGACCATTCAAATATATGTAACCAAATTAGGGTAACTATATGTTCCCTTAAAAGTGTATTAAAAGATCAAAAGACCATAATACCTGAACCAACACAATGTTCAGTTTCTATTCCATTAAGAACATCAAGTAATAAATGGTGAGTACAGTAAGGATATCAATACCACAACCACAATTATATAATACGCCAGCACTATAAGACTAGACCGAGAGCAGTGAAAAGTATTTGCATATAGTTCGAAATAAGAAGAAATGCTTCCATTTTCCATTAACATCCTATCAACCTTATTTCCGAACAAAACGAATGTAAGATGCTTAGACAAAGCTCAGAAAGGATGACTCTTAGGTTAGGTTTACAAAGAATCTCCAAATACCATTAACGTGGTCAAAAGAACAAGATTCCACAAGCACCATGCCAAAGTGACTTGAGTTACAGTCAAGTTATCCAAAATGATAACAAACACAAGTCCCAAAATCAATCAAGTTCGCATGAATGAAATACAAACTAAACCCTATATTACTTTTCCTGTGCATGCAAGTTTCCATAACAGACCATGTTTTCACAAGGAGAAACATAGAAACCAACTATATATGGTTTATCCATGCATGCAAACTTTTCTACCGTCAAAGTTCCACAAGGTAAAATACAAAACAACAAGACATATACAGTTTACCTAAAGTGCACGTGAAACCTATTAACAGTCAATGATTTTTCTCAAGAAGAATACAATTCCCAGATCCTATACGGTTATATTCATAGCCTATTTAACTATGGATCAAAATGTATGCTAACAAACCCTGAGAATCTCAGTTACAGTCCTCTTTACTAAACAAGTTTCCCAACTGAAGCTAGTACTTGCATACAAGTTTAATAAGACTGAATTTTACCAGTTTGAATTCACAAGACATGACCAGTTCACCCAACAAACATTTCAAATCACTGAAGAAGCAACTAGTGTCACCATTTTTGTTTAAGTATTCATGTGGTTCCTTTATGAAAAGACAGTGCGAAGAAAAATTTCCATAGAATCATGAACACACAGATGCCAAAAACACAAAATACAAGTTTTCTTACAAACCCATCTATCATTTTACCAGCTAAGCATGAATGCACAGATCTTAATAGAGAAAAGTTGTTTTAATGAAAACACTTAGAAGAAAGCAAGAGATTTTAATAGTTAGGGCCTATCATGCCTGATAGTGTCGCGAAAAATCAAAGAAGACTTCTTAGCTGAGCTCGCTTCTTCCCTTCTTCTCCACGAAAGACCAAAACAACAAAATACTTCCTCCACATTGCCTCATATACTCTCCATGAAACAAAAATAGATTTGAAACCACAAAAATAGCCATGTAATATAGTTTAACTACTGGTTTGAAAAACCAGAGTGCAAGTAGAATGAAAATCGGAAAGCATGCAAGTGAAACAACTCAACCAAAAATCCGCTTGGCATACCTACCAAAGCGGTTTGGGCTCGTCAAAAAGGAAATTAATTGCATTAATTTCCTGATCTCCCGCCCAATCTTCCTTGCCACTACCCTACCAAACTGGTGAGCTCCAAATCAAATAAAACATGAATTTCCATTTCTAGTGATACTACCACCTAGGCCTCCACCATCCAAATTAGCCTCTGCCAAAGTCGGCAGTCCGTAGGAAATAAATAAACCTTATCACCTTCATAAATGTTTAGAAACCATCGCCAATGTACATGCACCCTTTTAGTTCCAATTCACATCCTTTAGTTTAGGATAGGTTAGATTGCTTAGGTTAGATCTTAGGTAGGATTTACATTAGTACCTTAGGATGTAACACTAACCACTAACCTCTAACATAGATCTTTAGCAAATAGGTTAGATAACCCCACAAATGAGTGAACCAAAATACTATAGTTTAAAGAAACTAGGTTAGATCACCAAATAACTTTGTAGTGTTAGGTTATAGTTTTAATACTTAGCAACCCTTCTAACCCTTTGTATCAAGTTTAGGTTAGCAACAAAATTATATCAAGTAACATAGCTTAGGTAGGAATACTTTCACCTAGCTTAGGATTCCGAAGTAAATCCTTAATAGGTTCCTAGATATCTTTCTCCTGTGTTGTGAATAGCTGCATTCCCATCATTATCAGCAATGACCTATCATGGTCAACCTTCAAGGACCCAAGCCAACATCCTACTGAATGGAAGTGCGTTCACACAAAAGTAAAAGAACTTGCAACAACAAAGTTCAGTCCAACGTGTAGCTTAACTCATGGAATGTCAATTTTACCATTCACTTCACAGAGCATTACTAAAAACATTCCTTGGATCACTGAAATTGATCCAAGGATGAGTCGGACAAAAGACAAGTTTACAACTCTTAAACCAGATTGTAATTTACCTACCAGAACTGAAAAATGGATTCAGAGAAGTCACACCAGTTTGATCATAGGATCTTAAGAGCAGAAAAGACTTATCCATATCAAGCATGATTTCCAAAAATCAGAAGATCATATCCTTATAAGGAAAATCACATATCAACACTTGAATGCAAAGGAGGAAAATAACAATAGTCAAGGGTGTTACAGATGTTCTTCCCATGTGGCACTAAAAATCAAGATATCATCTAGATATACAATGACACATTAATCTATGAAATCCCGCAATACATCATTCATAAATCTCATAAATATAGTGGGTGCATTACATAATCTAAAAGGAAGTACTAACCATTCATACAAACCTTGTTTTGTTTTGAAGGCAATCTTCCATATATCCTCCTTCATCCTGACTTGGTGATAACCTGACTTGAGATCCAATTTTGTGAAAAATTTGGCATGCTGAAGCTAGTCCAAGAGACATCTATACGGGGAAGTGGATATCTATTCTTTATGGTGATCTTGTTCAAAGCGCGGTAGTCGATGCACATTCTCTAAGAACCATCCTTCTTTGGCACCATCACAATAGGTGAACCACACGGTGAGGTGCTCAGACGTATCACCCCTTGGTCTATTAGTTCATGGAGTTGTTTGTTTACTTCAGTACTCTCAAGCAAGGATTTCCTATACAACCCAATGTTCAGTAGAGGTGACTCTGGAAAAAGCTGAATCTCATGCTCTACTTCCCGTTTTGGTGGTAACCCACTTGGAGCTTGAAATACTTCTTGAAAATATTGAATAATACTATCCAAATCTCGTTTTCCTTGGTTAGAAATCTCTGAAACTTCTACTCCATCTTGTTTATCCTTTAACAAAAGTAAACAAATCTGATTATGATTTGCTTGAATACGTCATTTTGCTTGGTTAGCACTTACCATAGTAACCCGTGTCTTATGTTGGTGTTCCTGGATATTGTAGCTGATCTCATCCTTGACCCGTCTGTACTAGTTTTCCTTCTCATAAATATAGCATCCCTAATATACAAGGACTCCCAAATACAACGTCAAAAGCATCAAGTGAAATAATGTCACCTTCAAAACATCTATATATTGGGAATTTATCCCAAACTTGACCTTACATGTTCTTGTTACTCCGAATTTCAACACCCTTCTTCACCCAACCCAAAGGATAAGGGTGCGGATGCTCGTAATTCTCAAGACCAAGCTTCCTTACAATTGCCTCAAAAATCAAGTTAGAGTGAAAACTGGTATCAACCAAAGCATTTACCTTAGTTCTCTTGATCTAGAATAGTCTACTCATCTCCTCTTCGCTGCCCATGCTTTGGTGTTCATGCATCCAAGCCTTTCATCTACATCAAAGTTATCTTCGATTTCCACCTCCCCTTCTGTCTTTACAACTATCATTGACTTCTTGGAGTCCTTGGTTTGGTTCTTCGGATGTAACTCTGGATGAAACTTCCAACATGTAGTGTCAATATGACCATTGATATCACAATTCTTGCAAAAATTATTGTGATCTTTAAAAGTATTTAAAGTAGTGGAAGCTTGTTTACCTTTCCCTTTCCACTTACTATTGTTACTTGTTTTCCCATAATTATTTTTCTGTTGATTTGTTGACTGCTTTACCCTCGGTTCTGCTTCTCCTAGATTTTTCTCATCATCTATGTAGTATGCCTACACACATGCTTCGTTGAGATCCTTGGGCTTTGTGGAGATGAATTTTCTTCAAAGTTGAGTGTAAAGTCCTCCCAAGTACTTGGTCAGAATATCCTCATCCTCCAAATCCATGTTTAGCAACATGGCTTGCCTCCGAAACTCTGTAGTATAGTCTTGCACACTTTGACCACTTCCTTGTCTAAAATACTACCATTTAATCATTTGGTCAGTTTTATGGCCAATAGGATAGAAGTTAGCTCTAAGTAATTCCTTAAATTCTTGCCAAGACTTCACAATAGGACACTTCTTATTTTCAAAAGTAGTTAGATGAGTTTCCTACCAAACTAGAGCACGTCCCTCCATTTTGAGATGTGCAAAGGTGATCCTTTGTGCCTCAGTGACATTATGGATGCTAAAATAGACTTCTAACTATTTCAACCATTTATCAAGTAACTCTGCATCTACTTGTCCTTCAAAGCTTTTGATTTCGACTTTAGTCTTAAATTTAAAAGGAGTATGTTCAGATTTTACCTTTTCTCTTGTGTTAGAAGTCTCTTCTTCATGCTCTTCCCCATAATCTTCCTCATGGTGGCTCTTGCCTATACCAAACTTTTTGGCTAAGCCTCGAACCACCGAGTCCATGGAGTCTTGCTTGATGGAAGATGTCTTTTGCAAATCTGTAAGTTCCTCTTGCCTTGTAAACATCCTATCCATCATGGTCTCCAACATCTCAATTCTACGAACCAAGTTATCTTCCTCCATTTCTCCCCGAATTCTCTATTTCCATTTATTTGTAGAAATCTCTGGATCACAAGGTAAGGTTTATTTGCCTTTAGATCTTGTCACTGTCATAAAAATTTAAGAACAAAATACTACAGTCCTGGATACTTGTTAGCTCTGATACCAAAATGATCTGTAAACTATTCAACTTTGGAATTATTCATAAAATCACAATTAATCGTTGTTGTTTACTTTCTATTAGAAAATAACAGAGATAGCTAGTGAATGAATTATTATTGTGCTTAGAATCAACAATTGTAGTAAAAGAAATAATATAAGCTCATAACACCAACAATTTTATCTTGGAAAAACTCCAATGGAGGAAAAACCCAATTGGGAAGGGGAAATGCTCTTTCTTCCCACTTCTATTGGCAATTCAAATCAACAAGTATAGAATTTACAATAACTATGAAAGGGAAGTAGATAATATTTCAATTACTTGCTTGATCGTGTCAACACTCCTTTCTTCTACAAAAATATAATTTCCAGACACTAAGACTTCTTGCTCACTTGCTCTCATGCTTCGATGATCTTCTACACTTCTACAATCATGTATTTATAGCCTTTCTCATGTCCTCCCGTGTACTGGAGAATGTGAAAGGTTATGAAGGAGAAGAGAAACGAACATCCTTTCAAATTCAGAGGTTGTTTGTTTCAAATTTTGTTTTCTATCCGTAATGGCTGGACCGCCGCCTGTGTAGACCGGCGACCCTAGGACCACTTTGCCACAGCTGGCGGATGTTATGTAACTACCACCTTGCCTTTGGGTGGAGGTCCTGTACTTACAGGATAAAAGCTCTTTTTATTATTTTTCTTCTTTGTGATGACTATTTTTGATGAAGTAGAGTTATTTTTGGATCCCTATGGATCAACAAGAAACACGTTACGGGGTACAAAACTCTTAAAGAAACCTCAATTGGAACCATAGTTCTTCCAGTCATGCTTGGTCCAAAAACCATCTTGACAAATTTTTACATTATCGACAAGGAAACAAGTTATAACATGATCCTTGGGAGACCTTGGATTCATCGAATGAAGGCTATCCCTTCTACCCTGTTCTAGGAGATTAGATTCCTCCATTTGGGAGGGCATTCATCACTCAAGGGGATCCTAAACCATTCGATATTCACTTATAAAACCTCAAGAAGAAGAAAGGAGTCCATACAGAGTATGAACTTCCTATGAATCAATTAAACAAACCACCTCCATCAAAAGAGCTAGTCCCGATCACCTCGGGTATCCCGGTTGAAGTCATTGACCCAAAACACTTGAGGTCAAAAAAATAGATAATGGTAAATGAATATATGTGGAGTGTTCACTAAAACCACAACGTAAATTATGAATCTCTTAGAGAGTGACGATCCGATATTCCTCCTATTTGAACCACGGGGGGGATGGTTAGTCTTCTCGGTTTAGCATCTCTTCCCTTTGATGACCTAGGTCTAGGTGTAAACATGATAGAGTTAACAAACAAAGAAGGGAAATTTGAGATTGAAATAATGCCCATCAAAACCATCTCTCGAGGGTTGGTCTATTCTAAACCCGATTTCAACTCGTGTTCATATGAAACTAAGCTTTCCATATCTATGGGGCAAGGCCTCATCATTTAGTAAGTGCCATAAGTAAATATGATGTTATACATAAGAAACAAGGCCAAACAACATAGTCATGCTCACTCACACATCATGTCTCAAGAACATGATGAAGAGGTGCAATAACGCCTCTTTCGGCACAAATTATTTTTTATGATTAGAAATATACACTTTTGGGCAAGGGTTGTAAGTTTAAACCCGAGAATGGTAGGCCCTTATCGGAGAACAAAATTTTTGAGGATCACGATTCTCCAATGTGTACTTTTAGGGGTGAAGAATTTGATATTCATCAACTTTATTCAACTTAGAAATCAGGACATTTAGTTTCACTGCATTTCCATATGTATATTACTTGTATCCACATTGCATTTTCATCTTCCAAAGGTGCATTTCATAAAATTTGTGATCAAGGGACTTATTCTTATAACAATTTTTTTTTTTAAAACATTGGAAAGACATTCAAATCATATCTCTTCAAATCCTCATGGTATCATCAATTGTTTCTGAATCATTTCATTAATTCAAGCAAGATAAGACAAAGTTTTGATAAGTAACCATACAAAGGCCTCGCATACTTGGTTCTTCTTATAGTTTCTTTTAGGTTAGTTGTCTTTGCCTATAGTTTGTTATAAAACCTTCATGGTGTTACATCTATCCCATATACATCTATTTGGAAATAAGAACCTTATAGACATTTTCCCTAGATAAATAATTCAAATGCAAATCCACAAATTTTTTTTATTTTACACATTTCTTTTCCCTACCAACCTTTGGTGTTGAGCCTATGTCTCTTATTAGTGATGTAGGGTTGGGAAAGGAGAGAAGTGACCTTACTCGCCTATGCCTTATCCATGGTGATGAGCCCATACTTCCTACTGGTAGCATGGGGAAAGGTATAGGGGGTATCTTTGATAAATTTTAAATTTAGAAACAATTCATTCAAATGTTGTTAAATCGTAAATCAAAACAAAGTGAGTTAGATGTCAAAAATTCCAAAAGAGTTTAAAATATCAAAACCAGATTTTATCAACCAAGCAGCCATCTATGGATCTAAGTATAGATAAAATGGAAAGCATTTCACATTATAAACTATAAATAAAACTTAAGTAGAATGAGGTCAGTAGTGTCTTAAATTGGTTTTGCCAAATCCTTTTCTTTCTCTCATCTTTACCATTCAACAAATTTCCATAATATGTGCCCTTTCTAGCTCTTGGTGTTGACCCCTCACATCTTACTAGTTATGTGGAGTTAGGAGCGGGAAAGTTCATTCAAGGATCATATTACTCTTTCGCCACGTTTTCCAAAAGAATATGAAGTACCAAAAATTGCTTATAGAAACTAAAGTTCAACATTACAATGTGATCACATTATCATATATCAGCATTACAAAACAAAGAGAGAGAGAGAGAAATCATTTTGTTAGCATTCATATCCATTGCATGCATTCTCAAAAGTTTTTAAAAATAGAAGTTCTAAACATCTAAGAGTACACACGTGAATCAAATCATAAATGAAAGTCAACTCTATGAAAGGAATAATCAAACCAAAAAGAGATATCTGTATATGTCATGGTGTGTCATAGTTTTGTAGACAATGCCATCATGCGCTAGGCATGGTCAAAATGCTTGCAATGAGCATGAAATGCCATTTTTTTAAAAATTCACATAATGCCTCACAAAATGAAGACTAAGCAATAAAGGCACTCTACCTATCCGCCTCTTTGAGGCCCCTTATGACCACTCTAGTTACAAATTTCTTAGGAGTTCTTCTCAAAAGCATTCAAACAATAAAGGGCCAAGCCTAACACAAAATACCATTCCTAAATCCATTCCAATTCAACCATACCCACAAACAAAAACAGTCACCATATGCCCGTGAGCTCTAAAATCACCAAGTTGATATGCACAAACGAGTTTGAAAATGAGTTTGTTTAGATATATATGTTGTTATAAATTAATTTTGAGTGCATATGTTCATAGGGATGGAGCATTAACGTAGGTATATTTATATATCCCTGTACAAATGGTAAGTCCTCTTGTCGTTTTAATTTAGTGTTTATTTTTGATATTTCATCTATCTGTACTTGATTCTTCTTTTCATCTTGCGGGTAGCGAGAGTTTGGACGATGAAATTTCGACACATGGGCATGTCAGGTATAACTTCTAACCCCACATTTTAGGAATGCCATACTCAGACTCTACATTTTACTCCTCTTCATGGCTAAGATGCTTCTCCGAGGGGGCAATATGTATGCACCCAAAATTGCATGTGCTACATTGTCGGAAAATAGTTACAAAAGTCCCCAATGATGATTCATGTCCTTTCAGAAGATGTTTGAGCTCCTAAACCCATTCACAGTGTATATTTGTAGCCTAGACATCCTTACTTAGCTTTTCCATGCTTTTTTCCAGCTTCCCGCTTCATTCTGTGCATGTTTTGGCCTTTAGTGCCAGGACTTCCGTCTTTCCTAGGTGGCGGTTTTGAAACTACCGCCCGGAAGGGTGGCGGTCCCGCTTAAGGGCGCGATCTTGAGAACTTTTTCTAGAATTTGTCATGCATGTTTTTGACATGCGACGCTTCACTTAAATTAACTTTTAGGATGCATTTGTGAACCAAATTGCCTAAAAATAGTCTTGATTTCTTAGTTTTCCTTCCCTCTTCTATTTTTAAATAGATTTAATTAGTTTGAATTGCCTATTCACCCAATGTTTTGGCACTCCAAGGCTGCCTTGTGCATGAAGGAACATCCTAGCCAATTCCTATATATTCCATGTTTGTATTCAAGCAAGTGCATGAGAACTTTGTTTATCTTGCATAGTATTGTTGCCACAATCCTGCTGGAAATTACATAGCCAAGCTCTGTTCACTTGTGTTATCCCTCTTCCACTGCATTGTAACCAGATTGCCTTCAAGATGCCATTGCTCAAGTGCCTTCTCTTGTTGTTTCCTTTTCATTCCCAATTCCTTGGATTCATATGGACACAGAGAGAAAGAAAGGATAGGCGAGGAGAAAATTACTACACAACTAGATTTACCTATTTTCTATAAATTGTAGGTTGCATTTTTTTTGATTTCATTCATTCTTGTAATTTATCATTGTTACATAATATAAAATAGAGTAGAAATCAATTTCCTTTCATTTGCAAGTAATTAATTAATTTCCAAGAGGGTTTAAATCATTAATAGCAGCTCCTGGTGATGGATCCTCTTCTTCCCATCCCTGTGGATCTAAAGGAGAGAATATCTGTAGGAGGTTGTCTACACATCATAGATCATTTGGAAAAGTTCTTGTTTTAAATTAGTTTAGTTTCAATACACTTAGCACATGTGAATAACCACACCAAAGTTATTTTACTTGTTTAGTTTTAGTGTAGAAATATTTTAGTTATTTAGAATATAAGAAAATTGTTGTTTGTGATTGTAATATTTCAGTTTTGTGATTTTTAGAGATTAGTTTCCTTTCAGCGATTGCATAGAATTTTAGTTTCATCTTAGTTAATTTGGACACTTCAAACTAGACCAACATTTAGATCTAGGTTAGGGAAACACACCATAGGGAATTTACGCTACCCGTTCATAGCCTATAAATCTCCCCTTTGCCAACTCAGCTACTAGGAGATCAAACTACCAGATCTTAGTCATTGATCCTCTTATAGTTATCCACACACATTCAACATCAGCTGCTCTAGCACGACCTAGGGGGGTCGAGTGCGGTTGAAGGTTGCATGTCAATTTTCATCCATATAAAAACCAACTAACAAAAATTGTGAAAAGTGTTAGCAAAACATTTAAAAAAGGAAACAAGCCCTTATACCAATATGATCTATAAACCTTGGATATTCCTCACTATACTTCCCAAAGATGGATATTTGTGATTCCTACCTTAAAAGTTAACTGTAATCTTAGTTACATAAAAAATAGAGCCACGAGGAGATGGAAAATGAATGTACACAATACTAAACACACACTTGATAATTAAGAAATGATGTAAACATATGTGAACACAATATTTATTTTGGAGAAAACTCTGAAGTAAGGAAAAATATAGTAGGTAAGGAAATTACATTGCTCTTTCACTATGTAATTCAAAAATTAATACAAGGTACTTCCATTAAGATAGAGATTCTCTTTCTCTCTCTCTAATCTCTTATCAATATTTCTTCACACTATTTCAATGCTCATCTAACGATATCTCCCAAGAATAGTCCCTCACTATTAGGGAATAAACGAGTTTTGGACTAAGACCCCTTGCTTTAAAAAATGAATGGGAATATAATTCCATAACTTCTCTTCTACTCTTTCATGATAATTGACACCCAAAAACCTACAAATATGTCATCTACCATGAAAATTTTTCAAGACATTGATTTAAATTTTTATGTGATTAATCTCAACCTTTGTAAGTAACGTTCCTAAATAACATGAATAAAATGTATGAATTATTATTATAAGAGGCTAAATTGATTTAATTAATTTCCAATATTAATTTCCCAAATCAAAATAACACTTTACAAAGTGACTATTGATTTAAGAACTACCAAAATAAAAAGGATGGATTTAACTTAGCTTGTTCTATGGAGATATGGAATATTTTAAGTGATATGGATGTATGAATAGGTTGATATGAGATTAAAAGTGCTTTATTTATGAAATTGGCACCAAACTACACTGGTCAAAAGCTGTACCACTTGGTCCAAAATGTGCATATGGTCCTAACCTTTTGTAAATTCTTAGAATTTCTTGGATTTAAGATCTATAACTTTCGTGTGCCTCACCTACCTAGAAATGAATTTCGTTATATGGTTGTCTTCTTCACTTTCCTTCGGAATGGATATGTAACTATGATAAACCCTCAAACCATCATAGTGCAAGATGGAGTTCATGCATGAAAATTAGTTGGGTTGTGAGAACCCATATACACCGTCGATGTTTCCACTACTCTAAAGAAGGATTAAACTACATGTAGTTCTTATAGAATGTTGTACCATAGTGAAATAAAAATTTGACTAAAAATTCTTTGAAAATACCTTCCTTGAGTTTCACACTTTCCCAAATACATGGGAAGGGTCACTTATCTTTCTTGTGGAGAGAATATGGAGACTCTTGGACCTAGTAGGTGACTTCATACAAAGAGTACCTAATGGACTTGCATGAGTTATTTCATAATTTTGGGAGTTTTCAGTTTCTTTTGTGCTTAATTTTACATGACAATCTCTTGAAATTGATACGAACCTAAATGAGGTATGATTAACTTACTTATATAGGCTTCCAATGCTTGTTATGTCATAAAAGACTGGACAAGAGGAAATATTAGGCCACATGAAGATGATGCAATTAAATGTTTGAGTGCACAATGTGTCATTCGAAATAGTACAATAGGGTCGAGTTTTATATTTTAACAAACTAACTAAAGAAAACGTTTTTGACCTTGAAGGGATAATTTAACTTTGACTTCATAGAGACGAGGATAGATGTTTCTAGGTATGTTTTGTGCAATTAAACCTTAGAAAATGATGACAAAATCCATGCAAAGATAAACAAGTGACTAAAGAGCTATTAGGGTATGCTAAGAAAGAGTTGGGAGGGAGTATTTGTGCATTTAAGTGTGTAATGTCAAGACGAATAATGTCAAAGGATATATTGCCAAATTTTAGTTTCTATAGATGTCTAAGAAACATATGGTGGAAGTTGACACATTTGTAACCATTTCATTGCACATTTTTCTTGACTCATGGTTAAATCTTGCTTCTTACACACTAGTGGTTTTGAAACCATCACCTTTTGTAGACTAAAATTTTGAGACTACTACTCTACTTTCATGGGTGGTTTTGGAACCAAAGATGTCCTATATATGCCCCCTATCTTTAAGAGGCCATAACATTTGCATACAAACTCAAATTCGCGCGTGTGTGTTTTTTAAAAATGTGTTTTTTTGTGAGAGGAATCCAAATATATCATTAAAACATATAGTTTATATTGTGGGTTTATATTAAAAATGTCTTTTACAAGTGTTTATGATGTAAATTATAAGAATTGGGCATATGCCAAATCAAAATTTAAATCAATCATGAGAAAATTTTAGGCCTAAATTTTTGCATATGAATTCCTAAGATTAGCCAAAAGGATGTAGAAAGGCCACCTATAAATGGTTTGAACCCCGTTGTAGGAGAAGAATGCTCGATGATCATAGCATGTATTAAAGCTACACAAAATGATTGAACCATATGATTTTCCTACATATCGATGAACATCAAATACATGAGGTAGTTAAGTGGTGTCATCAATGAGTATAAGTGAGAATGTGTAAACGCTCAAATTTGGGAATTTAGCCTTTTCAAATGACAATTTTAGCTATGCTCCCTTGCTAAGATAAATGATCACATTCTAAGTCTAATGAGTACAACTCTCTAGATCATTATTCACTTTATCGTCTCCACACTTTAATATATTTTTAACTTTTTGAATTATTTATTAATAAATGTAGTAAAAGAGCTATGTGCACATTTCATATCAGAATATTCTCATCCAAAATTGTATAATTTGATTAGGATAAGTTCTATGGTTCTTGGATGACATATATGGTCCCACCCCTTTGATATTTTGACTCTAGTTTTAATTTAAATATCTTATTACATCATTATAGCTTAGTGGGGTCGATCTTATCATAATATACCTACATAAGGATATAAAATAAATTCAATACCACTTTATAACTTTGTTATTTGTGAATTTAGGTTCATTAATTATATGATAAACACTAAAAAATCAAAAGATGATAGGGTTAAATAATACCTGCACTGCTTGAAAATGAAATTTCAGGATGAATGGATACACAAGACGTAAGAGACTCATCCTTCCATCTAATGAGATAACCTTCATACAAATATATATAAACAAGATAGATTTTAGAGAAATATGTGATGAGTTTCTTGATAAAGTTCAATCCTAGGAACTAATGGGCTTCCTCAAACAGTTTCATCTCATTTTACAATCAAGTGGTATGATATGAAAGTAATTGACAATAAAATGATGATTTATAAATCTAAGGGGATAGAAAGATCATGTACCGCATGGTAGGTGGATCAAGCGAGGGCTACGACGAGCTCGGAGTCCAAGTAATCAAAATGAGCTTATTCCATGGTGTTTTTTCTTCACATATTATTTCGAGTTGGTCTTAAATATCTTAAACATTTGGTGTTAATATTATGGCCAAAAGGCTAAGATCCCGCACTATTTCGAATTATTCCCAAACAAAGGGTTTTTGATGATGGGAAGGTCGTATATGCTGGTGATGGGATGTGCCTAACTTGACACAATCATCTACAAAGGAGAATAACTTAAAAATAGATAGGTTAGGTAGAAACATATTGATATTTGATGGCAATTATGATAAATATGATTAAAATGCTAAAATGATAGGGATCACGAGAAATTACATGCATTCATATGTGATTTAGGTAAATAATTGGCCATTATGGTGAAAAAGTTGATTCTTTGATAATTTGCAAGTTGAATATGAAACGGAATATTTGAGTAATGATATGACCTTTTATATGCTTTGATAATAATCGAATACAAAAATTAATAACAGCTTACCTTGGTGAGAAGGTTAAGAAATGATGTTGTGGGAACCTTATGGTGTTTGTAGAGATTTCGGATCCGATGGGGATGTTGAAGGTACCAAGAGGATCATGATGATGTCATATAAGTTTATAGTGAGTTAGAGCTTCATTACAAATGTATATGGATATGTTTGAATGAGTTTGATGTTGGTTATATAATCGTCATCAATTTGTTAGAATCGTTGGAACCCATGAAAATTTTGAAAACCCAATTTGAAGTGGTTTTAACCACTTCTAAATGGGTGGATTCGGATATGGGGACGAGTTGAAATGGTTGTGAGGAGGTTAAGGATGTTAGGGGGTTAAATGGTTAGGGTTTAAATGGGATAGGATGGGTTGTAGGTGGTTAGGGAGGTTTAGGATATGTAAATAAGATTTACGGGAGGTAGAATGTTATTTTATAAGGAGTGAAGTCATGGTTTAGGATAATGAGATAGGTTTTAGGGTTTTTGAATGAAGATGTGAAGGGTATAACTAAGAAACAGTGTCTACATTTTCCCCTTTTTGTTAAGTGGTTTGTGATGGATAAGTTGTTGGAAAAAAATGAGTGGAATGATCTGATTTGTGTTAGATAGGTGGTCCCCCTCAAATTGGGGGTCATTGCGATGAAGTAAAATGGTCACCGGTTTGAATAAGTTTTATAAGAGATAATATTTTGTGATGTTGTGGATATGCACCAATATTAGGCATGAAAAAAATTCTTACAAAGGTGGGCTCGTGTGACCAGATATTCAAGTGATAAGGGAACCAATGAGTTCTCAACATATAGATGTATGACTCATAGGGAGCGGCTTACAGGAAAAGGTTCCTAAAAGCATATAATATCCATTGGGACCTTATTGTACCTTCCAAATCTTAAAGGCACATAAGCACGCATGGCCGAGGAAGCGTGCAAGTTAAGGTGCCAAGGCGGGGTTCAAAAAGGATCTTGGAGAACCAAGGATGCGCGCCCGTTTGGATAAGGTTCCAGCCTGGCAACAGGGTGTCCTAGAAGGAATATACCTTACGATAAGAAGATCCAAAAGCTAATCATGACATGGAGAGGCATGCGCTGAGGAGATCCACACCTTAACACTTGGGGCCGGTTTTGAGGCTGCAGAGGAGTTTGTTGGAACTCGGATGCCTATTTATATGCACGCCCTAACAAAGGAAAGAGAGACACAGTGAGGAAGTGGAGCTCTATAGAATTACTGCGAGAACTATGGGATAAAAAGGGTAGATGATTATAGGAAGGATGTAATGAGGGAATGGGGAATGGAAATTTTGTTTTGAAATCCTTCATGTATTGATCCAAATATGGCGCATGCATGATGCAGTCTCCCCTTCCGTGATATTCTATAGTGACGTTATGAATGAATATGATAAGGTTACTATGACAATTGTATTAAGATCTTCTCTCTGTATTATCTACATACTTATATTATGCTTTTTGTATAATCATGAACCTTATTTGAATGTTAAGTCTATTTGTGGATTTACAACTTCCTAGTTCTTAACATTAATTACGTTAAGCGCTTTCACTTTTGATATGAATGAAAAGGGTATAGAATCCATTCTCGAGCTCTATAACTTTTTCATATCTTTTAAATCATTGAGTCAAAATCATGAAATATGTGTTCCACTAAACTCACATAAAGAGAGACTCAAAGCACCCTCTTGCGTGCCTCGGTGAGCGCCCAACGCCCGCCGGGTGATAGGCCGAGTGCAGTATGAGGTTCCCTTGTTCTTGGTGGGTGAAAAATGACTACAATATCTAGAATGTATCGAGAGATACAAGATTGATAATTGATGTTACCACAAAGGAGGGCTTATAGGACTGTGAATTCAAGTGATAGGGGAACCAATGGGTTCTTGACCTATAAACATATGACTTAACAATGGTAAGGGAAACATTTCCCTCTTTGGGTGTGAAACATGAAATGGATTTGATAAAGGTAGGATTTGTATAGTTTGATTTATTTTTATTTGTAGAGGGTCTTAGGGCCCAAAAAGGAAGCATATACTTTTAAAATGTGTAATTTTGGCAAGGAATGATGAAAATGATGGTTTAATGAGGCTCGAAGGCCAATCGATGATGTTTTGGATAAAGAGGAGGTAATTGTTGATTTATAGTAGGTTGTGGGTGATTTGACATAATTGTAGGCAATTAGCATAATCACTAGCAATTAGGTGGGAAGAAAAAAATTGATATAAGAAGTGATTTGGAGGCTTATTTGGTACACCTACGATTTGAGAACCTAAGAGACCAAAAACCTTAATTTCCAAGTTTTCACTATTTTAAGTGAGATGGAGGTAGTTAGAGGTGTGCAGAGGTAATGGAGGCCCACACATTACGAGGTAGGTAGTGTTTTTTTTATATTTTGTTATTATTTGTTTTTTTTTGTGTTTGTCTAGAAATTTGGAATTACCTCACAAACCACTAACAATTTTGCATGAAATCGCTAGCAATTTACGGGTCACTAGAAATTTTGATAGGGTCGCTAGCGATCTAATCAGAGTTACTGGAAAATCTACTATTTTTGTAAAGAAGTTATGATTTTAAAGTGTTTTTGAAGGATTTTAGATTTGATTATTTCTAATGGTGTTGTTTTTTATTGTGGATGCAAGATAGAGAGAGATTGACCACATGGGATAGGATCCCAAGATACTTGACGATGCTTGAGATCGATTGTCAGATGTTGATTGGGCTCACTTGGAGGAGGTTGGACTAGGTGGGATGTGTCATTACAAGAACATTCATAGAGACATTGGTTTATTGTTAGCATTTTTAGTGATGAGATCATGTCATAAGCACGTTCTATTTCCTAAAGGAGATATGATGGTGACCTTAGAGGATATACACTCGATATTATTCTTACCGGTATAGGGTGATGTGATATTTGTGATTAATGAGGTAGGTGAGGGTGGGCAGAGACACAATGTAGAGTTTGTATGGTGATTATGGAGCTGATGTGGTGTACACTTTTGAGGATTTTTCATATGGAGCCTTATATAGTGATGATGAGGATGGTCGTGCTCTAGTCATGATGATGATGGGCATAATTTTTTATGCCTTACCACATTCAATTGGAGGTAGATTCTTATGGATGTTGACTAGGGTGGTGGTTGATATAATGGTTTATAGGATAAAGTTTTCTTAGGCCCTACATTGTTGGTACATATTTACAAGGAGTTTTGGTCTGGAGCGTTAGGCACATGTTTGAGGTGTACATGTCATTGTTATTTGAGTGATAGGCATACAAGAACATTGTAGTGGCTTGTCGAGAGGGGTGTCATGGGAAAGATGGGTAGATTTGGATTATTTAGTGGGTTTCATGAGGTGGTGGTAAGATAACATAGCCACAGGGCCTATCGAGACAAGGACTAGTATAGATAATTGTTAGCCAACTTACATGGCGGGGATGTTATTTAAAGGCCTTCTATAAGATTTCAATATGTCTTGGTGCAAACGTGGGAGTTGATGGAGTTCCAATAGGATAAATGGGTGTGGGGTCAGAGGGAGGAAAAGTGGGATTTTAGCAATTTGGTCATGTCAGATGACAATTTATCTTGATTCAAGATGTGCTGGAGAAAGCAATGGCCTATTAGCGGGATGGTGCAAAGTCAGATGTGACACTATCTATTGTCGAAGAAGAAGTTGACATGACCGATGAGGAAGGGGAAAGAGTGAGGATGGATTATTAGGGAGTGATGATTAGGTATGACGATGCTAGGGTGATAAAGACCTACGTTATATGGTGGGAGGAGCATCCAGATGGTTTTGAGAGGTAAGTGTAGGTTCACGTAGAGGTCATACCTTATGAGGGTGGTGGTGGTGGTGAGGGTGGAGATGAGGATGATAAGGTGGCTACATTGGTGTAGTCATTTTTACACCCACCAAAGAACAAGGCAATCCCATGCATGCCGGCCTATCACCCAGTGGGCGTTGGAAGCTCACCCGAGGCACGCGTGGGTGCCAAGTTTCTCTTTTATGTGAGTTGAGTGGGAAAACATCATCTATGATCCAAAATTTAAAGAAAGTGAGTGGGAATGAAACATGCAAACATCATAGAGCTCAGAATGGCTCTAGATCATTGCAGTCATTACAAACAGAGATACTTTAATAGACTTAAAGAACTGAATCAAAACAGAAAGGAAAATGCATAGGAATTCATATTCATCTTATAAACATACATGAAAAGGAACTATGAAGAATCATGTATGAATCCAAACCAAGAAAGATCATATTCAATTAACTTGGTAACCTCATTACATTCATTAGGCTTACTACAAAACACCACATTATGGCAGATCGAAGTCATGCATCATTATTGGATCCATATCCTTTAGCTCTCAAAAATAAATTTTATAACCCCATGTCCTTGATACATCCTTCTCCTATATTTAATCTACCCAACCCAAATAGAGTTCATTTGCAGCATTTCTGTAGAGCTCCACTCCTTCTTCCTCTCGCTATGTCTTTTTCTTTTGTAGGTGTTTGTATTTATAGGAACCTCAAAGTGCCAACTCATCCTTCTATGGCCTCAGATTTGGTGCCAAGTGTCTGAATGTGGTCCTCCATGGGAGCATGATACTCTAGGCCTAATCTCTCCACTTTTTCCATGATAGTCTTCTATAATCTTCCATCATAGGCATATTCCTTCCTAGGCTAACCTGTCGCCAGGCTAGCACCTTATCCACTCCACATGCGTAGTCGGTCATGCTTTTCTTGTGTCCTACCCGATACACCAAATATGGCTAAGTCCCAAGACCTTGTCTGCCGGAGCGTAACACAACCCTTCTAAAACCATCCTAGAACCTTGCCTTGCATGCCTTCTCCTTGTGTGCCCATCCTTCAACCTAGGCCTTGCATGCCCATGTGCCTTTGTGTACTTAGCCAATATTTTAGGGGCCCAACATCACCCCACACTATGCCTATTCTCCATCCGCGGGAACACTTCTCCAATGAATAAAGAATCATAGTAGACTTACATCTTGGGAAAATAATAAGGGGATGAAGAATTTGGGAAAGAAGAAAGAATGGGGAAGTGATGGCATTATTGCAACAAGCTAGGAAAATATTTTTGTAAATTGACCTCCAAATTGTCCTCAGGACATCAACTTCATTTTGTTTTCTCTCGCAGAGGTCGCCAAATAGGGTGCTTACCTCCCCAAAACTCAGTCCATCTCCTTGAGCATTCATAGTGTTAACAATTTTTTCCAACTCCTTGCCCACGTCCTCAAGTGTGTCCATCCTTCTAATAATATGTGGGTATAGCTCCTTTAGTTGGTTCTTGATTGCACCCCTTAGGGCCTCAATAGCTTATAAATTATTTTCAACCTCACCATGATCCTATCCCACTTTGCTATGTTTCCTTTGTTCTTTTCTTGGAACTCTTTAAGCTATGCTTCATAGTTGGAAATCAATAAGAATACTCACCACTTTATCTCTATCTTTAACTTATCCTTCTTCTCCAGTAATTTTCATATATGGCCTTATCCGTTATGGGCAACAATATTTACATCAGCAAGACTTTGTTGTATTCAACCATGATTGCATCTACTACCTTTAATTTATCATAATCCTAGAAATCTTATCCTCGTCATTCCATCCAAAGAGCCTAGATTCAACCTCAATCGAGACCTTGTTGAGTGCATTACATAAGCTGCTCATTTGAAAGCTACTTGAGCATTTACCAAGGGGTTGTCTTCTTTTAACTCAGGCATTTTCATTAGTGCCCCTAGTTTACCTCAAACTCTGTCTCGTCGATGTGGGACTCAATTTCCCAAGAGAGCATCTTCCTCATTTGAGGGTATGCACCTTCTTCATCAAACAACTTCATTGCCACAATTTGATCTGTTGGGACGGTGCTTTGGAAGCGCATGCATAACACCTTGTTGGGATCATTAATGTAGCTCATTCCTTGCCTCTGGATCTCCATGCGCTTTCCTCCTGTGCGCGTGCCCTTAGGAATAGTTACTTGATAGATCGGGGCCTCCTGCGTTGCCATGATATTTACCTACACTTTCTTCCTTATCTTCTTCCCACAACTATATTGGCGTTACACTCCAATTCTTGTTCTACCAAGGATTCGATGATTTTCGTTGCTTCTCTTTGTGCCACCTCGTTTACTTGCTCCTTCATAAGGCTTGGATTTTAATGATCCTACACATCAACCTCTTCACTTCTCTCCATGTCCCGGGCACCTTCCTCATTTTGGATACCCTTGGTCACACGAAAATGAACTCATGTTCTTCTTCTCTGCCCTCTTCTTTTGAATTGTGCACACTGAAAACAAGTGGCTCTTGGTCCCCTTCAAGATCATCTTCTTCATCTTCATCCCTCTCACCTATGTATTTCTCAAAGCTCTCTCTCCTCTCGAGTTAGCTTCCTCCATCGCCTCCCATTTCTTCCTAACTAGGGATTCAAGTATAGGAGATTTTGCTTTCTCTTCCTCCTATGGTGATTTCTCCTATGTGATAAGCTTTTCCTATCCTGGTGCCTCCTCTTTGACTAGAGACCTCTTCCTATGCATGTACGTATTTGTTCTAGCACTTGTTCTTGGGGTGCCTATTTCCTGTATCTTGGGCACTTGGTGCCTTTTTTTGCATTTATTTTTCCTTCTGTCTGGGCGTGGGCTTCTTCCTACCTGTTAGGTCCTCAGGTATAGCTATCTCATTTTCAAGATAAGCACCCTTCTCAAACTTGGGCCTTATCTAAAGGTATACATGTGCCACGGACCTTCCTACAATAGTTAGAGTAAGGGTTTTACCATTTGGACTTCATGTGACACGTAATTTTCCATGTACACGCTTGTTGGGGTAGACCAACGTCTTGCGCATCTCCCTGTGGTCCTAGGTCCAAACTTCCAAGGTCAAGCTTTAAATTTTTGGACTCCTTGAATCTGTTAACTCCCACCTGGAAGTATTGAGCTGTGAAGGAAAATGGGAGCTTGCACCATGGGCTCATGTTTTCATTAGTCAATTTGAACCTACCAATACAAAAGTGTTGGTATATAGTGAACTTAGCTTCTCCTTCTATAAGTGTTGGCAGTTGTTCCGTATTCTCCATTTTTTCCGAACGCATTCCTTAAGTGCGTATACAATTTTTAAAGCTGCACCTTGTGAACGATCGTCATGCTGTCACAGGTGTATTTCTCAAATATTTTGCAGGTGAGGGGTCTTCCTCTAGGTACTCCCAAATGAACTTGTTTGCTACATATAATACTCCGATCTCCAAGAACACAATGGTTAAAAGGACACTACCAAAGAGAATATTTTCTCCTTCCTGTGAGCTGGTGATAATTTCATCTGCAATGTATGTAGATAGATTATAGATGGTGCCCTATGATATTCTTCTACAAACATTCGACCAGGACTTGTTTACCTACATCCATCTTTCTTACGCATTGAGTTTTGTTGCTAGGTGCGCGTACATTCTCATTACTGGGTCTTGGATATCCTCGATATCAAAATACCTTGATCCCTTCTTGTATGCATACACGAACACTATTTCCTTGATTTATTCCTTGTCATGGAGGTCATTCTATAAACTTTCTCCTCATAGATAAGGCCTGTGAATCTTGAAATTAGTTGAGGGGTTATGCACATTTTGCGCCCTGCGAAGTGAAATTGGTCTTCATGTATGTGCGACATTAGCCAGTGATAGAGGTGCTCTAGCTTTCTTGAAGTAGGGAAACTCATAGAGTTGCAATATTCCCACCTTTTCTAACTTCACCTTGACTTCATCACTATAAATTGGTAACCCCTCAGGTGTTATTTGGTTAGTCGGGCGCACTAACTCCAACTCCATTTCCTTTTCAATCATGTTCATGCAATGATTATAGTCACTTATTGTCATTTTTCTCAAGTGATATTCCCATCCCATCCCGAGCAAAACCCCATCTAGGTAGTGAATTTTTGCATACCATTCCTCATTCGTACATGTGGTAGTCTCTTGTTGATTTCCCTTGCCCTTGCCATTTTTAGGTTTTTACCACTGGTTTCTTGGTGCCATTGTGTAGGTTTTCACTTCAACTTCTCTTCCTAGCTCTACTCTTCTATCTTTTCCAAGTTCAAATCTCTAACCTGCGAAGAATACTCTTTTCCAACCCATGCCCTAGCTGCCAAACCCTAACTGGAATATATTTTCACAAGACAACACTTCTCCACAACTCTCCCCATGCCCATGAATTACTTCCCCCGGTTTATAGATCCAAACTAGTCACTCATGGTTAAAATATTCAGATTTTTCTTCGCACGGATAAACTCTGGAAACCCTATTTGCAAAATCTCTTCCTTTTTGTAATCACAAAGTAAATAATGAAGTGCCCAACCTTCTATTTATAGTTTTTCCCACTTTTTAACATTAAATTCTTCTTGGCCTACCACCGTGATTTAACACTTAATGTGGATTTTTCAAACAAACCTATATTTAGTGCCTTAACTCACGCACCCAACCTTGCACGGAAAATTCCCAACATTCGGAGCATAACCAATTCATATTGACAGGAGACTCTTGCGTTTGCATATCTAGTGCCGACTAGGAAGTTCTTTTGTCATGATTTTTGCTCTCGCCTACCTCGTGTTGCGTTTGCACTTTTTCCTCTCTTTTACGTGGATCCCTAATGTAGCCTTACCCTGACACCAACCATCCTTCTTCTCCTTTCCTTACGTGTACTTCCTTCACAGGGGCCATTCAACCGGGCTTTGCAATGCAATCCTTCCCGTGCTTCACACTCCAATTTCTTCCACCTTACTCCACCCCACCCTAAAATGATGTGCAGTCCTTTGTGTAGTTATAACCTTAAAAAAGTAATGAGATTACCGGTGCCAAAGGCACAACAACAAAACAACAACAAGAAAGGGAAACACAAGAAAATAAAATGAATTAAGGGAAATCCTAAACTAACTGGCAATACTGCTTTATTTACAAACACTAAGAAGACTTATTTATAGTAGGGCTTCAGCCTACTCCCATTAAAGTGTCCTAGAAATCTCATCCCATCCAACACTTATAACTGGCACGCGCCCAAATCAAGGATGTACAAGATGATGTAGGGATCCAAACAATGCACTTTTAACTTCCCAGGATGGCACAAAAACTTTTAATCATATAGTAAGACCATATTCCTAACCTCAAACTTCTTGTTCTTAATGTGAAGATCATTCCATGCCTTTTGTTTTGATTTTTCCATCTTCTGGCTCCACCTGGTGAGTGATCGTCTTTCATCCAATTGCATTAACTTGTCAAATCTTTCTTCCAAAGACTTGTTCATCATCTAATCCTCCTCACGTGCACTATACACAATGAAGGTAACATAAATTCAACCAAAAGTACAACTTTAATGCCAAACACTAGTTAAAATGGAGTGGCCTTATTCAACCTCTTATAGGTTGTATTATATACCCAAAGAACGGATGATACTTTATCATCCTAATCCTATCTGCAAACATCACAACTTTTAGTCAACGTGTGGCTAAGTATTTTGTCATATGCCTCAGTAGTTCCATTTTCTTGAGGGTGATAGGGAGTAGTTTTATGATGGACCACCATGAATTCTGATAGCAAAATCCTAACCATTTCATTGAGGAAGTGCATACCTCTATCACTTGTCAAACTCAATGGGCATCCATACATGCTGATTATTTTTCCCATAAAAATCTAACAACTGTATGGCAGTACAATCCTTTATAGGCGCTACCTCTTCCCACCTTGTCAAATAATCAATGCAAGTGAGGATATATCGCGAACCATTCCTTCGCACCGCTGGTGAGATTGGTCTGATAAATTTGATATCCTATTTCTCAAATGGTTCTACGCTAGCTATTGGTCGCAAGGGAATTTCATTCCTTTTTCTAGGTTTGCCACGGTGCTGGCAATGGTCACAGGCCTTGCAAAATTCAATGCAATCTTGATAAATGGTCTCCCACCAAATCCCTACGAGTAGAATCTTCCGCATGATTGCATTCCCCACATAGTGTCCTCCTGTAATCCCACCATGCGCCTCTTCCATAATTGTAATGCGCTCATGTTTTAGTATAGGTCTCCATCTAAAACCTTATCACGACCTGCATAACCTTATCACGACCCATTTTGTATAGGTCTCCACTAATTAGTATGTAGGGCGCGCCGCATATGGCCAACTTCTTCTTCTCTCCAAGGCCTTCATTTCGTCTGGTGCCACACCTTTTTTAAGGAATACTTTGTGATGTCCTCCAAATATAAGGGCACACATCAGTAACCTAAACAATTGCGTGTCCTGGATAGTCTCTTGAATGTTTCGCATCCTCTTTTGAATTAATCCTAGACAAATGATCAGATCTAGAATTACTTTTTTTGGTTTGAAAACCACCATGAACTTGAATTCTAGGAACAATAGTACCCACCAACATATGTGACCTTGTAGAATGAGATTTTTCACCAAGTATTTCAATGCCATATGGTTAGTGTAAAATATAAAAGGGGTTGCCAACAAATATTGTATGAATTTATGAAGCGCATAGATCATTGAAAATGCCTTGCGCTCTATCATACTGTAATTCTACTCTGCTGGTGTCAACTTCCCGCTTGCAAAGCACAAAGGATGATCAACAATCCCTTCACTAGGATATGTAAGTACTACTCTAATGGTGGTCCCTGAGGCATCCACATGAACATGGAAAGGCTTATCCCAAGAAGGGAAACGTAGGATGGGCGCAGTGACAAGCCTATCCTTTAAAGTGTCAAATGCCTTCTACTTGAGCCTCTCCCCAATGAAAGGCACTCTTATGTATAAGTAACTATTCTAAAGGCATGAAGATCTTGGCATATCCCTTGATGAACTTCCTATAATACCCCGTATGCCCAAGAAATCCACACACCGTTGCGCTTTGACTAGTAGGCTCCTTCAATCCCACAATTACTGCAACTTTTGTAGGATCTACTAGTAGGCCCTCCTTACATATGATGTGCCCCAATAATGTTCCAAACGAGGTAGAAAAGACACATTTCTTAAAGTTAAGGGATATCTTCAACTATCGACGCCTTTCAAAAATCAGCCTTAAGTTGTCATAATGGTCCTTTACTAACCCATATATTGTCTAATCATCCAGGTAGACTTGAAGGAATTTATGGATAAAGTCTTAGAAAGCTTGTACCACAATGCATGAGAACATAACAGGCACATTCTTCAATCCAAATGGCATGACTGTATAGGAAAAAATTTCCCACTCAATGGTGAAATTCATCTTCCTTTGGTCCTCCTTCACGATCCTTACCTGTGATAGCCCGAGAATCCATTTGTGAAAGAATAGACCTCACGCCCTACCACTCCCTCTAAGATTTCTTTAGTGAATGGGGTTGGGAAAGGGTCAATGCTACACACTATATTGAGGTCCCTGTAATCAACACAGATCCTTATCCTTCCATCCTTCTTGCTATTAAATACAATTGGACTTATCCATTCGACTCTTTAACAACTTCAATAAAGCCCAACGCTATCATCTTATCTATTTCCTCCTTAACCTTCACACGCAGGTTAAGATTCATTCGGTATGGTATTTTCCTAACTAGGCGCACACCTTCCTTCAATTTTATCCTCATCTCCCCAAAGAATGGTGGACACCTTTAAGCTCATGATACCCACGTGGGAATAAATCCTCAAACTCACGTAAAATATCAATGATCTTGAGACTTCCTTCTCCGACCAATAGTCTCCGATGATAGCCTCTTTAGGCTCTTCATTTGAGCCAATGTTAACCTTCTTTGTCTTTTAAGGTTCATGATAGGCGCACGCCTATTCATCAGCACTGTCTATAAATTTGTGCGTACTTACAAAATGGTCAACATCCAAGTTTTCCACTTCTTCTCCATCAATAACATACACCATCTTCCCCTTTTCTTTTTCCAAACACGCACGCTCAAGTCAGTATCTCTTATGTTTCTTCTTCCTCAAAGTGTGCCTCTAGGTCGGGTTCACCTAGAAAATCCAGTAGCCTATCTTTTCCATGGCACTATCCCCAATGGTAAGGTGCTTGACAACCTGTAATGCCTTATCCACCAAGGGTTTTGTACTCCGATACTCGAATGTTTGAATGAGATCAACCACTAACTCTTGCCAATTCCCTATCTGGCGGCGTGTCTCAGAATGAATGTACCATGCATGTGCACAACCTTGTAGGGTGGAATACAACTTGTGAACCCATAATGAAGGTGACAATGCTTCTATGCTTCCCATCCAGGCTATCTCACATGCTTGGATATGGAAGGAAGTGGTCTCTTTACCATGGTAATATTTTATAGCCATGGGCGTGTTGCTCCTGCAAAACCTTATAGAGAATGAAATTCTCACCTCGCACCATTCCAAGAGATTATCTCGATGTGTTTCCCACCAACGCACAGTAGTTCCGAGTAGGACGTAACTTAACATCCCCCTTCATTCATTTTCCTCCTTCCACTGAGCTTCCATCTCCTACAAAAAGACCTCAGGGAAGGCTCCTCCTGAGTACTTAGGTAGCTTCTTTCCTCCTAGGCACCAAACTATACGTGCCTTTGTCACCTTTGTCACCGATCCCCTCAAATGCCGTCCGATTAACTCATAGGTTCCATGCACCCAATTATCACACGCTATACTAGTGGTGTCACTTAGGGACTGAGCATTCTCAAACTAGATCACTCCTTCATGGGATGAATTATCTTTGGATCTCTGATTGAGCACACATATATTCTATCTAGGACCTCTTCTCCCAAAGGTTTGGTATAGGGTGTTGATTTCCCATCAGCCAGGGGTATGATGACCATTCCTCCTCATTTTTAAAGCTTATATATCCCTTGTTGAAGTAAAGATCCGCATTGTTCTTATAACACCATGGGTGCCCAAGTAGTGTTGGGAAATTTTCTACCTTGGCGAGTGCCAAGACTTCAAAGTCCCCAGTAAACTTAGCTCCCTGAATGGTGATGGCTACATCCTTTAAGACACTGATGGGCATTGCCTTCATTTTTTTGACATATACAACACATTTGAGGATGGCTGTAATGTATGTCTTCCCATCTGATGCCATGCATCCAAGGTGAGAACATTGATGTTCGCGTATGTTTCAATGAGGATATTACTAAGGAGCCATCCATCCACAACCACATTTAACGTGATCTCCCTATCATAGTCAAGGTTGTGAGGGGGAAGGTTTGCATGCAATACTTTCCTCTCGTGCTCTTCTTCTGGCGCATGGTACCTTCTCTCTCAACCATGCTCCTAGAAAGGGAATAATATCCTCTTGACTTAGAATTTTACATACTTCCTTGACCTCATCCAGTCATCTTTTGGTGCCTCAACCTTCCTTCTTTGATCCTTCCTCCTGGACTACTCCTTTAGACATTGGATTTCTCCTTGTAAACTTTGAATGATGTCCATGGTTTCTTGATATACCTCCTTTTGATGCGCAGGGTCTAGGTACTTCCATGTACCACTTCTTCCCTTGAAACTAGGTTCTTCTACCTTGGTATTTCCTTTGTGTGTGCGGCCTCTACTCTTTTTGTTACCATAACAGGTTCCAAGCCTACATCACGTGTCACCCATGGCATCCATTGTGTGTTAGCCTTCTTAATAGTCACCATTGCAGTGCCCTTGTCTTTTCAGTTCTACTTCATGATTCATGTGCTCAAACAACTCAGGGCACTCCTCATACTTGTGCTTCTTCCCACACCATGAGCACTACAATAAGTATGGGCACTCACGCTTGTAGTTGTCTATAGACCCACAATTAAAATAGGTTAAAGGTGGGAACTCATTTATTCCTCCTCTGCGGTTGCCACAACCACACTATCCTCTGCAAAATCCCCTTCCACACACACCTCCATCTGTGTGCTCCTCATACTAGTGATCATCGCCCTTAGAACTACAGGAAAGGCTAGTTTGGCGCACACCAAGATTAATGGCCTCATGGATCTGATCAATAAGCCTACAATCCTTAGTGTCATGGGTTGTAGAGGTGTAGATCTTATAGTAGCAAGACACATTCTTCCAAATTACACATTGTAACAAGGGACATCTACTTGCATCATGGTCCCCATGACAAATTTCATAGTCTACTACTACGGCATGTACTATCCTCCAGGGGAAACTATCCTTGGCATGCCCCTCTACCTCACAATATATGCACCACATTCCACTGCAAGTCTCATGAGATGAGTTCACAGACAAATTTTCCAGATGCTTAGCTATAGCAGTGATTTGAGCTTCCAGAAATGGGCTAACCCCAATATCAACACTTCTAATAGCTTCAGCACATAGGGCAACTTCCAGCACCTCGTGCAGGTCTGTGAAAGTTTTGTGAGATAAATCCCTTCTAAATGGAGTTATCAACCCTCCAACAAACCATTGAGCATGCTATGAAGGGTAAATGTCATATGAAAATTTTGATAGGAGAGTCTTAAACTGTGCATCATACTCCTGTACATTCTCCGCCATTCCCCTCTCAATCTCCTTCAAGTGGCACCGATGCTCTTCTGTTCAAACTTAGGAATGTGGAATTCGACAAGAAGTCATTTTTTTAAGCAAGATAATCCACCACCATTTGATGCGGGTCATATTTCCTATACCATCTATATGCTCATCCTTGCAACATCATCATTGCAAACTAGCTTTCCTTCCACTCCAAAAGGGTTAGTGATACCCTTCACATGCCATAGCAACTCACACTTGTGAACATGTTCTCAGTAGCATTTTGAATACCTTTTTATCTAGAAAATGTAAATACATCTCACGAAAACTTGAGGAGGTGGCAGGCCCTTGTCCTCCTGAGCCAAAGCCTTGGTTTCCTCCTGTGTTTCCCCCACCACCAGATCCACTAGATCCACCAATCCCGTGTGCCTCCCGACCCACTGCACCCCTAGATCCACTAGGTCCTATTCCTCTTGATGCACCAAATCCACCAGGTCATGTGCCTCATGATCCACCAGACCCACAAAACCCACTGGTCTTATAGTGGTCATGCCAAGGGTCTGTTAGGAATTAGAGAACAAATATGCAGAAACAATTCCTCAAACCACAACAGTAGGAAACTATATAGCAGAATTATACTTGTAGAAATATAACAACATAAATAAATAATGCACAAAAGAAGACAAGACAAGATTTAACGTGGTTCACCCAATGTGGGGTGCATCCACCAAGAACTTGCTTTTTTTTATTATCAATAAGAGTAAAACAACTCTCACAAGATTCTCTCAATTACTCACAACAAAATTCAAAAGATGCTAAACCACATCTAAACCACAATTGAAACCCAATTGCTTAACCTTGATCACTCTTGATCACCTCTTGATCATTAAGACTCAAGACCTCTTGAACACTCAAGATATATTCAAGATACACTAACACCTCTATTTATAGGATTACAATCATTTTAAGAAGCCCTAAAGCCAACCCTAGAAGTTTGAAAGTCACGATCTTTCAACTTCCCACAGCTGGAAAAATAGTCCCGACGTTAATAGCCAATTAAAAGCATGTTAACAACATATTAACAACAACGAAACATCGACGACCAAACAAATGACTTCGAATGCTCTTGAAGTCTCCAAACTTAATCATTCGAGCTCCAAAGACTTCAACACTTGATTCAAGAAGACCAAAAACAGCTCCACACCACAACAATCTCCCACTGGAGGTCAAGCTTTCCACTAAGCAAAGTTCTTAACCCTTCATTATCAACCATGAAGGCCAATCAAAGTTTAACACAACTTCAAATTCTCCAGTGACCACCTTGGTCATTATATCTCAAAGAGTCCATGACTGGTATGAATCTTTTCCACTTTAATTTATCTTCTTCCAAAGCTCGCCTTGATGAAATGATATCTCAACCGAATGTGCTTCATCCTAGAGTGGAAAGCGGAGTTCTTTTCCAAATGAATAACGCTCGACTATCACTTTGTAGTCTCCCAACTTATTGCTTATGACCCAACTCATCAAGCAATCACTGAAAATTATCTCCTTGCTTACCTCTATAACAACAACATGTACTTAGCCTCTATGGTTGATAAAGCCACAACTTTTTGTTACCGTGAAATCAAACTCACCACTGTATCACCAAGTGTAAATACATAACCTGTCGTGATCCTCCTGTTGTCCAAATGTCCTACCATGTCTGAATCTACATAGCCACGTAATGTAGTGTCTGATCCACTAAAACACAATGCTACTCCCATGGTCCCTCTCAAATATCGAAGGATCCAATTTACTACCTGCCAAAGTTGTCTACCTAGATCACTCATAAACCTGCTCACTGCTCCCACTGCATGGGAAATGTTAGGCCTAGTGCATACCATAGCATACATCAAGCTACCAAATTTTGATGAGTATGATACCCTGGACATCTGGATTCTATCCTCCTCATTCTTGGGACTTTTCTCCTTTGATAATTTAAAGTGACCTGCCAAAGGAGTACCAACCAGTTTAGCATCTTGCATACTAAACCTCTCCAAGATCTTCTTTATGTACTCTTCTTGAGATAATACCATCTTCCTCTCCTTCCCTGCTCCGATTATTCTCATACCGGTGATCATCACCCTTAGAACTACCGAAAAGGCTAGTTTGGCACACACCAAGATCAATGGCCTCATGGATCTGATCAATAAGCCTACAATCTTTAGTGTCACGGGTTATAAAGGTGTAGATCTTATAGTAGAAAGAAATATTCTTCCAAATTATATATTGTAACAAGGGACATCTACTTGTATCATGGTCCCCATGACAAATTTCAGAGTCTACTACTACGATGCGATCGTCCTCCAAGAGAAACTATCCTTGGCATGCCCTCTATCTCATAATCTATGCATCACATTCCACTATGAGTCTCATGAGCTGAGAGTTCGCAGATAACTTTTCTAGATGCTTAGCCATAACAGTGATTTGAGCTTCTAGAAATGGGCTAACCCTAATATCAACACTTCCAATAGCTTTAGCATGTAGGGCGGCTTCCAACACCTTGCGCGGGTCTGTGAAAGTTTTATGAGATAAATCCTTTCTAAATAGAGTTATCAACCCTTCAAAAAACCATTGAGCATGCTATGAAGGGTAAATGTCATATCACAATTTTGACAGAGAGTCTTAAACCACGTGTCATACTCTTGTACATTCTCTCGCCATTCCTCGTGTTGAATCTCCTTTAGGGTGCTTTGATGCTCTTCTATTCAAACTCAAGAATTTGGAATTATGCAAAGAAGTCATTTTTAAAGCAATATAATCCACCACCGTTTGATGAGGGTCATATTTCCTATACCAGCTATACATGCACCCTTACAACGTCATTACAAACTGACTTGCCTTCCACTCCGGGCTAGTGATCCCCTTTGTGTGCCATAGCAACTCACACTTGTGAACATGTTCTGTAGCATTTTGAATACCTCTGTTATCTAGAAAATGTAAAGACATCTCAAATAAAACTTGAGAAGGTGGCTAGGGCCCTTATCCTCCTGAGCCAAAGCCTTGGTTTCCTTCGGTGTTTCCCCCATCGCTAGATCCACCAGATTCACTAGGTCCTATGCCTCCTGACCCACCAAACCCCATGGATCCACTAGGTCCTATTCCTCATGACGTACCAGATCCATTAGGTCATGTGCCTCCTGATCCACCAGACCCACTAGACCCACCGGTCCCATAGTGGTTGTGCTAAGGGTTCCCAAAGTTCAACTAAACTGCACGTTGATGGTCTGTGATAATTCCCCACTACTAATAGTGTACCCCACGCCACCCCGTATGTGAGACCAAGGATTTTATACGTTCTCCTTATCTAAAAATTCTTCCGAATATTGGAATAGTATGCATAGCCATAGAAGTGGGAAATGAGAAATTGTATCTCCTGGGCGTAGATCTATCACTTCCACTGATACCAAATGGTTCATCGACACTCCTTCCTTTATCTGGAAAACCAAGTGCCAAGGTTTGGTCACTATGTGGGTTCAGATACATGCCAATGACTCTTCTCTCTCGACGTGATGAACTCTCATTAGAAGCCTAAGGGGTTTCTTACGTGCTTCATTCCAAGATGGGGTAGTGCAGACTACTCAGTTCCACGTCCTTTGTGAACCTAAGATCCTTACCGTAAAGTCTCTGCTCCATATATCCATCACACTGCAACCTCACATTGTATAACAATCTCCTTTTCACGTGCTTCACTATACTTGAGTCGTCTCTCCTCCCTTTCTTTTCCCATCAGCAATGTTTGCAATCTTCCTCCACCCTAGCTTCCTTGCCCAGTGCTTAGAATGGTTTAGCCAGCCATCGAAATACCTCTAAACTCAAGGTAATAATCAAGATCTTCATTACTAGAGGAATAACACGTAGAAATTCATCCTTTAGGATCCCACGTAAACTCAAACTCAAAGAACTTCCGAGATAAAAATATGTAGAAATAGCATACTCCAAAGTGTAGCTAGCCAATACTCCTTTCTACCAATGATCCACAACACAAGTCCACGTCAAATCTGCATCTTGTAGCCTCTAGTATTCTTCTTGGGTCCACACACGTGATCTATAATACTAGCTTGATCTAGACACATATGCTGAGATCCATTCATACAATTCTACTGGGAAGCAATAGAATTTTTTTCATACAAATCATGGTAGAGGTTCTCTTCTACCCATCTATGTGCATCAAACTCAGGTCCATTGCTGAATCTCTTAGAAAATTCATCCTCCATGCTCTTGAACCATGATTCAACACTTTCTAAAGTTAGGTGTTATGTCATCACTTATCACACGATCATTATGTATGCCATTTCCCACTATAAATTCAAAATAGGTCCTGGAAAAAGAACCAATATGTAGTCATTTTTACACCCACCAAAGAACAAGGGAATCCCATGTGCGTCGGCCTATCACCCAACGGGCGTTGGGCGCTCACCCGAGGCACGCACGGGTGCCGAGTCTCTCTTTTATGTGAGTTGAGTGGGAAAACATCATCTATGATCCAAAATTTAAAGGAAGTGAGTGGGAATGAAACATGCAAACATCATAGAGCTCAAAATGGCTCTAGATAATTGCAGTCATTACATATAAAGATACTTTAACAGACTTAAAGAAATGAATCAAAACAGAAAGGAAAATGTATAGGAATTTATATTCATCTTATAAACATACATGAAAAGGAACTATGAAGAATCATGTATGAATACAAACCAATAAAGATCATATTAAACTAACTTGGTAACCTCATTACATTCATTAGGCTTACTACAAAACACCACATTATGGCAGACTGAAGTCATGCATCATAACTGGATCCATATCATTTAGCTCTTAAAAAGAAATTTTATAACCCTAAGTCCTTGATACATACTTCTCCTATATTTAATCTACCCAACCCAAACAGAGTTCCTTTGCAACATTTCTGTAGAGCTTTTCTTGTTCTTCCTCTCTCTGTGTCTTTTTCTTCTTTTGCGGGTGCTTGTATTTATAGGCACCTGAAGTGCCAACTCATCCTTCTCGTGGCCCTAGATCTCGCGCAAATGTCTCGAATGTGGTCCTCCATGGGAGCATTCTCCTCTAGGTCTGAGATCTCCACTTTTTCCCATGATGGTCTTCTATAAGCTTCCATCGTAGGGCATATTCCTTCCTAGGCCAACTGTCACCAGACTAGCACCTTATCCACTCCGCATGCGTATTCAGTCATGCTTTTCTTGTATCCTACCCGATACGCAAAATATGGCTAATTCTTGAGACCTTGTCTGCTTGAACGTAACATGACCCTTCTAAAAACCTCCTAGAACTTTGCCTTATGTGCCTTCTCCTTACGCGCCCATGCACCTTTGTGTACTTAGCCAATATTTTAGGGGCCCAACAATTGGAGTCTACTATAGTGAGTTTAGAGGCCAAGAAGGCTTTGTGGTTATCTTAGTGGCCGAAAATAGTGCCCGAGAGGGACACAATGACCGGTGAGCAATATGGATTGAGCCATCATCTCACTATGGTATAATTTGAGCTCACATAGGCCGAGTGGCGACAAAGAAAAATATAGGAAGGACAGAGGTCTTATATAAGGCCTTTAAAGTAACAGGACCTTATATTTTAGGGGCTGAGATAAAATAATCCCGAGCTCGGACATGTGGTCATATGGGGCCACTTGGTGATGTGATCATGGAGAATACCAGATTTGTGTGATGAGATGCGATATTATGAGGATATGGTGAGGTGGAGGCTTCCATATGAGCCTCATTATACTATAATTTTATCTTGACGATGGAATGATCCTGTGGTAGTTCCACAAGCATGGGGCAACCACCTAAGGGTTCAAGAAAGGGACCAACCAAAGGCCTAGATATTGATCAATGGAGTAGTGTCCGAGGGAGTGTCGATTGATGAACATTTAGTTTACTAGATAGTTTTGTAGATAGATTGATGATGTATATATTTTGATGTATGAGGCTCATTTTAATCCTTTCTCGATGATGTATTTTTAGATGTGAGGACTTTTAAATCCCTTGATGATGTGTAGACATTTTTGATATATGAGGTTATTGAGGACCTTGATGATTTATATAGACATGATTTTGATTTATATATACACATGTTTTTGATGTTTTGAGTTTTGTAATGATTTCGATTTGATAAATGTAGTTTATGATGATGTTTTAGTTGATGATGTCGATGATATGAGCTACAAATGCATGTAGAATGTATATGATTTACGTATGATGTGATTTTAATGATATTGGATATGTTTTTGATCTTGTTGTTTAATTAATGTACTATAGATGGATAGGAACATAATGTGAAATGTTTGCTTCTTTATTGTTCTAGACACATATAGTGTATGATGGTAAATTGATTTATACATATGTGACTACACATATGGCCTTGTACTAGGTGTTAACACTCACAAAAGTTATTCATACTAAGATCATTGATATATGTGGGATAATGGTATCTATAAATTTCTGAAATGAGTAAGGTTATGTGTAGTAAGCATGGGGAAACAATTTCTTCGTGATAATTCCCAAGTTTTGGACCAACCTTTATTGTATTTTGTACAAGTTGATCAATACAAGAAGCTCACATTTTATGGGAAAACTTATTGATGCAAGAAGATTTCATGGGGATAGTTGTTTTTATATTTTTGTATGAGGGTTGATCGATAAGGGAAGCACCCTTTTTGATATGAGGATTGATAAATACATGAATTACTTATTGAATTTTTATTTTGTGGTAGCCACCCTTTGAGGGAGTGGTCTACAATTTTATTGAATTTTTATTTTGTGGTAGCCATCCTTTGAGGGAGTGGTCTAAAATTTATTTTATGTGATTTGTATTTTGATAGTCATCCTTCAAGGGATTAGTCTATATTTTTATTGGATGAATCCCATGTATATTTTGATTTGGAGATGAGGGAAACCTTGGGTAACCACTTATAAGGGGATAAAATAAGTTTGAAAGCTACATGCGTGTCCTTGTTATGTGATGAAATAAGATGAGATAGGGGAAAGGTGAGAGTAATTATTTTGGTGTTCCCTAATTGTGAGAAAGGAACTTATCCATATAGAATATGTTATGAGTAGATCCGTGGTGCCCGTATTTAAGGTCATGAAAGGTATGTTGATGGAAGACCACATAATTCCAAATCATTACGAGGATGATAAGATGCATGGGTTAATGGATGCAGATCATAGTTTGAATAAGACCACATGATTTTATAAGTTAACAATAGAATGACTACAAGTGCAATGCATTGAGAGAGGTTTACCATCAAGGAGGATTACCGATAAGCCTCACACCTATATTTATGAGTGATAATATATGGTCCAAGCTAGTTTGGAGAAAATTTTCCACATTTTCTCTTTTCTATGTTAGTGACATGTTGATTTTCTTTGAGAACAAGATCACTAATGTTAAAGTCACGTTGTTTGAGATGTTTATTATAGGATCATTTGATTTGTTCTTGATAGAAGTTGATATGTTCAAATGCATTTATATGATGTTAGTCTAATAGTTCAAGTTGTGATGTTTCTTGACAATATTCTTCATCTAGGATGAAGTCTTTGAGAGAAACCCGTAAGGATGGGATTTTGACTTCAAGAGGAAGAATGCATTCAGGCTTTGTATACTAAGGGTAAGGGCGTAGCATTCGTAGGATTTTGAAATCTGGTCCAATATGCTCATCGCGTAAATGTGATTTGGAGATGACAATCTCTACAAGTTTGGTCAAAAATTTTCATTAGGATTTTGTTGAGTGTTTCGTTGGATGCTTCTACTTGGTCGTTAGCTTATAGATTGTATGGAGATAAAAATCTAAGCTTGATGTTGTAAGTGTCACAAATTTTCTGAACTTTCTTGTTTTTGAAGGACTTTCAGTAATCTATGATGATGTTATGGGGTATGCCAAAATAATAGATAATGTGATGATGGATGAAGTCGAAAATTTTATCATCTTTAATGGCGATAAGGGGGGGATTGCTTCTACCCATTTAGTGAAATACTCAACTATTGTGATAATAGAATTGTGTCATTTTGATGAAAAAGGGTTGATAAGACCAATAAGTTTAATCCCCATTGTGAAAAATGCCACAAATCTTGTGTTGGTTAAAGAGTGTGGCTAGAGATATGCGTGAGATTGTAATGTTGTTGAAATTTGATGAACTTCTTGACATAGTCACAATAGTCTTGGTTAAAATAGGCCAGTAGTATCCCATGCGTAAGATGTGTTTGGAAACATCCAAACCATTGAAGTGTTTACCTCATGTGCCATCATAGACCTCTTGGATAACTAGATGGGCCTCCGTAGTTTTAAGACACCAAAGAAGGAGTATGTAAAATCCTATTTTGTAAAGGATACCCCCTAATATGATGTAGTGATATGCACGTTGTTAAAAATATCTTCTGCCATTTCTAGATAGGTTTGGGGGTATTTTCATAGTAGAAATATATTCATATTTCTGCGTATACCAAGTGTCAGATGAACTATCATATATGTGATTAATGATGGGTAGATTAGTGCTAGTTTAGGATGGTTGATCAAGTTTGTGCACAAAGATGAAAATTTTAGAATCATTTGGTGATAAAGGGATGAGAGAGGAAAGTAAAGCCATGTTTTCTATGAATTTGTTAATTGAATGAGGGGTGGTTTAGATCTCGTAGTGGTTGAAGAGTTGTAGTAAGTCTTGAATGATGGTTTTGTATTTTTGTACCCACCTACACCTATTAATAGTCCTCGTCCCTATCTCTATCTCCCAACTGGTCGGACAACCCTATAAATAATTAGGGCATGGGTTCCTCTAAGAATATAGGGGGACATGGTTCCTTTCCAATACTCCCCTCCCCATTTAGTAATAGATTCATTCTATTTACTCCCTTGGGAAGATAGGGGTTGAGGTTCCCCCTTAGTACTCCGCCCGATCTCATTTTTGCATTTGTTGATGACTAGTTGTGAGTATTTGTATATTACAAGTATTTGTAAATCCAAGAAAGACGGTTCTCTGAAGTCCCCTAATGAGAGCCTTATATTCTACCATGTTATTATTGCATTCAAATTTCAATTTGAAGGATAACAGAATAGTCGTGTCCAATGGGGTATTATGACTATTCTCGATGCATCCTCTGCCTACATTTGGAACCGTCAAATAACAAGGTCATTTTATGAGAGGTGTCTTTGTGATCTAGAGTGTTAATAGATTCGTCAGAATTTTTTTGAAAGGTAGTTAATTGGTAGGAAGGGGAGCTTCTACGAGCTGATCAACAATGAATTTCCCTTAATGGATTTCTGAGAGATAAATTTGAGTTCAAATTCAGTCATTAGCATGAGCCATCTAGTGGTACAATCATTGTGATATGGTTTGGAATTCATGGATTTGAGTGGATTAAATTTGGTGATGACGTAGGTTTTGTGATTGAGAAGGTAGTGATAGATTTTGGAAGTTGTAAATTACAAGGCACACCATAAGTTTTCAACTTCTAAATAGTGATTTTCGTACTCATGAAGGGTGTGGCTTATGTAATAGAAAAAAAGTTCATTTCCCTTTTTATCAATGTGCTAACATGGATCCCAAGGCGTGGTCAATTGCATAGATATAAATATGGAACATTTACCCCTCACATGGAGGTGTAAGCATTGGTGGTGATAGAAGATATTGTTTGAGGGCATCGAATTCTTGTTGAAAATTATCATCCCATTTGAAGTGGATTTCCTTTCTTAAAAGGTGATGGAAAGGTTTACAATGGTCTGATAATTGAGAAATTAAATGATGAATGGATTGGAGCTTTCCTTGAAGACTATGAAGTTGTTTGAGATTAGATGGTGGAGGTATTTCATTGATGTTTATGACTTTAGTGGGGTCAAATTAAATTCCCTAGATAGACACTATAAATCCAAGGAGTGTTCCTATGAGAACTCAAAATTCACTTAGTGGGATTAAGATGAAATGTAAAAAAATACACACAAATATCACATCCAAAATTGCTATATGGTATACGAAGAATCACCATTTTACTGTAGTAGTTGCAAGAAAATGGGGCATGGAGGAAAAAGTTGTAATGACAAAAATAATGCACACTGAAAAATGGTCAGGACTGAGGGCACCTCGGACTTCAAGCATCAATCTAGTCATTGAATTGAATCAGTAAATGTACATAACTTCATAGGACATTGGATGACAGAGCCTTTCTACTTGGTCCTTTAGCACTATGAATGGAGAATCGAACCCCACCAACTTGACTATGATCCACGTGGATTCCATGGTGGATTTATGAATGGAATAATGGTTTGAACAGTCAGTCATAAAGCACCATTTGAAAAATTCAAAATGGATAACGTGGCATTGTGGATGACAACACAAATTGTTGAGTAATTAATGGTGGGGACAACCCGCCCAATTCAAATTCAAACAAGGCATTAAATGCGGAAAACTATAATCATTCCAAAACAACATCTATGAATGATGGTGCGTCCATGAATTTGATAATGTCTCTTATAGCTTTTGAGTCATCCCATCGTTACTCACCACAAAAAAGAGATGTGGGACCTCCTATCGTGGGGAAGGGTGATTCAAATAATAAAATAGATGTAAAATTCAAGGCTCTTATGGTGGAGTAATTGCTCAATGACCTTGAGTAGAAACATAAAAAATGAATGAAGCAACGAATTTGGTGGGTGACAATGTTAATTGTGCTACCAAGGAGGTCTTTCCTCTCATGAAGAAAATTAAAGAAACCTCAGTGTTTACTGAGTCTCTTGGTAAGGTAGATATCTTTTCTACGTTTTTGGATGATGATGATTGGCCAAAGGTCAAAAAGAAAATGCCACACACCATCCATCCCGTCACAACTTGGGGTCGTGGTAAGAAATAGTAGTTATTTCTTTTTGACTTGCACATTGCTATATAGCTGCGCCTTGTTGTTTTTGGGTTTCTTGTCGAAAAATTTCCCTCGCTTCTAGACTTCTCTGATCATTCTAGATTCTAGGCCTTTTCCCGTGTTTGATCTTATTGTTTTTTATTTCATTTAAGCCTCTATGTCTCTTAGGGTATGGTCCTCCCAGAAAACCATTTACCAATAATAAAAAAATGTTATATGGTATCTTTGGTGTTTGGATTTACCTAAGATATCATCGGCATAGTTATCTATGGTTTTTTGGATGAGGCCATGAAAGATGTAGGTCATGGTGCATTGATAAATAGCTCTTACATTTTTCAAGACAAAGAGCATTATTTTGTAGTAGAAGCTTCCCCCATGGAGTGATAAAGGATGTTTTATGTTGATCCTCTGGTGCAATAAGGATTTGATTATATCCAGAGAAACCATCTATAATGGATAACATCTCGTGGCCTGTAGTCAAATCGATGAGATGGTCAATGTTGGGTAGAGGAAATTCATCTTTGGGGAAATGAAGATTCAATTCTCGAAAGTCCATGCATATGTACAATTTTCCAATGGCTTTAGTGATGGGTATGATGTTGAAAACCCATTATGGATAGTCAATAGGTAGTATGAAGTTGGATGAAATAAGATGCTAAAGTTCTTCTTTGACAAGTAGTGTGATGTGAGGATGCATCCTATGAATTTTTTTCTTCACAAGTCCGACATCTTGGATGGTAACGATTTTGTGGATAATGATGTTAGGGTCTATACTAGGCATGTCACTATAGGACCATGTGAAGGCTTGATTATGTTTAGATAAGAAAGTGATGAATTTTTGGAGTTCACACAAGTCTAAGGCTTGGCTAATTTTGACAATGTGTGGCTCTTATGGTGTTCTGATGTTAACATCGGTGGTTGATTCATTAAGAAGTGTACATGTGTTACGAGGAAGGGTTTTATGAAGATATTTTTCCTCATTACCCATGTATGTCAGGATAGTGTTGTCATCATGGAAATGGAGAATGACAATAGTAGGGGAATATTCCTCTATCATATATGTCAATGTGAGAGGAAGAGTTTTAGTTGTTCCATCAAATTGATAAGTCAAAGTTCAAAGTGTGATGACATTGAATTAAAACATAGATAGTAGGAATAGATACAATTTCATCAATGTCGAGGATGGGTCTAATGGTGATGATGGATGTAGTTGTGTTTCAGATATAGATAGTGGCATATTAGGATAATGAAATCTGAAGCCGAGGATGTGTTTCTCATGAGGTATTCTTAAGTTTTCAAAGGGAAATTTGTGTAGACCATACTCATATCGACCTGCACTCAAATCCATTTCCATGTGCGGTGGTGAAGGTAAGTCTTGAAAAAATGAGGTTTATCTAATAATGAAAAGTATGATGAAAATGGTTTTGCATTCGGGTTGTCATCGAGGTGAGATGATGGATGTTCAATCTCTTCATACACTAACTGTGTTCATAGGAAAGGGGGGCTAAAGGACATAATATTTCCTATGTTGGGCTCGTAGGGGTGGTTGATTTTCAAGTCTGCCATACATTTTAGGTGTAGGGAGTGCATTAAGAGCTAGAAGGTGATACTCTCCCAAAGGAAAGATGTTGCATGATGTCTTCGAAGGATCAATCATTGAGTATTTTGGATGAGAAGATATAAATTTTTATAGTGGAAGTAGTACATCATTGGGTTTGTAGGTGATGTGACATGGTTTTAAGGTATTACGATCAATGGGGATCATGAAGGTTTTACCTTCATGTTCATATTTTATACATCGATGTAGTGTTGATGGGATACAATGCATGGAACTTAGCCAAGGACAACCTAGTATCATGTTATACAAAAACTTACTTCTACGAAATATAAGATCTCTTAGAGGATTTTGATGCCTATTTTTATGGGTAAAATGATCGTGCCTAATGTGGGATAAATAGTGTCATTGAAGGAACGTAACATAACATGTGATTGGGCCACTATGGTGTCTGGTAGCTGAATTTATTTAAAGGAATGAGATTATATTATGTTAATATTGGTGCCATTGTCAATCGTAACCATATTAACGAGAGTTTGTTTATTTGGGTGATGATGAATAGAGAAAGATCATGGTCTTTGGGTTGCGAGACGGAATTTAAGAATCCTCAAATGCAATAGCAACAAACATATTAAGAGTGCCAAAATTTTTGGAAAATGGTTGGGGGTCATCCAATGGTATTGAGATAGATTGAAGAGATTCAATCATGGATTTTTGATGTTGTGGAAATTTTTTAACTAGCTCATAAAGAGACATCTTAACAGGGATCCCGATGTAACTATTTGATGACAACATTTTGTATGGATGTCATAGATTAGATTTGCAGTGCCACAATGATGGAAACCTTGGCTTTAGAAAATGATGGGTTTGATGTTTCAAGGGGAGAAACATGGATGGATACCTTGGACCCATTTTGGTTTATGGCTTTATGATCTTGTACGTGTTATCTTGTGGCTATATGAATGACATCTATCTAATGGATTTGGTATTTACTAGAGAAATTTTTATCTTATTGCATGTGGTTTTGGGTGATGGTTTAGAAGGGTTGGGTTTAAGAATTTTATGGGTAGGTTTGATTTTATGGCTTGATTTGATCTTATCTAGATTAGAAGGTGGATGGTTTTTTTCTACAGAAGAAGTCCTTTGCTATCAAGACTTTGAATTATCACATGGAGGGATTTACAATCCTCAATGAAGTGTCTAAACATAAGATGATAAACAAAAAATTCCTCATAGTTATACCAAGATGGATTCCTCCTCGAGATGGGTAGTGTTATGATGCATGATCGGATGATCTTGTCGAGGATTTTAGTATACTATCTTGTTGTGGATGACTAGGATGATGATGGTGGTGAATAATTTTTGATCTATTTATATGATTTAAATGTTTGAGATATCATGGTTGAGTTCTATGTAGTAATTTTAGATGCTAATCAAGGAACGTCCTTAGATTTTGTGATGGTGATTGTAAATTTGGATGAAGGATGAGGTCCCAAGATAGAGGACATGGGTTGTGTGTTTTGTGATAGGGTTGTCTGGTGAATATTTGGCATATTTTTAGTTTTTCTAGATGAAATATTTGTGGGATTTGTAACTTTATCACTAATATTTTTGATTTGATGTTGGATAATGTGGTCTTGGAAAGAGCTATTCAAAATTTGATGACAGGTGTTTTTTTAGATCCTAAGGAGATGATAGAGGATGTTTATGTTTGATTAGACATAGAAGACTCTGAATGTTGTGATGTGGATGGGCTTGAAATATTGATAGTGAGGACAAGGAGTGATGTTTTTTGGTTGGTGTTTCACTTATGGAAACATTGGGCACAATGTGTGTAAGTGCAAAGTCATTAATAGTGTTGATAACATGATAAGATATTATAGTATTGGACTGATGTTGACTAGTGGATGGGGAATGGTTTGGAAAATGTTGTTTAAACACGTCCAAGCCTTGATTTAGAGGTGCATTTGGGTTATCAAGTTGTAATTCACCTCGGTCAATAAGATCTTGGAGGACATTTTTGAATGAATGAAACATTTCAATTTCATGGCCTCAGACTTGATGGTATTTACAATAGTCATTGTCTCTATACCATGAAGGTTTGGAAGTGAAAATAACGATGGGTCGATGGGAGGGAGTTTAATAATACAAATGGTAAGAAATGTTTTGAAGAAAATGCTATAACACTCCCATATGGGTGTGTAATTACAATGAGGATTGGATCATTCGGGATCCAAACGACCTTTGATGAAACTTTCACAAAAACCATGTGACGAACCTTTAGATTTGTCATTGTTAGAAGAAGTCTTAAAAGAGGACTTGGGTTTTGGTTTCTTAGATCTAAGTTTAGCTTTATTGTTCTCAAGGGTGCGAGTTATATTTTTAGGACATGGTAAAGGATTTGTCAAAAGTTTGAAAATATTTAATTTGAATGGTTGATGATATGTGCTTCACACATGATTGAGTAAATAAATCAATCGGTTCGGTTTGTAGAAGAGAGAAATATATTTGGCTAATCCCTTACCATATGACAATGAAATCAGTGATGGAATAATCCTAAAATTGTTTGATGGCATAGAGATCAGTGACGGATATCCTACGAGTGATGTTAATGGAAAAATGTTCTAGGAACAATTATGTGAGTTGTGTGAATGAGAAAATAGAATTTTGTGGGATACTATTTTACTAGTGTAGGGTGGGGCCAACTAAGGACATGGGGAATATCCTCAACATGAGATCTTGGTCACGAGCAAGAAGAAGATAACACACATGAATGAAATACTTGATGTGTTATAGCAGGTCTTCCTTGCTATAAAACTTGATGAATTTAGGGAGTCCCCAGTGTGGATGACATGCCTTGAAAGGAACATATGGGTGGATAGGTTCATTACAAATTTGTTTGTATGAGAGGTTGTTTTTGGGTCCCATAGTGGTATATTCAAGGTTATCTATTATTCTTGAAAGTTCTTTCATGGGATCATTATGATGTGTTTATGTGTTTGAAGAAGAAGGAATGACATGATTACAAGTGTGAGGGTTTGATTTACTGATACGGTGGTATGGTAATGAATATTTTGAGAGGTAGGAATACTTGTTGGAATATTGTAATTGTACTGAGAGAATAATAGCTGTGAGGGTTGGATGTATTGATAAGGGAAATGAATAAAAGTGTGAACATGAGGTTGTTGTGGTTGGGGTATATATTGAGAGGATCCAGTAACTATATTGTGAGACAGGAATGGTAGATGTTTGTTGTGAGAAGGGGATACTACTAGGAATCAAAATCATCTTGATAGGAAGTGTAGATGCAGGGATGGATAGGACTAGATTTTAGATTGAAGATGTAGGTTGTTGTGATGAAATATGTTGAGACATGATCAACAGATTTGGAGAGAGAGGGACACCAATTAAGATTGTAGGAAGAGGAGGAAAGGAAAATGTTGGGTAACTAGATGTGGATGGAGAGGTAGTAGTATGAGTTTTTTTACCCTATGGGATAGATGAAGAAGTTGATGACACATGTGCTTGTTGGTTGGTTGTGTTCGTGATGATATGATATTAAGGTCAAGACTAGTAATAGGAATGGACGAAGGTGTTGACATCCCCGTGTGTTACTAGTATAGGGGTAAGGAGAGATTTGTTTGATGTGGCTTAATAGTCAGATTCATAAAGTTTGAAGTAGTCACAAATGTCGACAATAGAAGATGGAAAATATTTCGGATAGGGGGAATAACTTATACACATACCTTTGGCGAAAGGTAGCCACAAAGAGCAATGGAGTTGGTGTCTAAGGGATTTTAAAAGAATAGATCACCACTTTAGAAGAACTGCAAAGATTTAAGACAAGGTAATTTTGATGTCGTATATTGAGTACTTTGGGAAATTTTTTACAACCCCCACAATTTCATTAGAATCCACAAATTCAACTTGATTAGTCATTATCAACTACAAAACTATCACCTTACCTAATGATCCAAATATTTCACAAAGGTGCACAAATGCATTAAAAAATGATGTATGGATCAAATCACTTTTAACATGATTATATCCATCATAAAAATTCCTTAAGCCACTCAAAAGTTTCATCTCATCATTTCCACTCATTTTGTTTGTATACCTCAAAATAGCCATATAACCCTTCAAAATGATTTTTTAATAGAAATCACCCAATTTTCACTTTCATGCTTGAATGGTAAAATTTTTGGACACAAATTAGGCTCATTTATCCACATATCAAGTTTCAATACTTAACTATATTTCAATCAAGAGTTATTGTAAAAATATTGTTTTCCTAGTCCTTCTAATTAGCCCTCCTAGAACACAAAGCTCTATGTTGGTGATAACCTACAAATATTAAACCAAATATATTTATATTTTCAAATACCCATTATGGACCTCTAGCTTTAGGGTAAATTTAATTCTCCATCTTCTTATAAATTCTTTCTAACACCATTTTTTCTCTTTTTGCTTGTTCCACTAGGCCTAAGATGGGTTTTGAACAACTTACTAGGGTTTTGTAACTTTTCAACTATTTTAACCTCATGAACCTTTTCGTTCAATTCAATCCACCATATTAAAGGTTTTCTCAATGTACAAAATATCTTCTATCTTAAATCAAATCAAACTTTCAATAATTCTATACTTCAAAAGGCATCTCTTTAGCTTTCAATTCCTACACAGACCTCCTAACCTTGCTTTCCTCCTCTTATTTAGAATTTTCCACTATAATCCTCACTCATCATCCTCTATTACTTCCTCACTTATTTCCCCACTCAATACATTCACTTCCTACTCCATTTAAGGTACTACATATCAAACTTTATTATGTCTTCCCTGATTTCCCTAAGTCCGTGACATGACAGATACAATTTCTTCTTGCTTTTTGACTCATTTTCTCTGTTTTCAACCACTATTGCACCTTTTTCCACTCCATATCACCTTTATCATTCTCATATCTACATTCATTCACTTTTTTCTCTTCATTTCTCCTTATTTTACCATTTTGGGTTTCTTGACTTGACTTATGCTTTGGGCACTTATAGCTTACCTTAATATTATTCAGAATTTTCTTCTTGAACACTCCAAACCTCTTCTTCCTTAAATTGTTTCACCATTTCTTATAACATCTCTAAACCTTCTACCATTCAGTTCACCACTACATTCTTCATACTCTTAACAATTCATCACTTGCTCTTATGGCCTCTCAGGATGACTATAGCATAGGACAATCATAATTAATTTTTGGATGACTTGATTAGACCTAGCTTTTTCCTTATAAGGTTATTAGGAACTCCCTTAAGATTCTAAAACATACTTTACAATATCTCCATTATTGATTGCACGAAGAGAATAATGTAATCTCGGGTTGATTATCACAACTCTAAGATGATATGGAAATTGGAGTTTTAAATTTCTCCTTTTGATACTCTCGACCCTTGCTAATATTACAACTCTTTAGGCATTCTTATAAATTCTTAAAATCTTTAAAATGCCTTCAATTTTGTCTTAGCACTTGTACTTTTTGACTAATTTCTTAAAACCGTCAAACTTGATATTTCAACATTTAAACCCCGAGTATTCACAGGTTTAGGAAATAATCTTACCTTTTTATGGTCTTAAGGAGTCTCGATTACTTTTCATTCACCAATACCCACTTGGAAACACCTTGACATAAATTTTTCACCATACATTAACTCCTTAGACTAATTCTTCTTAGTCTTACATCGCGAACAAGATACAATCTCGCCAAAGGTCATTTTCTCGAGTTTTCCAACTTAGTTTAGCTTTATAGAGCTCCTAAGGGCTCAATATAATATTATAGACCATTTAAACCTTTATATCAAATCTCTCACCCCTTGATAGGATTTGTAACTTCTCAAACCCTCAACTTAGTTATATAAGGGACTATCTTACCCATAAAATCACAGCTTTGTATCCTTTGGGTATCTCTTACACAAATATACAACACTTATCAACCCCAATTCTTGAAAACACTCTCTTTTCATTAATTTCTGAGCTCACACATAGTTTCTCACCTTTATTGATATTATTTACAGAATCTTACCTCCACATACGCTTTACCTTTCCTCTTATACTAGACTTGTCCTTATAACCATTCCCAATTTTCCATAGTCTTCTTCATGCTCTCAAGAGGTTTGCACCACCTTAAGTTCCTGTGGGACATTCATACATTCATATCAATGAGATTAAACCTAAATCCTTAGCCATATAATGCATCACATTTTTATATACTTTTAAACATAATTTTACACAAAAAAGGAAGCTTTCATTAAATATAAACAATGAACTTCCATAAGCTCCTTGAGACCTAGGCTCAATTACAGACATGTTTCCTCCTTTTCCAACCTCTATCAATCTCTCTCCACTACTTCCTTCGAATTATTCATCATGATTATCAAGAAGGAGACGTGGTTAGGTTTCCACCACCTAACTCATACATTATTAGGCAAACTCTAGTGAGTTTACACCTTGGTAGGTTAAGTAAGTGTATCTGTCACATGACCACATTATTACATTAATATCAAGCCTAGACTAACACCTAGATGACTAACCTACAAACTTCTAGGTCTAGGATGCATACATGATTATTTGAATATTTGAATGTGGTTTTTGGAGGGAAACCTCCAAAATACCACTTATTACATCATCAAGAGTCCAAATGGACTAGATAAGACCCATAATCATCCTAAGACACCCTATGAGACCTAATCAAGCCAAAATTGGGCTATTTACATTGATGCTCCTGCATCATACTCCCCATATGGAGAGAATTGAACTATATACAAAAGGACTCTTCTTTATTCTATTCCAATTATGCTCTAAATGTAAGATCATTCTCTTCTCATCTTCATTGGAATCATGATTCTTTTCATCTTCATCATATGTATTTATCTTCTACTTCAAATCTTTGTCCTAAAAATGAGGATGTCTTCTCTTTGCCTCTTTATTTGAGATATTATATGAGCTTCCTTTTCAATGTTTTTCACCTCTTCTTCAATAATACCTGTAAACACACATGAACACAAATCCTTTATTGAAAAATCAAGATAATTTTTAGTATCTTCACCTACTTCCTTCTTTGTTTCTTCTTCACTTTCAATCTTCTCTTCTATCATCACCATTCTCCATTCATTATACTTCATTCCTTCACCCTTCAAATCCCATTCAAGTGCTTGCAATTTAGCCTCCAATTTCTCTTGACTCATATACAAAAATGAATATCATTTTTTTATCTCTCCTTAAAGTTCTTTTTCATAAATGCATACTTCTTTTACTATATCTATTATTTTTCCTTCTTCTTGTTTACTTTCCTTTATTCTCATCCTTTTTATGTTTCTTTCTTCCTCTCTTATCCTCTTTATCAGTGGAATTTTTCTTATTTTCTCCATGAATGACCTTAGAGGAAACTTAACCACCCTTTTGAAAACTAGTTCCATTATTTTCTTTTGCATTTTTCTCACCTTTTCCATTAATTCATCTAGCTGCTTCATACTCTTCCTCAACTCTCTGATTTCTTGTTCCTTCAACAATCTTATTTTTCTCTCTATTTCTCTCTTATATTTCTCTTGTTCCTTATACCTCATGAACTTTAGTAATTCGCTCACTATCTCTATATCCATATTTCCTATAACAAGTATCTTTCACCTTGCATAGCCTTGCCTAGGTTTTATTTCACACCTACTCTCTTGACTTGTTATTTTCTTCTCTATATCTTATCTACTTTCTTCACTTTCCTCTCTTTCTTACTTCTTTCTCTTTCCAAGGAGAAACATGTCTCTTCACATTCACACTCTCACAAGAAGGAAAAACTATTTTTAACAATTTTCAATCAACTCATATCAGTTTATCACACAACTCAAATTAGTTGTTTACAAATTGCTTCCATAACTTTTACCTCCAAATAGAAAACTCCAAATACCTTATTATTCCCACTTTAATACAAAAATTATGTAAATCACCCCCGCATAAACTCCTTTTAAAACACCCACAATTTCATCAGAAGCCACACATTAAACTTAATTGCTCACTATTAACCAAAGAACTATCACCTTGCCTAAGAAGCAAAATCTTACACAAAGGTTCAAAAATGCATAAAAACATTGATAGAAGTCTCAAATAAATTTTAACATGCTTATATCCATAAAAAAACTTTCTTAATCCATTCAAAAGTTTCATCTCATCATTTCCACTCATTTGCTTTGTAGACCTCAAAATAGCCTTGTAGCCCTTCAAAATGAGTTTTCAAAAGAAAAAAATCACCCAATTTTAACTTTCATGCTTGATTGGTAAATTTTTTGGACACCCATTAGGCTCATATAGCTGCATATCAAGTTTCAGGACTTAACTCTCCTCTAATCAAAAGTTATTGTAAAATGTAGTTTTCCTAATCCTTCTAATTAGCCCTCCTAGAACATAAAGCTCGATGTTGGTGATAACCTAAAAACATTCAACCAAAGATGTTTATGTTTCCAAATATCCATTATGTCCCTCTAGCTTTAGGTTAAATTTCATTCTCCATATCCTTATACATTCTTCCCAATACCAATTTTACTCTTTTTTCTCGCTCCACTAGGCCTAAGTTAGGGTTTTGAACAACTTACTAGGGTTTTGTAACTTTTCCACTATTTTAACCTCGTGAAAATTTTCCTTGAGTTCAATCCACCACATTCAATGTGATATCAATGTACAAACTCTCTTCTAGATTCATTAAATCAACATTTCAAGTTTTCTATACTTCTCAAGTCTTTTCTTTAGCTTTTAACTCCTACACGACTCCTCCTAACCCCGATTTCCTCCTCTTCTTTAGAATTTTCCTTTATAATCCTCACTCGCCATCCTTTATTACTTCCCACACTCAAGATATTCAATTCTTACTCCATTCAAGGTATTACCTATCAAACCTTATTATGACTTCTTGATTTCCCTTAAGTCTCGTGACAAGACAATCACAATTGTTTCTTGCTTTTTACACATTTTCTTTGTTTCAACCTCCATTACAACTTTTTCCAATCCATCTCACATTTCTCATTCTCATTTCTCCAATCATTCACTCTTTTGTATTCATGTCTCCTTATTTCACCATTTTGGGTTTTTGACTTGACTTATGCTTTTGGAACTTATAAACTTACCTCAATACTATTTAGGATTTTCTTCTTGAACTCTCCAAGCCTCTTTTTCCTTAACTTGTTTCACCATTTATTAACACATATAAATAACTTATAACATTAATTTCAAAAATCTCATTCTCCGTACTCTTAACATTCCTTCGGTATCTCTTAAATTCTCTCAGGATGACTGTAGCACAGGACAGTCAAAATTCATTTGTTGGATGACTTGATTAGACATAGCTTCTTCTTTACAAGGTTATTAGGCACTCCCATAAGATTCTAAAACATACTATATAGTATCTCCATTATTGAGTTCACTAAGAGAATAATTTATTCTAGGGTTGATTATCACACTCTAAGATGATACAAAAATTTGAGTTTTAAATTTCTCCTTTTAATACCCCGATTGTTACACACACAGATATATATACTAACCCCTTGCTAATCTTACAACTCTTTAGCCCTTTGTATAACTTCTTTAAATCTTTAGATCACCTTTAACTCTGTCTTAGCACTCTTACTTGACTAATTTCTCTAAACCCTCAAACTAGGTATTTTAATAGTCTATGCTTGAATATTCACAATTTAGGCAAGAATATTACCTTCTTATGGTCTTAAGGAGTCTAGTTACTTTTCATTCACCAATGTTAACTTGACATCACCTTTACATAAATTTTTCACCATAATTTATCTTCTTACATTAATTCTTCTTAGTCCTAGACCCTAGAGCATGGTACATTCTACAAAAGTACATTTTTCTGAGTTTTCCAACTTAGTTTAGCTTTATAGAGCTCAATATAATATCACGAACATTTAAACCTTTATATCAAAGATCTCACCCCTTGATGGGAGTTGTAACTTATCAAACCCTCAACTTAGTTATATAAGGGACTGTCATACCTAGAAAATCAAATTTTTGTATCCTTTGGGAATCTATTAGAAGAATATACAACAATTATTAACCCCGATTCTTGATAACAATCTCTTTTCATTAATTTATGATCTCACTTAGAGTTTCGACCTTTATTAATAGTATTTCATAATATTACCTCCACACACAATTTACCTTTCCTCTTATACTAGACTTTCTGTATAGCCATTCCCACTTTTCCACAATCTTCTTCATGCTCTCTAGAGGTCTGCACCACCTTATGCTCCTGTAGGGACATTCATACATTCATATTAATGATATTAAACCTAATTATTTAACCATACAATGCATCACATTTCAATATACTTTCAAACACACTTTTACACCAAAAGGAATCTTATATTAGATATAAACAATGAACTTCCATAATCTCCTTGATCCCTAGGCTCAATTACAGAGAGATGTTTCCTTATTTTCCAACCTCTACCAACCTCTCTCCAATACTTCCTTCAAATTATTCATCACGATTATAAATAAGGAGAGATGGTTAGGTTTCCACCACCTAACTCATACATGATTAGGAAAACTTTGGTGAGTTTACACCTTGGTAGGTTAAGTAAGTGTCTTTTTCACATGACCACATTATTACATTAATATCAAGCCTAACCTAACACCTAGACGACTAACCTACAAACTTATTGGTCTAAAATGCATGCATGATTATTTGAATATTTTAATGTGGTTTTTAAAGGGAAACCTCCAAAATACCACTTATGACATCATTAAGAGTCCAAATTGATTGATTAAGACCCATAAGCATTATAAGACAACCTATGAGACTTAATTAAGCCAAAATTGGGCTATTTACACTGATGCTCCTGCATCATACTCCCCATGTGGAGAGAATTGAACTATATACAAAAGGCCTCTTCTCTCTTCTCTTCTAATTATGCTCTACTTGTAAGATCATTCTCTTATATGATGTTCTCTTATCATCCTCATCAACATCATGCTTCTTTTGGTCTTCATCATATGTCTTTATCTTCTTGTTCAAGTATTTGTCCTAAAAAATGAGGATGTATTCTCTTTACGTCTTCATTTGAGAACTTGTATGACCTTCCTTTTCAATGTTTTTCACTTCGTATTAAAGAATACCTGAAAACACACATGAGAAAAAAACATTAGTTGGAAAATAAAGGGAATTTTGATTCTCTTCACCTGCTTCCTTCTTTGTTTCTTCTGAAAATTTCACTTTCAATCTTCTCTTCCATCATCACATTCTCCTTTCATCATACTTCATTTCTTCACCCTTCAAATCAGATTCAAGTGCTTACAATTTAGCCTCCAATTTCTCTTCACTCACATACACAAACTTAAAATCAGTTTTTGCTTGCTTTCCTTCAAGTTCTTCTTCATAAATGCATTCTTCTTTTATTATATCTCTTATTTTTCCCTCTTCTTGTTTTCTTGCCTTCTTTCTAATCCTTTGTATCTTGATTTCTTCCTCTCTTATCTTATTTCTCATCTTCATTTTTCTTATTTTCTCCATGAGTGAACTTAGAGGCCACTTAACCACCCTTTTCAATACTAGTTCCATTCTTTTCTTTTGCATTTTTCTCACCTTTTCCATTAACTCATATAGATACTCCATACTCTTCCTCAACTGTTTGATTTCTTTTCCTTCCCACAATCTTATTTTATCTCTATATTTCTCATTCTCTCTTCTTTCATTTTCTTATCTCTCTTCTCTTTCTCTTGTTCCTTATTCCTAATGAACTTCAGTAATTATTTCCTATCTTTGTCTCCATCTTTCATACAACAATCACCTTCCCAAGCCTCACCTAGGATCTCTTTCACACATAGTCTCTTGACTTCTTATTTTCTTCTCTATCTCTTCTCTACTTTCTTCACTTTCCTCTATTTCCTAGTTTCTCTTTCCAAGGAGTAACTTTGTCTCTTCACATACACACTCTCACAAGAAAGAAAAATTATTTTCAACAATCTTCAATAAACTCATATCATTTCATCACACAACTCAAATCACATATTTACAAATGCTTCTGCAACTTTTACCTCTAAAAGAAAACTCCAAATTCCTTATTCCTCTCACTCGATACCAAAATGATGTATAACACCATACATACACTCTGGGAAAACACCCTTAATTTCAATAGAAGCCAAAAATTCAACTTGATTAGTCATTATTAACCAAAGAACTATCACCTTGCCTAATTAGCCAAATCTTTCACAAAGGTGCAAAAATGCATTAAAAACACTGATCCAGGGCTCAAATAAATTTTAAAATGTTTATATCCATCATAAAAACTTGCTTAAGCCACTCAAATTTTTTCATCTCATCCTTTCCACTCATTTGCTTTATAGACCTCAAAATAGACTTGTAGCCCTTCAAAATGAGTTTTTAGACAATAATCACCCAATTTTCACTTTCATGCTTGAATACTAAACGTTTTAGAGACCCATTAGGCTCATTTGGCTGCATATCAAGTTTCAGTACTTAACTCTCTTCCAATCAAAAGTTATTGTAAAAATATAGTTTTCATAATCCTTCTAATTAGCCCTCCTAAAACACAAAGTTTTGTGTAAGTGATAGCCTAGAGAACAATCAACAAAATATGTTTATCTTTTCAAATACCCATTATGTCCCTCTAGCTTCATGGTACATTTCCTTCTCCATCTCCTCATACATTCTTCCCAACACCAATTTTTCTCTTTTTACTTGTTTCACTAGGCCTAAGCTAACGTTTTGATCAAATTACTAGGGTTTTATAAAATTTCCACTATTTTAACCTCATGAACCTTTTCCTTCACTTCAATCCACTTTATTAAATGTTCTCTCAATGTACAAACTCTCTTATAGCTTCAATCAACTCAACCTTTCAAGTTTTATAGACTTCTCAATCCTTCTCTTTAGCTTTTAACTCCTACATAGATCTCGTAACCCTGCTTTCCTCCTTTTATTTAGACTTTTAAGCTTTAATCCTCACTCATGATCCTCTATTACTTCCTCACTTACTTCCCACACTCAATACATTCACTTCTTACTCCATTCAGGTATTACCTATCAAACCTTTCTTATGCGTTCTTGATTACCCCTAAGTCTCGTGACATGACAACCACAATCTCTTCATGATTATTGAATCCTTTTCTTTGTTTCAACATCTATTACACATTTTTCCACTCCATCTCACCTAGACCATTCCCATCTCTCCATTTATTCACTCTTTTCCCTTCATTTCTTCTTCTTTCACCATTTTGGGTTTTTGACTCGAGTTATGCTTTTAACACTTTTATTTTGCCTCAATACTATTTAGGTTTTTCTTCTTAAACTTTGTTGGTGTGTGTGACCTACCTAGTCATCATCCACATCACATGGTGAGTCATCTCTCCTTGCAAGAGTCATAGGTCTTAGGGAGTCAAATGACAAGTGTCAGATTCTGTCATAGAATCTGTCATTTTCATTTGCGTCAGTGCGTCATAGGAGTTACATTCCTTATTTGGAATTGTAACTCCTTTAGTGGCGTCATATGCGTTAGTGGCATCATAGGAGTTACTTTCCTTATTTAGGCATGGGGGTTACACAACACCCCTATTTGTACTTCCTTTTTTCGATCTATGAGCATGAGCAGACCTGTTTTCTTATTTGCATATTCTTTCCATTGTTCGAATCTTGCTTATTGCGTTGGAGCTATGATGTTACCATTAGAGTGCAACTTCGTCATGGTGCATTGTTTTGATATCGGTTCTTGCATATCCCTCTTTCATGGTATTAGAGGTGGGTTTCAATAAAACGTGCAATCTTCATTTATGAAGTTGCTTATTACTTCTGGTTTCTTCTTATTTCCTCGTGTAAGTTTTTTTATTATTACTTTGGAATTGTATTTCTCACCTCGCATTAAGGTTTCAAGTTGCAAGTTTGAGGGGTTTTTCATGGGTGTTTTGGATTGTTCAAGGTCTCAATGTGGTACTTTGGCTTAATTTCTCCCTTGTGGTGATCTAATTGAACCATGCATTGGCTCTTTCTCACGCATTCCTTTTTTTTTTACCTCGCTTCCTTGTGTGTTGGCTTCATTGGTCTATGTAGCTCGTATTGGTTCGGTATACTTCTGCATTGACTTTGGTTTAAACATTTGTGGGTTCAGGTTTGATCTAACTATGAGTCTTCATTGTTTCCTTTTGCACTTTCTGTGCTTTTGCGAGGAAGCTTTCTTGCATTTTCTCATCTTCTTGTGCATCGGTTAGACTCATCTCTTCCACTGTGCATTTGCCTTCAGCTCAAGCTCGTAGCACTAGATTTGTTCCATTCTGCTTGGATTGTGCATTTGTTCCTTCTACCACTATTTTGTTCAGATTGGTCCTGTAATCTCATTGACTCCCAACCGTTCAATGACCCCAGGTGCAAGTGCTTATACTCCAAGAGAATTTTCCATGGGAAACACAAACCTTTGCTGCTCCACATGGCTTCCACTTGTGACACTCCTCTGTGTTCCTACCCTATCTGGCCGTCCGTTACTGATTTTCCAACAAATTTCACCCGACCCACGTTGTGTTTCTCGACCGTTCACTCTATTGACTTGATTTATTACCTTGGGCGTTTGAACAACCTATTGAGCTACTTCCCAACTAACTCATGCAAACTTTTGGTCTTCTCGAGTAGCTCGGTCAACACTGGCCTAGCTCAAGTCATATCCATCCTTTTTAGAATTGATTATTGGTAAAATCAATCACCTTTAATGTTTTAAGGTTAAAAACATTTATTTCATTAGCATTGTAATAATTTTTTGGTATATTTTTCTTGTTTTATTGTCCTTCCTTCGAGTGTCGAAGACGGAGGGTGAGGTCCAGGGTTGGCAGGAGGCTAATCCCCCTCACAATAAAAACAAACCCTATCTAAAATTTGATGCCATTTCTAACGAGCATACATATGACACCCTTTGCATGTATTTAGGGCACTTTTTAAATCCATTTGTAGGGCTTATTGGTGTTTTCCATCAGTTGTGGGAATCATTTTTTTGCTATAACTTTTGACTCATTGCTTAGTTTTGAGCACTTCTTTAGTCAAAATTGCATGTTTTTTCACACACTAGATGATGGGATTATCAGTTTTGTAAATGCACTATTTTATAAAGTGCCACATTCTAGGGGGTGTCATTGTATTACTTGTGTCGGCTCATTTTGAATCATCTTGAGCATTGTACTATCCCTTTTATTGCTTGTGGACTTGTGAGCACATCTACCATAGTCTTACGACAAAGGTATTTTTTTCGTGCAACGTGAGATGCCATTTCTCACAAGGCCTTCTCTTCCCCTTCTTGTTTTCACTCATTCTTGTGCTTGCTTACGGTGTCAAACTGTTGTGCCCAACGAACCTTGATTGTGGTCTCCACTCTTACACATTATTACACTGATTGCAAGGTGAGTGACAGACTGGTTCTCGACGCACAATTACATCTAATTGTAATCAACGCACTAAACTATAAAGTTCTAAACTTGGGGGTGTAATATTGTTTTGGGGTGGTTGTTTCCTTTCTCTCTCCTTCCTTCTACCTTTGTTGGTTTTATATCTTCATTATGGATATCTCTAAAGTACTGGTGCTCACACCTTTTAATTTCTTCGAATAGAGATCTAAAATTATATCGGTTTTATGAAGTAAATGGTTGTACCATGTTACCATGGGGTTAGAGATAGAACCTGAAAGATCTAAATGGTTCAACTGATGTGATGAAGCCTTAGGCCTTCTTTGTATGTCCATCTATTTCAACTTGCTCTTCCATATCGAAACTTCCTCGAAACCCAATGGAGCGTGGAAAACGCTCGACAAGATGTTTGGGAAGCAAGATGACATGAGAGTGCATGAGTTGGAGAATGAACTACTAAGGTTAAATCCTAGTGACTTTGAAAACCTGCAGCCTTCTTCTCAAAGTTTGTCCACACTAGACTGCTTCTAAAGGAATGTAAAGTGGAGAAGAAAGACTCTCAATTGATCTTGTTGATTCTTTCTAAGTTAGGTCTTGAATACTCTATCTTTGTTTCAACTTTCCACGCCATGAAAGCCACCTTGGGTAGTGCTTGAAAATGCCCTCATTTGACAGTTTTTCATCCCAAATCATTCGAGAACATGAAAAAATCATTCAAATGGGGACAAACTCATTTAAAGGGAAATAAAAATGAAAAGAAGAAAGAAACAAAGGACCAACCTAAGAAAGAAACCAAGACTAACCAACCCCCAACTAATCCCAACACTAACACTTTGACTTCTGAGCCTAAAGCAAAGAAGGAAAAGTGTAAATGATCCTATTGTAAGTATTCTGGCCATGACGAGCATCATTGTTTTCGAAACAAATTGATTACTTAACTCAGTTACTTGAGAAGAATAAAATAAGTGTTCCTGAATCCGTAAAAAAAAATGCTCAGAAGGGTGAGTCTTCTAAAGCAAAGGAGTGTAGAAATGAAAAGAAGAAAGGTAAGGCCCTCATAGCTAGATCAGCTCCATCATCAACATGGATTATCGATTCGGTGCCTCGCACCACATGGCTTCTTCGAGAGGTGAATTCTCTAGCATTGAACCATGTAGCATGTCCCAAACCACCTTGGGTGATGACACTCATGTGTCGGTTTCTGGTAGTGGATTGGTAGAGATAGAAGGTGGAACATTTAACCAAGTGTTGAGTGTTCCCAATCTATCTACCAATTTCTTATCAGTTTACCAAATTACCCACCTTGGTAAAGGAATGCGAATGGAATTTGGTCCTAACTCGATGATCATTCATGAGCTTAACTCTGATTGCACTGTGGCTGAGGGAAAGGCGGATCACCATTCATGGTTGTATACCTTTTCCCACTTCTCTTTTGATTCAATGCCCAATGCCTTGCTCACTCATGAAAATGAGGTTAGCAAGCTATGGCATGAGCATTTTGGGCATCTAAATTATCGTTACCTTGAACAATTGAGCCAAAACAAAATGGTCAATGGGTTATGCTGAGTTAAGTTTTCTAAAGGTCTTTGTGAGGGTTGTACCCTCAGAAAGCACCCTGAAAAAAAAATTGATAAGGGAAAATCTTGGAGAGCTACTCGTCCCTTGCATCTTGTTCATAGTGATGTTTCTGGCCCCTTTCCATCTCCTTCTTTCACTAGATCTCTATATATACTAACCTTCATTGATGACTTTTCACGTTATACTTGGGTATATTTTCTTAAGATTAAGTCTGAAGTCTTTGAGAATTTTAAGAACTTTAAGGCTCTTGCTGAGAAACAAGTGGAATGGTTTATCAAGGTTCTTCGAACAAACAATGGAGGTGAGTATGTGAGAAATAGGTTTAAGGATTTATGCACTTTTGTGGGGATTTATTTGTAGTGTATAGTTGCTTACAACCCTTCCCAAAATAGAGTTGCAGAAAGAAAGAATTGAACTCTAAAGGAGATGGATACTTGTATGGTTCACTCAAAGTCCCTTCCTCTGTAGTATTGGGCCGAAGCAATGAATTGTGGTTGTTACACTCAGAATCATGTTCCACACAAGGAAGTAAGAGGGATGACACCCTTTGAAGCTTGGTTTGGACACAAGCTTGATGTTGAGCACTTTCAAGTCTTCGAATCCAAGGCTATGGCTCGGATTCCCAAGAAGAAACGTAAGGCATTGGATCCACAATCCAAAGCTTGTATCTTTGTTGGGTATCTTGATGGCGTGAAGGGATATTGATTGTTGAACCTTATAACCCATGAGCTCTATATTGAGAGGAGTGTGAAGTTTGATGAGTCATCTTTGACTTTTACTTCCACTTAGGTTCTTTTTCCCACTGATTCAGATTCTGGCTCATCAGATGATGTTGTTTTTGAGCGAGTTCCTCCTCTCCCTGCTCCTCCCAATCCTCAAACTTCCAAGTCTTCTGATTTTGATAGTAGTGATGATGAGGAATATGTCCCTTCTCACTCGAGTGAAGAATCTTTTGACTCTGAGCTTGATCCTTCGGGACCTCTTTGGGCTAGGAAAAATTTACAGAGTGTTGGAGATTTAGTTGGAGATCCTTTAGATGAGAGACATACTTGCTCGAGTTTCATTGGACCCCACTCCTTCTTCACCTCTGTTTCTGATCCATCATCTTTCCAAGAAGCTTCTGGGATTCCTAAGTGGGATTCTTTTATGGATGAGGAGTATTCCTCACTCATAAAGAATGACACTTGGGATCTTACCCCTCTTCCGAAAGGAAGAAAAATCATTCAGTGTAGGTGGATATATCGAACAAAGTATGGAGATAATGGAGAAATCGAGAAGTATAAATTGCAACTTGTAGTTAAGGGTTTCTCCTGGTAGGCTGGGTTGATCACTCAAAATCCTTTTCTCTGGTTGCAAATATGAATTCCATTCAACTGACCCTTGCCATCATTATCACTAACATATGGGAAGTCCACCAGATGGATGTTAAGAGTGCCTTCCTTCATGGGGACCTAGAGGAAGAGATCTATATGGAACAACCTCTGGGTTATGTCCATGATCCATCCCTCGTTTACAAGTTAAGGAAGTTTCTCTATGACATTAAATAAGACCCTTGGGCTTAGTATGCCAAGATGGACTCCTTTTTACTTGCATCAGGGTTCACTCGGTGTCACTCTAGCCCAAATGTGTATATTCTATAGTAGGATGACTCCATGCTTATTCTTGTTCTCTATGTTGATGACTTGTTGATCACGGGTAGCTCTTCCTCTATCATTGATTCTGTGAATATATCCTTGGCCAATAAGTTCTCCATGTTTGACTTAGGATTGTTTCATTACTTTCTTGGGATCTATATTTCATAATATAACTCAAAATTATGATCTCGTAGCCTAAGTAATATCTTGATTTGCTTGCTCGGTTTCACATGTTTGACCGCAAGTCCTCACCTACTCCTTTTCTTTCTATGGTCAAGTTGGTTTCGATTGATCTTCCCTCTCGGTTGACGGTACCCTTTATTGACATTGGTGGGGATCTTGATCTACCTTACTCATACTCGGCCAAATCTATCGTATGCTTTATCGGGATCGTGTCCAAATTTATGCAAAAGCCTTATGAGTTACATTTAAAAGAAGCAAAGTGAATCCTTCACTATGTTCGTGGCACTCACGAGATGTCATTCATTACTTAGGAGGGACTGATATTGACTTGGTTATATTTACAATCTGATTGGGATAGTGATCTAGATCATCGAAGTCTACCTCGGGCTACGGTTTCACTCTTGGATTAGGTCATGTCAGGTTGGTCTAGCAAGTAGAATGCCATTGCCATATCATCGGCGAAGTAGAGTACTGAGAGGAGCAAGTTAACACTACCATAGAAGATGTTTGGTTATAGGGTATCTTGACAGAGTTTGACATCCACTTTCGGTAGCCTACCATTATCTATTGTGACAACATGAGTACTATCTCGATTTGTAAAAATCTAGTTTAGCATCAATAGATGAAGCACATTGAGATTCACATGCACTTCATATGGGAGCTGATACATGAAGACATCATCGACATACAATATGTTCGGGAACTGATCGGGTTCTAGACATATTCACCAAGCCCTTCACTGAGGTGAAATTTCTCCACTTATGGTATCTTCTTGGGGTGAAGTCTGCTGCGGTTATCCAACTTTTTCATGCTATATAGTCCTCCTTCTCCTCTTCTTCTTTCCAGAAAGATGTTGTTTGTATATGGGAACCATATCATGCTTTTAGTTTCCGGGCCGCATTGGTACATTTTTCTTAGTTGTCTAGGGGAGTCTTATTTTCTGTTATGTCTTACCATGACCTCTACCTCGGCTTCGATGAAGGGGGGTGTTGGTGTGTGTGACCTACCTAGTCATTGTCCACATCACATGGTGAGTCATCTCACCTTGCGAGAGTCATAGGTCTTAGGGAGTCAAATGACAAGTGTCGATTCTTTCATAAAATTTGTCATTTTCATTTGTGTCAGTGTGTCATAGGAGTTACATTAATTATTTGGAATTGTAACTCCTCCTTTAGTGGCATCATATGCATTAGTCATGTCATATGTGTCGGTGGTGTCAAAGGAGTTACATTCCTTATTTGGAATTGTAACTCCTCCTTTAGTGGCATCATATGTGTTAGTCATGTCATATGTGTTAGTGGTGTCATAGGAGTTACTTTCCTTGTTTAGGCATGGGGGTTACTGAACACCCCTATTTGTACTTCCTTTTTTTGATCTATGAGCATGAGCAGACATGTTTTCTTATTTGCATATTATTTCCATTGTTCAAATCTTGCTTATTGCATTGGAGCTACAATGTTACCATCGGAGTGCAACTTCGTCATGGTGCATTGTTTTGATATCGGTTCTCACATATCCCTCTTTCATGGTATCATAGCCGAGGTTTTGGTAAAATGTGCACTCTTCATTTATCAAGTTGCTTATTACTTTTGGTTTCTTCTTATTTCCTCGTGCAAGTTTTTATTATTACTTTGGAATTATATTGCTCACCCCCGTTAAGGTTTTAGCATTGTAAGTTTGAGGGTTGTTCGTGGGTGTTTTGGATTGTTCAAGGTCTCAACGTGGTACTTTGGCTTATGTTCTCCCTTGTGATAATCTAACCAAACCATGCATTGCTCTTTCCCACGCATTCCTTTTTTTTCTGCTTCCTTGCATTGGCTTCATTGGTTTGTGTAGCTCGTATTGGTTTGGTATAATTCTACATTGACTGTGGTTTAAACATCTCGTGAGCTTGGGTTGGATCCAACTCCGACTATTCATCTGTTTCCTTTTGCATTGTCTTTACTTTTGCGAGGAAGCTTTCTTGCACTTTCTCATCTTCTTTTGCATCGGTCGGACTTGTCTTTTCTCGGTGTGCATCCACCTTTAGCTCGAGCTTGTGGTGTAACATCCTCATTTCAGAACACCAGAACAAGGGAATTTTTTTTTTTTTTTTTTTGATAACGTTCACTGTTATGAATTATAAAATTCAAACACACGTTCAAGTTTTAATAATTGTTCTCTGCCCAAACAACACAGTTTGGATCACACAATTTCTTTTTAAAAACGAATGTTCCCTGTTCGCATATTTACAATATGGAACACACATTCAATGCCATTCAATCTTATAACAGATTCTATATGTTGCTGTAAATGACTCGATGAACTGCCGATCTTCCATTTTCATGGCTCGGAGTTTCAACGATCCTTCATTTCATGACTCGGCAACAACCGATCCTTCATGTTCATGACTCGGCAACAACCGATCCTTCATGTTTGTTTATGCATAGTATATTATATATACTGTTCTCATAACCTTCCCCGGTTATCGAAGTGATCCATTTAAGAAGCCTATCTAAATATACATCGATATTCATCTGACATCCTGCATCTTAAATTAAGTGATAAGGACAACGCAACCAGCAATTGCGATACTTTGGCCAAAGATTTTCACATGCTTTGCATGATCATATTCCTGGATGTGATACACATCTACGGAATACGTCCTTCACTTCACTTCACCTGTTATCTAGAATGGTCTTTCCTGGCTCCTACCAGTCCTCATCGTTTAAGGTCAGTTTTAAACTTTCAATTCCAGCTAGTAATATGAACGGGTATAGGAAGGCACTCCCGGTAACTAAAGATACGCAGACATACGGTGTCGTTACCCCACGACTCCGTGTGTCTATTTGTCTTTAGTGTTCCGGAGTCACTCCGTATACCAGATCATACCCTATGCCCCTGCTAAGATCTACACATTCAGCCTATGTATTCTAAATGTTTTAATTCGGGAGGGCATTGCTATATGTCAGCTGCAACATTGTGTCGTCATGAAGACCCCGTCTTCATGAAGACACCTTGCTGTAGCTGGCGTATGCCAATGTCCTGCAGAATCCACCCATCGAGAATACACATCCTGCTCAAGTGACTTAGCCACGAGTTAATAATTAAAATCAACTTTCAGCATTCGTGCTGATCCCTTGATCCTCGTTTCCGTTGCAGTTGTATATAACTAAGAGGGACTAAACCGTCCATTAGTTTGTTATGTATCTTCACCTTCGTATCGAAGGGCTACAATTCCTTACTTGGTTTATTTCTTAATCATTGGATTAAGCAGTCCGTACCGACGGACGTGATAAGTTTAACCTATTAAACTTAGCCAAGATTTTTCCAACTGCAACTAATTTCAGAATGTTAACTTATTAGACGTCATTCAAACGAGGTCTAAACTTCCCAGAAAATGAATTCATTTGTTCTCCTTAACGTTATATAGTTAAGGTCCATTAGTTATGGATATATTTATCCTATATCCTTTATTCAAATTTTATCAAACGGGATCATTAATGGAGTTCGAAAGCGAAGTTCGATTACTCCGAAGTTGAATTGATATTCCTTAGCTCCTAAGCTAATCCTGAATACCTTCTGATTATGGAATCATATTCTTCTTAATCCCTTCTAATGTCAATTAAAAATTCATCTTTACCCAAGTATGAACTAATTGCACTTTTCAACTTAAAAGTTGCATTTAAGTAAGAACAGATATCAGTTTCAATTCAGCATCCATCCAAGGACAATGAAACAATTCCAAATCAAGAAATAACATCATATTTCCAATTTAACAACAATATTAAACTGATATAATTATCGAAAATATCACACTTGTAATTATATTCAATATTTCAAGTCATAATTTGTACAATTGCCAATCCAACTGATTGAGTATAGTTTATACAAAACATCCATACAACTCATGGACAGAAGAATATATTTTCTTCTTTTCACAATTCCTCGAAGAGGAATAAAAGCAACAATTACAATTTATTTTTACACCTAATCAAGAGGCATCAGAAAACAGCCAAGTCTTCATTCTAATCAAATTCCATCTGCAAAATGAATTGCACGGTCAGTTCAATGAACTGAGCATATTAAGCACTTATCCTTAAAAATAAGATGCTTCAACTAACTGTTTCAATAAAAGAACCCTGCTTTTATGAAACTACTGCAAAACATCAATCTCGAAATAGGCACAAAGGGAAGATCAGCATAACAACTGACTATCAAATATCATCACAATCAGCCAAGGGACTGCTGTCCCGTTTCTACATAATCGTTACAAGTATCAATTCACAATATTTGAAAAGTTAAGAATACAAGTAACTCACAACAGATAGAACACACTGTTATCCTTTCCACGCCCTTCAATAACAATGAATGCAAAGGACGAAACTAACTGAAATGTAATTCCATTACTTTCTTTTCAGTTCATGCGTCATATTAGAATCCAAGCAATCAAGTACAGACAAGAAAGCGAACAGCAATGCATATAGTTGCTCCCATCTAAGCACTATAAAATTCATTATTCACGAATTCCAGATTTCCAACTGAATGAAAGAGGAAAAGATCATTTTTCTAAAACATTCATTCATATCTCTATTTCTTTCCACATGACTGTCCTAACAGTGGAAGCCAAACGAAGGACAATTCAAGATAACAGTTCAGAGTGAAACTTACAAAATCCACTCGGAATTCACTTTCCGGCAGCAAGAATAATTTCATTTATAATCAGCTTTAAATGAAAACAAGGAAGAATTCGGCATCCATATCCATACTTCATTGGAATCAGACTCATTTAAAGATCCGAAACAGGTTAGTACAACATTAGGTACATCCAAGATCAAACAATATAAGGCTGCATACCATGTATTTACCATAATAAAAGAAACCATATTTCTTTCACTGCATACTAAACAGACAAATAGTACTTCAATCATGCAGTTAATAAATCGCAGGATTACTTAATCCTATGAACGTATCCCGTTCAAAACAACATATTATTCATTGTTGTTACCTACAGCAACTTAAATATTCATATTGACTATGAATTTCACCAAGTCAGAACAACAACAGAAGACGAATTCATTTCCCTTTAACTTCACTAAGAAACAATCATTTGCTCCGAATGAAATAAAAACACTCAATTCGTGTTTATCTTAGCATGACAGCTCAACTTATGAAGCTAACAAAACATTTATTTTCATTGAAAGGCAACTCACATAGCCTGTACAGTTTCAATCTAACATGCCTCAACAATGAATATCCAATTCGAGTTCTATCTCGATCAACCGTTAACTTCAAAACAATATTCTCCATTTTCTTAATGAGGTACAGAACTCAAGTATAACATTCATATATCAATACCTCTATGAAGACAAACCCGTTAAGGGTGTTAATCGTGTAAGCTTGGTACAGTCAGAATAGACTCAGAAAACAAGCTAATTCTCACACTTTCCATTTATTAAAACAGAAATCCAGGTCAAGTTCACATTCACAAGACAATTCAAAACAAAGGGTCAAACTTCAACTACAAGACGCCATGGAATCAACTATCCATCACAGCAAGAAAGAAATATAATCATTCCTTGCACATAATACAAAACCAATTTATAATTGTGTCAACAGTCCGGACAGGGAGATCGAACAACATCATTAAAACACCATAAAACCATCCTAATCTCACAGCAAGGAGAGACATAATCCATCAACAACTTCAGAAGGAAAAACAGTCTACTTTTTCCTATTTCCACGGTTACTAAAACGTATTCGCTCATTTCCTAAACAAGAAAAGGCACAGTAATGGAAATATTGTTGTTACTTCATTCAATTCGAGTTCCAATACCTAAGAAAACCCAAATGCCATTTCCTTTATAATCCAAAGCAGTAGAGGGAAGAGAATCGATTTCCAAAAATGACAGCAAGTATGAAGGAAACCCAAATCCCAGCAACATAACATAACTGAATTTCCACTTCCATTTTATACGCAAGGACAGTTCCAAATATAACAGCAAAGAAACAATTACACAGAAGGAAACAATTAAACAGCCTGTTCCACTTCCAACAATATGAACAGTGAAGGAAATATCTATTTCCAACTTTCATCCAGTCGATAACCAGTACAACAATTCATTTCCAACTTGATTCGAGCAAAACAAACCAAAACCAAGCAACCCGAAACGTTCAACATATCATTTTCCAAGCAAAAGAGAAGTAAGAATCGATAAAATCCAAATCGAACCGATTTGACAACAGTCACAAAATCAAAACCCAAGAGCAGGGTTGTTTTAATGATACACTTAATCAAAGCAAAGATTTTTAAAGAGAAGGGCTTAACATGCCTGTAATCTCTTTTCCAGAGCTCGAAGAAAACCTTATTTGCCGCGTTTTTCCTTCCACAACGACAACACAAACTTCCCAGCACTCCTTTCTTCTTCAGGCTTAGCAACAACCTCGAAACTCCATGAAAAATGTCAAATGCTAAGAGCTGGTTCGACTGAACCAAGTCGGAAAAACCAAATGCAGAGCAACTTTGCCAAAACCAAATCGAAACAATGAAAAATCAAATTCCCTCATGCTGTTTCCAAGGCGAGCTGGTCGCGAGGACCGAAACAATTAATGCAATTAAGGCTCTGCCTTTTTCCTTATTTTCCACGCCACCGCCACTTGGGTTGGCAAACTCTAAATTTCAAAATTTCCATGCAAACTGAATTTGGCTCTATTTCTAAATAGATGCCTCTACTTCCTTACCTGCCCCGCCAAAACTGGCGCTGTCCACGTAGGGACAGTTTATTAAATGCCAATGAATGCCCTTTCCATCCTTATCCCTTTCCTCCCAAGGGTCTGCGTACCCCTTAGTTTAGGATTAGTTTAGGTTGCATATGGTTTTCAACCTAGGTCTTAGTTTAACCTTAGGTTTTAGAACTTAGGTTTATTTCCCCTTTTTTTTTTTAATTTAAAAATCCACTTAGGATAGTAGTGTAGGATGTATGTTAGGCTTTAGGGTTAGTTTAGGTTTAATTCACACTAACCACTAACACTAACAACTTCCATCCAGCCTCCTTACTAACATTCACGTTAATGCAGAGCAGGACGTTCCGTCCTTCAGATTGCGTGCCAAGGCCACTCGTGTCCAGGCATTTCTTGCCTCACGAGGTCCCAAATTCGACAGTACAGGGTTCAAGAATCGAACCCCTGTCGTTGGCTTTTTCGTGCTAGCTGTTCACACCTGCAAACAGGCGCTGCACGCTCATAACAATCTCAGTCCGGTTCAAGTGTGAATCGACACAGAAATCACAAGAGGACCTCAGCATACTTGAATCAATGGAATTGATTCAGGGTATGCTGTCAATCAGCAACAAGAGCTAGCAAGTATACGACAATTTGTCGTCACATCAGCAAACACACAAGTACAATATTTGTTGTCCCATGTAATAAATCACAGTATGCAAGAATCCAAATTAGCAACACATTCTCTTAAGATCAAAACATATCTTAACATGTTTGCTTTCATTTCAGCAGCTATAACAGTATGTAAAACATTCACCAAGTTAACATACAAAATCAGAGTGTTACAGTGGCACTTTGGGTTCATTCCATTCTTCTCAAATTGTGTGTTTGTTCCTTCTACCATTTGGTTCATTCAAACTTGTACTTTTTGACTAATTTCTCCAAACCCTCAAACTAGGTATTTCAACATTCTAAGCCCTAGTATTCACAATATAGGAATGAATCTTACCTTCTTATGGTCTTAAGGATTCTCGGTTACTTTTCATTCACCAATTTGTCAACTTGAGAATAGCTTGACATAAAATTTTCACCATATTTTAGCTTCATACACTAATTCTTCTTAGTCCTAGATCCCATAATAGGTACAGTCACAAAGGACATTTTCTAAGTTTTCTAACTTAGTTTAGCTTTATAGATCTCCCAAGGGATCAATATAATATCATAAACCATTTAAACCTTTATAGAAAATATCTCACCCCTTGACATGAGTGTAACTTCTCAAACCATCAACTTAATTATATAAGGGACCGTCATACCCAAAAAACAATAGTTTTGTATCTTTTGGGAATATCTTACAAGAATATACAACACTTATCAACCCTAACTCTTGATAACACTATATTTTTATTAATTTTTGAGGTGACACAAAGTTTCTCCCCTTTATTAATAATATTTACACAATCTTACCTCCACAAATAGTTTACCTTTTCTCTTGTACTAGACTCTCCTTATAGCCATTCCCACTTTTTCATGGTCTTATTCATGCTCTCTAGAGGTCTACACCACCTTAATTTATTTTATCGAAATTCATACATTCATATCAATGATATTAAACCTAATTCCTTAACCATACAATGCATCACATTTCAATATAATTTCAAACACAATTTTACACCAAAAGGAAGCTTTCATTATATATAAACAATTAACTTACATAAGCTCCTTGAGCCTAGGCTTAATTATAGAGATGTTTCCTCCTTTTGTAACCTCTACCAACATATCTCCACTAATTCCTTCTAATTATTCATCATGATTATCAAGAAGGAGAGGCGGTTATGTTTCCATCACCTAACTCATACATGATTAGACAAACTCTAGTGGGTTTACAATTAGAAATCACAAGAACTGAGAGGGGGATGAATCAGTGTAGATCAAAAATTTAAATTAATTAAAAAAAATACTTTTATAGGAGAAATAGTTGTAACATGAACATATGATCAATCACATGTAATAAAACAATAACTCACAACACAAGATTTATAGTGGGAAACCCATAAAGGGAGAAAACCCACTTTGAAACCAAGGCTTTATTAGGAACACCAATTCCAAAGCTTACAATAATATTTGTTTTGTTGAGCACCCACTCAACCTATTAAGCATCCACTTTAGATTATCCAAGAACACACTTGAGGAAATCTAAGCACCTACTCAGCTAGTTTAGCAAGCTACAACTTGCAAGGAGCACCCACCCCTATGATCTAAGTACCCACTTAGATAGATATTACAAATAATTTGATCATATAGATTCAATATTTCTTATACAATGGATTATGATCACCTTTTTATTTCTCTCATCACTCACTCTTCATGTTCAGATATCCAACACTCTCCTTACCTCGGTCTCGGTCCTTGAAGCATTCATCTTATCGATTATCTATTTTTGAAACTTATTATTCAATAAAAAACTCTTCATTTGATGTATCTATTCTCTCTCTCTCTCTCTCTCTCTCTCTCTCTCTCTGTAACCCCTTCAACTTGAATTCACCCTTTCTCATTTGATCAACAACATAATTTTGAAATTTGCAACTTAAATATATCGGTAAAATTTATTTTTCGACTCTTGATTTTTCAGTTTTGACACCCTTCTAAAATTGTCTTCAGTTACCATAAATAACATTCAATTATTCCTCCAAAATTTGATTTTTCTATTTCATGGGATAGAGGATGAAACTACCTTTCCAAAAAGTCCAATTTTTTTAAATTTTGACACTTGGAGCAAAAGATATCTTAATTCAAGTTTGGGGGGTTCATGGAGAACTGGAGTTCCAAAACCTCATTGACAGTCCACATAACACTTTATTTTTCACTTTATATCCTTTGTTTTACCGTCCCTTTGTTAATCAATTATATCAAGTCTTCAGGAACAATTGAAACAATGGAACTTGGGCCTCCTTGGATTAGTTCTTACGCACCCGAGGGCCCATTTATCCATAATTCACTCCATTCTCTTTTTTTCCTCTTTCCTTTTGTATTTTACGTCACAATGGCTTACGGGGGTACTAAGGTTCTCATGGCACTAGGTTCATATGACTCCTTACTTTTCCACATCACACCCCCTTTTTATTTGGATCAAAATGGGTTACGGGAACTTGGGTTCATGTGGTACTTGTTCTGCATGTGCCCTTTGTGCCCGCATCCTTCTCCCCATACGAGTTCACCGATTCTTTGTGTTGTAGCTTTTTCATCTTGCAGAGAACTAAGTCCCACTTGGAACTTGTTTCATTAGGGTCTCCTATGCCCACATCTATCATCTGATCCACAATAAATGAACTTATTTGTACTTTGGTCCAAGCTTCTTTGCAGGGAACAAAATTTCTCAGAGAACATGTTCTTCTTGATCACTTTGTGCCCACTTCAATAGTGTGAACCGCATGATACATGAACTCCTTCACATTTAATCACATGGAATTTTTCCATTAGGGACCTTAGTTCCCGATTTGCACACCCGACCCACACAAAAATAAATCTTTATCATGTAGCCCCAATAATCAAGCGGGAACACTAGTTCTGGGAACTAGTTCCATCCATACCCCATATGTACAAGTCTACAATGGAAAGAAAAAATACTCAAATTTATCTAAATTTTTATAAGTACCAGAATATTTTTATTTTACCAGAGAGTCTTTGTAAGAACTTAGGAAATATGTAAATAAATTTTAGGCCTAAAAATAATTGAGCTAAGAGTAACATCCTTTTCATACCTCGGTGTGTACCTATCTCACTCTCCAAGCATGAAGTGACCTTGAATCATATTCAAGCCATTCTAAAAGCATAATGCACTAGCCGAGAGACCATTGTACACCTCTGAAACACCTATCAATCATCAATGCCATCATCATGCCCTGGTTCAACCTTCTTACTTTCCTTCTAGAGCTTCTTCGTGAGACTTCATAAGCTGATCATAAGGACTAGTTACAGACTTGTTAACACCTGAATGACCCTATCTGACCTTGGAAAGTCTACATACCACCTTGAGCACACACCTTACTTTGCCATGCAATCACTAAGGAGGCACTACCAATCAACCTTCAATTTCACCATTCACACCTTTTTTCCATCAATTCCACTTGACATCAATGACAACACAATGAAAATGACCAAAGTCTAATATTTATACCTTGGATGGTTAAGTAAGTGTACTTGTCACACGACCACATTATTACATTAATATCAAGGTTAGAATAACACATATATGACTAACCTTCAAAATTCTATGTCTAGTATGCATACATGATTATTTGAATATTTGAATGTGTATTTTGGAGGAAAATTTCAAAAATACCACTTATTACATCATCAAGATTCCAAATGGTCTAGATAAGAACCATAAGCATTGTAAGACACCCTATGAGACCTATTCAAGCCAAAATTGGGCTATTTACACGATGCTCTGCATTAACTTGATTTTAAAATCAAGTTATATGATATGAAAGTAATTGACAATAAAATGATGATTTAGATATACGGGGATAGAAAACATCTTGTTACGCGTGGTAGGTAGCCCATGCAAGGGCCACAGCGATCTTGAAGTCTAATAAGTAATTGGACCAAGTTTATTCTACCACATCCTATTTTTCACATATGATTTCAAGTTGGTATTTGATGTCTTCAATTTCTAGTAATAAGACGATGTCACAAAGTCCAAGTTCATGCGTTATGTTGAATTGTTCCCAAATAAAGGTATATTGGATGATGGGAAGGTCACATATGTTGGTGATGGGATGTGCACTGAGCTGGTAAATTCATCTATAGAGAAGAATAACTTAAAAATACATAGGCTAGGTATAAAATATTTATATTTGATGACAACTATGATAAATATGATTAAACTACTAAAATGATAGGGATCGCTAGCCATTTCATGCTTTCGCGGTGTTTTAGGTAAATAATTGGCAATTACTATGATTTTTATTATTATTTGTTAATATGTAAGTTGAATATGAAATGAAATATCTTAGTGTTGATATGACCTTTTATATACTTTCATAATAATATGAACATTAAAATGAACGTCAATTTCTTACCTTGGCTAAGAAAGGTTAAGAAATAATGTTGTGGGATCCTTACTATGTTTTGTGCAGATTTCATAGACATAACGAGGATGTTGAAGGTACCAAGATGATTGTGATGATGTAATTTGAATTTATAGTGAGTCATAGATTCATGAAAAACATCTGGGGATATGTTTGAACGAGTTTGATGTTACAAATATAATCACCGATGATTTGTTAGAATTGTTGGTGACACATTAAAATTGGTGAAACTCACTTGGAAATGGTTTCAACCACTTCAAAATGGGTGTATTTGGGTATGAGGATGAGTTAAAATGGTTGTGAGGAGGTTAGTAATGTTAGCAAGTTAAATGGTTAGGGTTAAAATGGGCTAGGATGGGTTGTAGGTGGTTAGGGAGGTTTAGGATAGATAAATAAGATTTACGGGGAGGTAGAATGTGATTTTACGGAAGGTGAAGTCATAGTTTAGGATAATGAGATAGGTCTTAGGGTTTTAAAATGAGGATGTGAAGGGTGTAGCCAAGAAATAGGTGTTTACAAACTCACCTAACATCATATAAATTTCTATTGAAAATATCGTTCCAAAAGCACTCAAGGCTCTCCTAAATATTCCTAAATCGATTCTAAATAATATATTGTAACAACTACTACAAATTTAAAGATATGGATAAGGTTAAAGAGTATAGATTCCTCCATTTCCAAACATGCAGAGGTCGAGAGAACCATGTTTTAATAAGAGCCAAGTCACTTAAAGAATTGTTAAAGAGTTTTAATGAAAATAAGGGTTTATTCTAGTAGTGAAGAACACTAAATCACACTACTATTATGATATGTAAATTATCTAATATGTATTTATCTAGCTATATTTTTTCAATAGTCATGAGGGAACTCATATGGGTTAGATTATATCACACTCACACTTATACAAGAACCTAGGGTAACTATATGCAATTTAATTTTACTTAAGGGCATGTAGTGCAACACTTAGATTTGTTTTTAAGTGGTTGAATGTAAAGGGTAGTCTAGCTGCACCACACCTATGATTTCTCATTTTTATCTAATTATTTGATGAAGGATATTGTAGGTGTTTAGGGTTTCTACTCTGTTAAAGTTTATTATATGTTATTCCAATATTTTCAAAAAGAGAAACATACAATTTTTTGAAGGAACAAGAATCACATAAAAATTTACATAACTTAATTTAGAAGGGTACAAGACCAAACAATTCCATTCGAACCATAAAGATCCGGGAAGACCATACGTTATTTTTACGGTCCTACACCAACTTAGTTTTTAATTCTAGTACTAATAATTAAGTATACTTGAGTCTCTAATCACCCTTTTCCACCTATCTATACATACAAATATCCTATGTTCCATCATGTACAACTATGTTTTCACATCTCATTTCATATTTGAGATATATTTTCATAATTTATCATTTTTGCAAGTATTAATGCATTATTCTCATTATGTATATTACTTATGAATTAATAATATTAGAATAATCACCTATAATGAACCCTTACATCCTTTTGTATTATTGTGTACTTTACATTTGACACATATTTATTAGGGTTTAAAAATTCATTGAACTCGACATTTTTAAACCCTACACCTACCTCTGGGTTTCTATTATCTATATATTAGATAGGGATTTTGATTTCCAAAACTTTACTTGACTTTATGGTCTCTTAATGAATTGGGATAGTTATGGATTTTAATATTGCATTGTAAACCCATAAGGTATACCATCCCTCTAACTAGGTCCATGTCTCTTATCGGTTCAAGAAAAAGGTTATATCCGCACCTTACTTTAGACAGTGCTTGTTCACCCCTAGGTTACCCTACACACATCAATTGCACTATAATCATTTACACTATTATTTATAACCTAAGTCCATTATTTCCTATAGTTTACAAAATACCATCATAAATCCCTTGGTTACCCATGTAGAATCCCATTTACCCTTCCTAACCTCGTTAAAAACAACTTAACCTAATTTACCCCCACCATCCTAACCTCCTAACATATTCCTACCTAGATCCTTAACCCCCCACCGTTCTTGAACAAAATTTATGCCTTGGATAACAAGTGGTTTCAATCATTTTCCATCCTTCCTTCTTTGTTTCTTAACAATATTGACCCAATTAATGGTGATCCACTATCGATTGTGATTGTTACGGTTTTCGTCAATCCTATTTAGTCACCATCTTTCTTCATTCCTTGATTAGATTGGATTCAATTTGGATGAATTGCTAAAACACTGAGACCATTCCTACACACTGAGCAACCTGACGATGTTGGAAGGACTATTTACCACCTTCTACCACCCCTTTGAATTCCCTCTCAAGCATCCAATTTTCCATTAGAGCTCAATCATCTTCATTACCACTCATCAAGGTACAATGCTATGAGTTGTATTATTTTAGTCCTAGTTATATTATCTAGATTTTGTATACACTCATCCCTACACACCTATATAGACATATTTTATTCATTCTTCCATTCAACAATTAATCCAACCTTTTATAAAGTCATTAAATTTACCAAGGATCATCTCAATCCCTTCGCATTTAATTTATCCCCTTATACATATTGTAGTATATGTTTTCTACACCTATTTCATCTCTACAACCCCTGTGCCTCACCTTTTCATTTCCAAAATCCCAATTTGCATTAAAAAATAACCTATTTTACTAGGATTTTCTTAAATAGATCATTTTTCCCAGATCACCGCTTATCCAAATTTTTTGTCAATCCCTATCCTTTTTTCTTATATTATTATCTTTATTAGTTTTATCATCTGATTTTTTTAAAAATTTATTTCACAAGAATGTCTTGTATTTAGATGACTGTTGCAGGAAAAGTACACTCGATAACAACCATCCAAGACCTTCCTATCATCATGCATCCTTTCTACTGGGAATAATACAACATATCCCATGAGCTCAGTATTTGTGCCATTACACTAACCCCAAACCTTGATGATATTAGAGATTAGTTAGAAATCATTAGGAAGGAAAGTGAGCTATTGACCAAGCTCGGGCATATTACTTCGTCGACTTGTGGCACTTTATGGCTCTCTCTTGTGCACTTTATTAGGGTCATCCGTACATCCAAGATTCTATGTAATAATAAACTAATCTCTCTCTACAATTTTTTTTTATCTAAGTAAAAGGATATATTTATTTATGGTATCATGTATTTCGTTATAGCATTATTTAGCTCTTTGAAGTGTTGAAAATGGGTTGAAATTATTACAAGGGAGTTTGTTGACTTCCCGGGACTAGCCATTTCCGGAAAAACCATCATTTTTTTTTATCTAACTCCATCTCTTTTTAAAAATCTTTGGTGTGCATGTGATTCATCCCGAGAGGAACATTGTGTGCCCATATAGAATTAAATTCATCATCATCTAGCGCAAAGGTAACATAAATGGTTTCTTTTTCGAAGTTATTAATTTCCTAACATACTTTTCATTAACTTGAAATAAGAGCGTGAAATTCATTAAACATTCTAGCACACCTAGTGGGACCTTGTCCCTTTGGTGAGTTCTTCTTTGATTCAGTTGAATTCTATTTTCTTGTCTTTCTTTCTTTTGTAAATAACTAATCATGCATCTTGGAGATCTTTTCTCACTTTCTAAAAGCATGGAAAAATAAAGGAAAAAGAAAAAAGTGAATCCAGGTATTCTTATTTTGGTCTCATTTTCCTCCTTTAATTTCATTTCTAGATCTTGTGTGTTTATTCTCATTAAAAGAAATATTTTATTTTGGGCTTAAAATGAACATTCATTTCTCATATGTTCCTAATTACATAGTCTAAGTAGGGGTTAATAATTTCATTCACACTGTCTTCCCCCACACATGACCAAAATAACACAACATAATTAAACATCTCAAACACTTCCTTTACATGTCTAACTACTTAGATTTCGTCACCAAGAGGGAATATGAATCGGTGTTTGAATGAGTATAAATAAGCTGGTGAGTGGTATATCAGCTAAGTCCATGAAACCATTATCATTATGGGACCCTGAAGTGAGGGGGTAAGCCACAATACCATGCCTCGTACCAACACCAACAAAAATTTGGGCCTCACGTCCCTTTAGGTATATCAAGGACTCCAACCATAAACATTACCTGCAACAATCCTTAGTGAACCTTTTTTCTATCTTATCTTGGAATTTTCCCGGGTTAGTTAGGCTCGAGGATAGGTATTGAACAAGGTTTACCTCATCTTACGAAGGGATTTTTTCAAGCTAAGGTAAGCCTTCTTGAGTAGGGTTCATTTTCAGCCACTTCTTCCTCACACTTAATTCTAAACAAGATAATTAAAACTCTTCAATTTGCCTATATTTCTTATTGCATAAGTATTCTCATTAGGGTTGTTTTTATCGGTTCATGCCCACTTTCACTCAAAATAAAATAAAATGGCTCAATCCACCGCATCAAATGAATTATCCACTCGAAATATCCTCCCGTGCAAGCACCATAACCTCCTCATATTGCCTATGTTCGCTTAGTACCACCATATTTAGTCTCCTCATGATCCTAATCAATCTCATAACATCCCCCATATAGATCCTGACACCTTTCAATCTCATCAACCCATCGAATCAAAACTAGCTTCACCTAGTTCTGATACATCTCTGGGGGCATCCAAACCACCTCTTTTCCCCTAAGGATACTCTACCTTCCAAGAAATCCTTGATTCCAATCTGATTTTCCTTTATGATTATCTAGTTCAAAAATATACACACATCCGCGCTAAGAGAACTCCCATACAAAAACTCTATGAGTACCCTCTGCATCCAAACTACTCAAAGGATCTCATGTCTTAATTTGCTTGTTTTTTTTCTCCCACAATCCTAAAGGAGATAACAAATATGTAGAGCGAGCACATTCCACCTACACTCTCTCTTTCTACCTCACAAGCTCCACCTTAGATATAATTGGTAGTATCCATACCACCTAATCTACCTTCTACCAACATTGTTATTTCTAAACCTTCTTTGAGAACATCCATGCCTATCCATCCTACCAAAATTTTCCTATGCCCTAGCAACAACAACAAATTCCTCCCCTACAACATCATCAAAATATAACGTACCTCCTCCTCTACCTAGTCAACACATCCCGACTTTAGTGTTTTACTCAAGCACCCCAAAAATTTTCTAGCATGTTCATCCCACCATATCCTCCTTTGAATCCAACCCAAACTAACAAAAAATATCTTCATAGAATTTTCCAACATATGTTCCCCCATGCTCCTCCTCAAACCTCACAAATATATACACATATACCTACCTATCAAGAAAATGCTTAGTTGGTTCCTCTCATCCAACATCAACACATCCAAAATCCTCAAATTTCTTCATATATTCCAATACAACAACATACTTCACAATTTGTACCTTCTCAAACTTCCAATTATATCCCTTCATATCAACCTTTGCCTTAAACTCCAAACTATGTACCGACACATCAACCCTATTCACATTAGAATTCTCTTACCCCATAATATCATCAAACACATTAAATAGATCCTTATACACATGCGGAGGTTGACCCCCTCACATACGATCCTCAAAAAAATCCCATGCAAGCATTAATGACTAGAAATGAAAACCTAGAAGCCGCTACTATGAGACCTAAAAACACCTTCACTTATGAACAGATACGTAACAAACCTATCAATCCATTTATACCCATGAAACCATATGCTCCACATTGGGAATTTCTTAAACTCAACAAGTTCTATAGAAAAGAAGACCCATAACAATATCTAAGAGTTTTCGAGACACTCTTGTTATCTCATTTCTCATGACCGATACCTTATTCTTAGGACCTTTCCCACGTTATTGGTAGGACCTTCCTTGGACTGGTATAAAAAAATTGCTTGACATTACTTATTTTATTTTATTCAATTAGCCCATTTATTTATCCATCACTGATCTCTACACCATTAAACAATTCAAAAATGTGTCCATTTTGAATTTTTTTGCTAGATGGTGATGCATCATTAATAAATTATCCTTCTCTTTTCCTCAAACCAAGATCATTAAATTATTCTCTCGGTCTTGTATTAAAAACATCTCATCCAATCTTCGATTCAATCATTCCAAACTTTTGATGAAGCCATTACCATGTCTTGGAAGCTAGAAATCCAAGCCCTTGAAGAAGGTAAGGTCAAACTCCGTTCTAAGAAGTTAAAGCTTGAGTTTTCTAAAAAATTCTCTAATAATGAAAAATATAAAGGATTAGAAAGCGTTATCGTGGTGAAAACCATTTCTTGAAAAACCTCTCACACTAAACTAACATAGAGGGCATCACGAACCCCTCACACCGACACTCCTCTAAGGGAGTCTTATAGTTCCATCTTTCACAAGATTATGGTAGTCAACTTGATAGAACTCTCTCCAATCTAAATTTTCAATGAGTCTCACCTTAACTTTACATGGTGCTGAGAAAATGACTATTGAAAATATCACAAAGTTTGTGGCCATGAAATTTAACGATGTCGTACCTTTAAGGATTATGTTCAAAAACTCATTGACCAGGGTGATCACAACAACTCACTACGCTAAATTACCCGAACTCATCGCGTGGGATTCATGTGAAATAAAAACCACTATGAAAATTAAAAATATCCTTTCTAAAGGTAAAAATTCACAACAAACAATCAAGAACCTTGTTAGTCCTATTCAAAAATTAGTTACCATTGGATAGAACTTTTAAACCTAGTATACCTAAGAAATCAACCAAAAACCATCCATTTTGGGACCACATCCTTATCCTCTAACTCCATGTTTATTTTCCATCACAAAGTTATGGCTATTACTATAATAAATCCTTAAAATGAGAAAGCATTTTGTGGGAAATTTTCCATTTTGTGACTAACTCCATTCATTCTTCCCTCTCTTGTGCCTAAGTCATATTTTTTTATTTTCAGACTCAAGACCTTCTAGAAATGGAACCATTGGATAGAGCTTTTCTCACAAAGTGTCCTCGTATTTTTGAAGTTATGGCTCGGAGGTTTTCCCTGAAAGGCCCGAGTAAACTTGGAATTTTACGAAGGCAAGTGTTTGGCCAAGTGTTTGGCAAGGTTTTAAAAGGAATTTTTTCCCAGATGGCCCGCCCGAGCGAATGGGATCGTGCCACGTGTCTAGGGGAAGAAAATTTAAAAATTTGACTAAGTGTTGGCGCCATGGAAAAATCTCCAGGAAAAGCCCGTACCCAATCACATTATGCCACGTGTCCTTAGGCCAACAAAGTGGCGAATGGCGAGGAAAGATTAAAAATTTGGAAAAGTGATCGGTGAGGGTGCAAAGTTAATTTTTGCCCCCGCCCGCTGCCAGTGTCATGGCCAGAAATGAGGAGCCACAGCCACATGTCCCGGGGCATCGAGAGGCTTGGCCGAAGCGGGGAGAGAGATTGGGAATTTTTTTCCCAAAGGTTAGCGCAAAGAGAAAGGTTAGCCCCCAAGGCCCACATCCAATGGGAGCTCACCACGTGTCCCAGATCGATGGAACGTGGGGAAAAGTTGGGAATTTTCCCAAAGCAAAATCAAAGAAAATTTCAAAGGAAAAGGCTCGCCCCCAAAATGCGAGCCAATGGGATCTTGCCACGTGTCCATGTGGCGGCAAAAAAATGCAAGATAGGCCCGCGAGGGAAAAAATGGCAAGGAAAATCCCATGTCCAATAGGGTTTTTCCACATGTCTAAGTTAGAAAAGATGGTCAAAAGTGAGCGAATAGATAATTTAAAAAAATCCGTGGTAAATCACATCTTGCCACGTGTCCTCAGGTCATCGGCGGCCGGAGAATTTTTGGAAAATTTTCCAATGGCCAAAATGATGGAAAATGAAGCACAAAAGGCCCGCATCCAATGGAATCATGCCACGTGGCACCAGGAGTGGTGGAGCATGGGAGATTTTTTGGGAAATTTTCCCAAATGCAAAAAAGTGGGAAAATTTCAAATTTTTGGCCCGCTAACCCGTTTTGGCCTGTTTGCCCTAAATTTTCAAATGGCCATAACTTTCGATCCAGAGCTCGGTTTTCATGTTCTTTATATCAATGGAAAGATGGTGAAATTATCTACAAGATTCCAGGCTCAATTTTGTATTTTTATGGAGTTTGGAGAGATAAAATTGAAAAACACCTCGGCATGTGGTAATGAACAAAATGACGTTTCAACCACCATTTTAATGAAGAATGGCTCACATTCTCTCCCAGCATGGTGAAAAATGTCAGGGAATGGACCTGTAAGGATGCCCATGCTATTTTATTGCATTTTGGTTGGTGGTTGAAGCTCTCTCACGTTTTCCCATGTTTCTCTCTCCTGGGCTCGGTTTTTGCATTGTAAAAGCTAGATTTGGCTCATTTTTGAAGGTTGGACATTTTTCATGTATTGCAGGCTCCCTTTTCACCTTAAAAAAGTGATTTTGTGGAATATCAGACCTCTTCCAAGACTATAACCTATTTTCTACCTCTCAGATGTTGTAATGCATGTATTTTGATATTGGAAATGACAATGCAAGCTCTGTGAATGAGTTTCAATCCTCTGTTTGTGTTGTTTGCTTCATTTCTGACCTTTCATTACATTTTATCAGTTTGTGCATGATGTTTTGTTGCATTTCTATGATCTGTGTCAATTTTCAAAAGTAAAAATGTTCACCACTCCTTTGGTGCATCACCTTATTAGTCATTAGTTTTATTTTTTTTGCATTCTCTATCTCTTGTCCCCTTGGAATTTAGAGTAGGATTTTGAGTTTAAACCTCTATAACTTGCAAGTAATACACCTAATCAGAGGAGTTGAGGAACCAGCCTCTAACTGGAGATTCTTTTCCCATTTTACAAGTCCCACACTTGGGGAAAAGATTGATGTTGTGCAAATCACTTTGGATGTCCAAAATGTCAAACTAGAAATCGATCAACATCCGGGGTGTTTGCTGATTTGCACCAATAGTTTTGGCATGCCCGGTGGGACCTTAGAGGTCTTCATCTTCATTGCAACAAATTGATGTGCATTTTTTGCAAGTTTCTTGCTTAAAAGAGCCCTAAATTGCACATCTGGTGACTCCAAGGAAGAAGAATCAGCTGGTTTTAGTAGTGCAGACCTAAAAACTCATGAGAAGAATCACCACAAGGTCAAGAGTTGGAGAAGAAGAGGTGTTGTTTGAGTATCTACAATTATCTCCAAGAAGAAGGCAAAGAGGGAGGAGAATTCAAAGGTCTCCATCTCCACCAAATAGAACTCTATCAACTCCTCCACTGGTAGGCCTTTCATTCATCAACAAGGGTTAAGGCCAATCGAATGGCACAACACAACCCCTATGTCAATTTCACTGGCGGCCCACTTTCTCTCAATGCACAAAATCCAATCCCGGTTGCAGCATTGAAGAACATTCCATACTTTCTTTGGAGAGAATCGGACCACTCCTGGTGATCATGTCGAGGATATTGCTAATATTTGTGCGATCCATGAGATTAATGAGATGCGAGTTCTTTGTCAAACTACTGCATCTTCATTCAAAGGAAAGCTTTGCAATGGTTCGAGTCTTGCCTCGGGTTCTATCAAAATTGGAACCATCTATGTATAGCCCTCCATGAGTAGTTTGGAGAAAAGGAGATAACTTGTCCCTTTTGGAATAGTTGAAAACCATCGAAGAGCTCCCATGAGCGGTGGTGACTTCAACTTCAGTTTCAAATGACTTGGGAGAGAATTCCAGGTGGCGATAAGGCCAACATGAGAAGGTGCTTTTCTATATTACCTTAAAGCTCTAAATTCTTATATTTCTATGTTAATTCAATCCATGGGGAACAACTATCCACATTGCTTATAGCATTGCCATTAGAGCTGAAAATTGTTTGATTCAAGTGGTGAGCTAGCTCCTGAGCCTCGATGCCATTGTATCCAAGTTTAGAGAGCCCAAGTACTAGTCAAGTGCCTATTTTAGCTCCTATTCCCACTCCTAGAAATCAGAATTCAAGTGAAGCTTCTACTTCATCTTCTAGTGCCTCAAATGAACTTCAAGAAGTCATGAAGCAATTGCAAAATTTAGGCAATGAGCTGGTTACACTCAAGAGGCAGCAAGCCCAAGGTTTTAGACCTTCTTTCCAGCCTCAAGCTCAGCCTAACAGGTAGCCATACTAGCCTCAAAGACCACCCAATCTAGTTGCAAATCAAAATCAAGCAAGACCTCCTGCCAATAGACCATTTCAGCCCTATAATCCCAATGCTACATCTGCCTCTAAAGCAATAGTGCCAGTGCAAAACAACATAGCTCAAGAGTATGATTGGTGTTTCCCATGCAATGAACCTCACAACTAGTCTATGTGCTTCAACGGTGCCTTAAATCAAGCATTAATGGTGACAACTACTGGTGTGGAGGGTGAAGGGAGTCAAGGAAATAACCAACAACAAGAAACATTCTAGCAACAATCAACTCCAAATGATACCACACTTGTAAACTGGCAGGCAAAAGATTTTTGTGGCATGAATCAAACAATCTCCCAAAGTGTTGCAGCCAACACAAGGTCAAAAAGGAGAAATTTGGGTGAAGAACAACCATTGGCTCTAAGTAATCCACAACCTTCTACCACTCCACAAATTATTGGCAAACAAAATGCAGTTCCAAACACGCAAGGACTACCTAAAACAACTCCTAGGCCAACTCAAATGCCAGTTGTTGCTGCCCATGTGCAAGGAATGAATGTGTAGGCCAAGGGATAGTAGAGAGATGCTTCATCTCCATTCAACATCATTGATCAGATGAAGAAGACAAATGTAAACATATCGATGTGGGAATCACTATCCATCCCAGGCCAAAGAGATTTGCTACAAGCTGCCATGAAGGACTGGTCAACTTCAAATCAGCAAGTCCAAATGCAAGAGAAGGTACTCACAAATGTTACCCAGCCTGAGGGAATCATGGAGGACAACAAGGTAAAATGTTGAAGCCCCCTCCATTCTATGTTTCATTGATCATTGGAAACCAATTAGTACACAATTACATGATTGATTCTGGCAGGCAAGTAGTTCAATAATGCCCAAGAAAATAGCTGATCAGTTGGGGCTTCAATATGAAGTCATATCCAAAGGGGTAGTGCAATTGGATGGGACAGCAGTAACAACAGTTGGAGTGATAAAAAACTTGAGTCTTACTTTGCATGCATGCCCCAACGTTGTTGTTTTGCAAGATGTCTCGGTAATAGATCTTCCACCACTCTTTGCCCTATGTTTGTCAAGGGATTTCATAGCTAAGATTGGAGGTTACTTATCTATTGATTGGTCACACATGTTGTTCAGAACAAGATATGGAACTAAAGCCACAATCAGATCTGAACCTATTGCAAACTTTCACATTGAGCCTCACACTCCAAGCCAAATCAATACCAATTGTTCAGCGTTTGATCAAGAAGATTATCCAAGCAATGATGAAGCTGACACCAAGGTTGGAAGTATCCCAGATCTGACTCTTGATGAATGGGCAAAAAGGTGCATGCTTTTGATCCTTATCAAATAGAAGAATCTGAGCTAGGAGTCTATTGCATGCATGAAGAAAATCAGCCTATCCCTAGCATCACCAAGCCAAGACCACAAGGATGACAATGAGGTATGGCGGTTGTTTTTGATGGATCAAGGAGTAGAAAGGTGTGGGAGGGGAGGAGTTATGCTTGTTTCACCTCAAGGAGTTAAGTATTATTCAACTTTTAGATTTCAGTTTGCATGCTCTAATAACACTGCTGAATATGAAGCTTTGATACAAGGATTGCATTGGTCAATCAAGAGAGGAATAAAGAACTTGCAAGTCTTTGGTGACAGTGAGTTGATTGTCAACCAAGTTAAGGGGCAGCATGCTTTGTCAAGAATGATCTGCTCAAGTGCTACAAAAATAGGGTGTGGGACCTCATTGAAGATTTTGAGGGCTTTGGCATCAAATCCATTCCTAGAAAAGAGAACCAAGCTGCTGACAGGCTTGCAGCAGTTGGAGCAGCCTTTGATGTTGTTGAAAGCATCAAAAAGGACAAAGTACAGCCAAACATCCATGTGATTGTAAGGCCTTTAGTGCCAGACAACAATGTAAGTTGGCAAGTGTTTGAAAATGATCAACAAATCATCCATTTCTTGCAAGAAGAGGCTGAGTTCTCAGCTAAAAATCAGGAAAAGTTGGAGCAGCAATATGGTGACCAAGTGGTACAGCTGAGAACCAACAAACTACCAAAGGGACTTATTACTTTGGAGTCCATTTTCAATCCTAATGATCAGTTTAGGAAGGAGAAAGCAAACATCCAAGTCAAGGGAGAAGATTCGGTGTCCATCTTGGTGGAAGAAGGCAAATCACTCCAAGTTGGTAAAGTGACAAGCAATTGAGCAAGAAAGGTATGAGTTCATACAACTTTGTCAAGAATTCCCTGATGTGTTTTCTTGGAGCTATGAAGATTTGAAAGGTTTGATCCCGAGTTAGCTCAACACACCATTGAATTGGATCAAGTACTAAACCCATCGGGAAAAAACAAAGGCGGTCGATCCACACATGGAGCCTCTCATGAGAAAAGAATTGAATAAGTTGATAGAGTCAAGAATCATATTCCTATCAAGCATTCTAGTTGGGTGGCCAACTTGGTTCCGATTAGAAAGAAGAGTGGGAAATCAGATTGTGTGTTGACTTTAGAGATTTGAATAGAGCATCTCTCGAGGATCATTATCCACTTCCTTCTATGGAGCAGATTTTACAAGTTGTTGCTTTTGCTCGAGAGGTTTCATTACTTGATGGCTATTGAGGGTACAATCAGATTATGGTGAAAGAGAGATCAGTTCAAGACAACCTTTACAACCAAATGGGAACTTATGCATACGAGAAAATGCCATTTGGGCTGTCCAACGCTGGAGCTACTTTCCAAAGGGCAATGGACATGGCGTTCAAGGATTTGATTAACAACATGGTGCTGATATATCTTGATGATATCACTTTTTTTTCAAAAATGCAGCGAGACCATCTCTTTCATTTGAGACAAGTGTTCCAAAGGTGCAAAAGATTTGGAGTATCCTTGAATCCTAAAAAGTGTATTTTTCTAGCCCATGAAGGAAAGCTCCTTGGCCACATTGTCTCCAAAGAAGGATTAGCAATTGATCCGAGAAGAGTTGAAGCCATAAGAGCACTACCATTGCCAAGCCACAAGAAGGCCCTTCAAAGTTTCTTGGGGAGAATAAATTTTGTTCGGAGGTTTGTCCCAAATTTTGCAGCCCTAGTCAAGCCTATCACCAAGATGTTAAAGAAAAGCATAGCTTTCAAATGGACAGCAGAAGGCAAGGAAAGTTTTGAAGCAATCAAAGAAGCCATCTCTCAAGCCCCAACTCTCATTAACCCATATTTCTCCAAGGATTTCATCCTCTATGCATTTGGGGGTGATGATACTATTTCTATAATTTTGGTACAGTAGAACAAAGACAATGATGAGCAGCCAATTGCTTTCTTCAGCCAAAATCCTGGAGGACTATGAGGTGAGGTATTCTTTCATTGAGAAGCATGTTCTTGCAGTAATCAGGAGCTTGAAGAAATTCAAGCATCTAGTTTCAAACAACAAGGTTCAATTGTTGGTTTCTCATGTGGGAGTTAAAGACTTCCTCCTCAACAAAGACCTGAATGAAAAGAGAGCGGTGGATTACTCATGTCATGGAGTATGACATTGAGATCAAAGTCACCAAGTTGGTTAGAGGAAAAGGATTGTGTGAGCAGCTGGTCTTGAATAAACACAAGGAAGCATGTAATGAGAAGGAGGTTGTTTTGGCGTTGCAAGACAGCCATGAGCAAGGAAGCACTCAAGAGGAAAATAATGGTGTCCTCACTCCTTGCTGGACCCAAGACATAATGCACTTCCTAAGCACATGTCTATGCCCTCCAGAGATGAACAAGACCAAAAGAAGACACTTCAGATTGCAGGTTGTCCCATATGCCCTTGTTGATGGTGTTTTGTTCAAAAGGGATGTGAATGGAGTGCTTTGCTTGAGATGCATTGGTACAAATCAGATTCACAGGGTGTTGGAAGAGTTCCATGGTGGATCAGCTGGTGGTCATTTTGCACCAGAGTGACAGCTCTAAAGATCATGAGGGCTGGCTATTATTGGCCCAAGATTTTTCAGTGATTGTTATGCATGGATCAAGAGGTGCAAGAATTGTGCATTCTTCACGGGTAAGGAGAGGCTAGCTGCCCTTCCATTGCATCCAATTTCAGTTGACCAGCCATTCATGCAATGGGGTTTGGACTTCATTGGAGTCATTAATCCAAATTCAAGCCAAGGACAAATGGATTCTAACAGCAACATATTACTTCACCAAATGGACTGAAGCAGTAGCACTCAAGGAAGCAAATGAATCTAGCATCTGGACTTCTATGAGGGAATATCAACCAGATTTGGCATACCTGCTACAATAATATCAGATAATGCATTGGCATTCATTGGGTCCAAGGTAAGCTGAATGGGCTGTCAAGAATGGGATCTACCTAAGCACTTCATCAAATTATTACCCTCAGGGTAATGGCCAAGTGAATCTACAAACAAGAACTTGTTAAGGATCATTAGGAGGACTCTTGATGAAAATCAGAGGTCTTGGCATACTAAGTTGAAATCAGCCTTATGGGCTGATAGGATAACTCCCAAGAGATCTACGGGTAACTCTCCATTCAAGAAGCTTGTTTATGGAAGAGAGGCAATTTTGCCCATGTCACTTGAGTTGCCAACATTGGAACTCATGAAACAGTTGGAGTTGTTGGAGTTTGACCCATGGAGGTTAGATATGTAGAATTGATGGAGCTCCAAGAAATCAGAAATCAAGCATCCCAAGCAATGGAGAAGGATCAAGCTTTGATAAAGAAGACCTTTGATAGAAAGGCCAAGGATAGATCTTTCCAAGTTGGAGATCTAGTGTTAAAATGGGATGCGAAAGAGCAAAACCGGGGGAGGCATTCAAAATTTGATGCCATTTGGAGTGGCCCATACATGGTCACAAAGTGTAAGGACAACAATGCCTTCCAATTGTCTACATTGGATGGTGAAGAGTTGCAGATTCCAGTCAATGGAATCCATCTAAAGCATTATTCTTTGAAGGAAATTCTCCACCTTGTACATATTAGCTTAGGTTTTCATTCCTCCAAGTGCTTATGCACATTGTTTTGTTGTAGATTAGCTTTGCTTTCCCTAAGTGCTTTGGCACAAGCTTGCTATTCCAGGAAATGTGTTTTGTAGGCCTTGCTCCAATCAGATGGTGTTCTACCTTCCATCTTCCTCCTTGCAATGTTCTAATCAGTTGGGGTACCAAGCAGAGATTTGATGACTCCATGCCCAATGGATTGCTTCAGGCAACTAGTAACTTCATCCAGCAGGTAGATGACCCCTCTGAGTCACCAAAATTGTTATCCAAAATGAGCCCCTTGCTCATTTTGTGGCTAACTCCCTTCATTCTTCCCTCTCTTGTGCCTCAGTCATAATTTTTTTGCTTTTCAGGCACTCAAGACCTTCTGGAAATGGCACCATTGGATAGAGATTTTCTCAACTTTCCAGAAAGGTAAATTTTTCCTCCTAACTCCATGTATTTTTGAAGTTATGGCTCGGCGGAGTTTTTGTGGGAAATTTTCCCTGAAAGGCCATGACCAATAATATGTGCCACGTGTCCTCGGAGTGGCGGAGGCGGAGGTAAACTTGGAATTTTTACCAAGTGTTTGGCAAGGTTTCAAAAGGAATTTTTCACCCCGATGGCCCGCCAAGAATGAGATCATGCCACGTGTCCAAGGGGAAGAAAATTGAAAATTTGACTAAGTGTTGGCGCCATGGAAAAATCTCCAGGAAAGGCCCACGCCCAATCATGTTATGCCACGTGTCCTTAGGCCAAAGGAGTGGTAGAGGGTGGAGGAAAGATTGAAAATTTGGCAAAGTGATTGGTGAGGGCATAAAGTTAATTTTTGCCCCAAAACGTGAGCCAATGAGGACAGGCCACATGTCCCCGGGGCGCGGAGCTTCGGAATGCGGGGGAGAGATTGGGAATTTTTCCCAAAGGTTAGCGCAAAGAGAAAGGTTAGCCCCCAAGGCCCACATCCAATGGGAGCTTGCCACGTGTCCCGGATTAGCCGAACAAGGGGGAAAAGTTGGGAAATTTTCCCAAAGCAAAATCAAAGAAAAATTTCAAAGGAAAAGCTCGCCCCCAAAACGCGAGCCAATGGGATCTTGCCACGTGTCCATGGCGCGGAAAAATGCAAAGATAGGCCGGAGGAAAAATGGCAGGGAAATCCCACATCCAATAGGGTTTTTCCACGTGTCTAAGTCGGAAAAGATGGTCAAAATCGAAGTGAATGGAAAATTTAAGAGAAAAATGCCCATGCGCAAATCACGTTATGCCACATGTCCTCGGGTCATCCAGCCGGTGGAGAATTTTTGGAAAATTTTCCAATGGCCAAAATGATGGAAAATGAAGCAGAGAAGGCCCGCAACCAATGGAATGTGCCACATGGCACCGGAGAGTGGGTGGCATGGAGATTTTTTGGGAAATTTTCCCAAATGCAAAAAAGTGGGAAAATTTCAAATTTTTGGCCCCCCCGTTTGGCCTGTTTTTCCCTAAATTTTCAAATGGCCATAACTTTCGATCTAGAGCTCATTTTTTACGTTCTTTATATCAATGAAAGATGGTGAAATTATCTACAAGATTCTGGGATCAATTTTGTATTTTGATGGAGTTTGGAGAGAGAAAATTGAAAAACACCTCTGGCACGTGGTAATGAACAAAATGACGTTTCAACCACCATTTTTAATGAAGAATGGCTCGCATTCTCTCCCAGCATGGAAAAAAATGTCAGGGAATGGACTTGTAAGGATGCCCATGCTGTTTTATTGCATTTTGGTTGGTGGTTGAAGCTCCTCTCATGTTTTCCCATGTTTCTCTCTCCTGGGCTCATTTTTGCATTGTAAAAGCTAGATTTGGCTCATTTTTGAAGGGTTGGACATTTTTCATGTATTGCAGGCTCCCTTTTTCACCTTGAAAAGTGATTTTGTGGAATATCAGACCTCTTCCAAGACTGTAACCTGTTTTTGCCTCTCAGATGTTGTAATGCATGTATTTTGATATTGGAAATGACAATGCAAGCTCTGTGAATGAGTTTCAATCCTCTGTTTGTGTTGTTTGCTTCATTTCTAACCTTTCATTACATTTTATCAGTTTGTGCATGATGTTTTGTTACATTTCTATGATCTGTGTCAATTTGCAGAAGTAAATAATGTTCACCATTCCTTTGGTGTATCACCTCATTAGTCTTAGTTTTATTTCTTTTGCATTCTCTATCTCTGTCCCCTTGGAATTTAGAGTTTAAACCTCTACAACTTGGATTAATCGAGGATTTGAAACCTCCTCTAACACGGAGATTCTTTTCCCATTATTACAAGTCCCACACTTGGGGAAAAGATTCAATGTTGTGCAATCACAAAGTGGATGTCTAAAATGTCAAACTAGAAATTGATCAACATCCGTGGAACCTTTAATTTGCACCAACAAACACCTATCTTGCCTATCTCCCTTTAGAAATATAATCTTATGTCACCATGAACTAGCCAACAAAAATCGACACCCAAGAAGCAAGTTAAGCCTATGGAACTTCCAAATCGGACCTCCTACCCCTACTTTAGATATTATTCCATTATCAAATTATACCCCCTCCAAATAATTCCCATTCTTCTAAATTGATGTTATTCACATCACTACAAGAACTCTCTCATATGACCCTAAAAAAATCAAGACAATCCTAAGGTCACCATTTCCGCCACCCCTTCCGAGGCCTCCCTTTCATATTCTTCTACAACCAAGGTTTCTATCCTTGCATTTCCTCGAGCCCAATTACCTATCATGGTAGAATAAAATATCGTAAAATTTTTACATCAAGAACCCATCAAAATGTCTCTTTATGATCTCATTAAAAACTCCCTCATCACCGATGGGCTCTCATGAAATCCCTACGACGTATCACCTTCACATCGGAAAAAAAAACCATTTTCTATTCTCGAAGGATCTCTTAAAGCTTTGGCCACCATCTCTTTCAAATATTCCAAAATCCGCTCTCTTCTACCGAAGACCATGACATCCCCTTGTTTATCATTATTCATGTCAACAATATTGCAATCAAAAGGGAAATGATTGACAATGGGGCCATGATTAACATTATTTCATCATATACCTTCAAATAAATAAAACTTCTTGATAATGCCATCACTCAATCACCAACCATTTTACATGCCTTCAATGACACTATGCCCCTTACCTTGGGAACATTCATCCTACCCATCTGAGTAGGTGACAGATTTCTCCATGAACTCTTCTACATTGTAGAAGGGGAATTATAGTACAACATCCTATTTGGACTCCCATGGATCCATGCTATGAATTGTTTTCCTTCCACTCCCCATCGCTACTTGAAATATGAATATGAAGGGAAAGTTCATATGATCCTCATTGATCCTTTTCCCTTCAAAGCATGCCATATGACATGCGATGGAAAAGTGACAAGCGAGCGTGGGAATCTACAAGTAACCTTTCCTCACACCCGACCTCCCGAGGTCATGCCGAGACAGCCGGTGGGGATTGAATATGCGTGGGATGTAGACAAACTAGTTAGGAAATCTGATGTCTTCGACGCGCACTAGTGGAATTTGTGAATCTAAGGCAAAGAAGGCCCTCCTAACCTAAACTGGCATGATAGATCGATCAACAAGGATGACTGCTCGAAGGCTCCAATCAATATCGAGCTCTGGCGTGATTCGGTCTATGGGTTGTGGAATACGTGGAAAATGACCTGGGATGGTTTCATGTATTTCTCCAGATAAGGTCATAGGGTGGATAGTAAATATAATTGACTCTATGGGTGATTCTCTGGCCTAGTCCAGAACTCCTTAGCTTCATTAGCTGCTATGTCTAATAAGGATAATTGTTCGATGATGATAGGTGGAAGTGGAGTAGACTTGAATATTAATGTGTGTAGGCCAACATCAATGTTAGATTGACCTATGGAATCGTTGGGTTGTGGGGTTTGTGCGCCTTGTTTGTAGCAAAGTTAGTTGCTTCCCGCACGTGAGTACTGAGGTAGTCCCATATGCTATAAGCCGCTTGTAGACCCAAAAGCAGTGCTGGCATCGTGGACTGTAAAAACCATTATTATTATTATTATTATTAACCGTAGATTCGTGGTTGTTGTAGACCTACTATGGTCATGTGTGGAATCAGTCTCTAATCCCTAGTATCCAATAGTCATATGCTTTTTCAGCCTCTATATTTAGAATTAATAATTGTGTGATCTTTTCAGAGTATCTCACAGGCGTTCGTGCAACTTGAATTCTTAAGCTGGTATCTATATCTGTAAGAGTGTCTCCTACGTCTGGCTGTGGGACCAAAGGATCACAACCGAATGTTTTCTCTCTTTCAAGCCCTTCCACAGTCATGTGGGTATATATCTAGGGTAATCTATAATTTGGTTGATTTGACCAAAACGTGTGTGCTTGGTCGTCTTCTATGTTTAACCCGTGTAGTTGGAAACTAATTTGTTGTAAGTTTACCATTGTTCGGAAGACTTGGATCCTAAGATTTTGATCTATATCAGTTATGGCTGTGACGAGATTGGGTTGGGGCACGATTGGCTCGAATACGTATTCCCTGGGCTCTCTAGGTCTTGTGATTGTCATATAAAAGCAATAATGTAAACTAAATGCAGCAAAATAAAATTACTTATGTGAAGTATGTTTGTAACGTATATAAATTTCTATAATTTTGTTATTTTCGATGAATTTTATAAATGAATTTGAAAGAACAACTATTTTAATATATCTAGAAATTGACAATTAACCTAGTGTCGAATTTTAAAACAAACAAAGTAACTGAGTATAGTTACTTGCCCGTGCGGTTGTAAATCTATTCTAAACAATGAAATAACTGATCTAATCTATTTGAAAGACTCTCAATCCTACCTCAGAAGTGAGGAAAGAATCATAGTCTCTCGAAACTATCAATCCCCACGACTTCCTGGAAATATCAAAAGTAAGATTGAGTGAAATAAAATAATTAACTACTCTATTTGATACGATTCTAATTAGAAATTTGAAAGCTAGAACCTGGATTTTGCGAGCAGTGGGAAAATCTGATGGTGTGTGTGATCTTGTCCCCTCGGTGTGATCTCCTCATTCCTTCGTGTTCACGTGAATCCAAAAAGTGTGTAATGCTTGCATCAACGTAAGTAGATATTGGGACAAAGGCAACTTAGGATACGGTCTGAATACAATGTGAGTAGGAGAGTGATAGCGCAAGAGTACAGAGCTTGGCTTATGTAATTCCTAGTAGGATTTATTGCATGAGTCATGCAACATAAAACATCTAGAACCTAAAACTATCCTGCTTGAAGAACAAGACCTGCAACTTTAATGGCTTCTATTAAAACAAAGCGTACTCTACTCCAATGGATTGGATGAAATATCAATAGCACTTGCACAAGATGGATATGTGGCTTCCTAACAACAAAACAACACTAACTAAGCATGTAATGAAAGAAACTAAGAATTCTAAACAAAATGAAAGACTAATCTATTGCAATGAGAAATTCAGAGGCAAATTTGAGGGGCCATTTGCTTGAGCACAAGCCAACTATTTATAGCATTTGCATTTACCCAAGGTAAAAACCAAATTGATCTCTTAAACTATAAACAATGGAAAAACACTATTATAGGGAACCAGAATCATTAATGCAAGCTCATGGCGGTGAAAAAAGGTGGTAAACGTTGAATTTTACGTGAGTCATGTTAAAAGAGCATTCTAGAAAACATGTAAAGGACCACCGCCTGGTAGGGTGGTGGTTTCGTATGAATCAAGAACAAAAGGCCAAGAAAAGAAGGGAAAAGAGAAAAACAAAGCATGCAGAAGCTAAGAGGGGATGCGGGATGTTAACGCATGTTTAGAGGGCTTTTCCAGATCCCGAACACCTTGCGAGGAGACCTGTATCATCATTGGGGCACGTGTTACGTTGTTCCGGCGGTGCAGTACCCTCCAATTTTGGGTACGTCTGATGACCTACTAGCATAATTTTATGTTCATTCCTAAGAAAAACTTGGCCTCTTCTAATGAATCCTCTACCAAAACCTATATTTCTACATCTAAGTTACCTAGTAACCAAACCTTTAAAGACATGATGCGGTGCCTTTCACTTTGGGGAGTATCAACTCCGGCCCTTAACACCATTCCCACAAAAAACACACACGGAGAGCTTATAAAAAAACCTATGTACAAATAAAATGTCGGAGGTATAATATTATTTCGTCCTCCCCATCGAGAACCAACCTCATTTATGGACGCATTGAGCATCCTTCCTCACACATCAATAATCATCACCATGCCAAACCATTCACATTTGTCTTCTCATTCTTATACAATCAACTGTTTTCCCAAAATTATGTCCACCATTACCTATGGAAACATTTTGGTTTAGGACATTACGATCAAGGCATACATGAATTATCCTTTAACCCATCTTGGAAGCCTCATAAGAAGTAAGGATTAGGTTTCAAGAAGCCTTCCTTGAACACTTCCAAAATCTATAAACCTGAATCCATAGTAGAAATAGAGTCACACCCTTATTCTCCACCTGACAACTCTATGGAAACACACGACACCATATATTCCCTTCTTAACTTTTCTTTTAGTCAATATGATCACATTAGGACTACTAACTTACCAAGATAATGATGAGTCTAAGTCTCTTCCGCTAGTGTAACCCGAAATGGTAAAGGAAGACTCCCCTACCATCAATGTTATTTAATGTCACGATGAGTCCATTCTATTCTATATGGGGATGGAGGACCATCATATTCCAAATACTCTACCATCGGATACATCTACACTCCTTAATGAATCCACTATCGACATTAACATAAGGACTTCGAATTAACCTCACATAGTCAAAGTTAGCTAGTATTTAGATTCAAATTTTGATCACAATAAATCCTTTGTGTGGTCATATAGTGACATGCCAAGTATTGAACCTAACATCGTCATCCAAAACATTTTAACAATCCCCAACACCAATCCCATCAAGTAAAAGTTGTGTAGGATACATCCTCGTGTAACCCTACTCATTAAAGAAGAGTTATTACATATTATCTATGATAATTTCATCTTGCCCATTCAATATCCACAATGGGATTATAACATCTTATCCATAACCAAATCAACTAGAAAGCTACATATCTATATGGACTTTTAAGATCTTAATCTCACTTTTTCTAAAGACGACTTTCCCCTTCCTAACCGATCACTTATTGATCGCATGACGGACATGAGATGTTATCTATTATGGATGGTTTTTCTAGGTATAATCAGATCCTCTTCCCACCGGATAAACAAAATAAGACATCTTTCATCACCCATTGGGGGACCTTCTACTACCAATTCATGCCCTTCAGTCTGAAGAATGTGGGGGCCAATTCTCAATGTACCATGAATTATATCTTCCATGAACACATCCATAATAACATAAAATACTATGTGGATTCTATCTTAGGTAAATCCAAGTGTCAAGGGAATCATCTCATAATATTTGATGTCATCTTCACCGACCTTACTCAATACTTTATTCACCTTAACTCGGTTAAATGCATATTCATAGTTCTCACTAGAAATATTTTAGTGTTCATTGTATCTATCAGGGGCATTGAAGTAGACCATGCCAAAATAAAATCCATCATCTATAATCCCCTCCTTCCAATATAAAACATCTTTGTAGTCTCCAAGGTAAACTCGAATCAGTCTGCTACTTCATTTCTCATCTTTCATACCGATCTCAACATTTTCATCATCTCATCTAAAAGGATGGCCTTTTCAAGTGGGAGGAGAACTATCAAGAGGCCTTTGAAGAGCTCAAACAAAACCTTCTATCACAACATATGTTCACACTTCCACCATAGGGAAGCCATTTTACCTATATATATTCCATTGACCATGCCCTAGATGTCATGCTAACACATCGAGATGAGTAGGTTAGAAAGTAGGTCATCCATTATGTAAGCCCCACTCTTCATGAATACAAAACTTGTTGCACCGAAGAAGAAAAATTATGTTCTTATTTATACTTCGCAAGTTATAAACTTAGTCACTATCTCCTTAATCATAAGACCTATGTCATCACCAACTTCAATCCTTTCAAAAATATGCATTGTAAACCATATCACAATGATTACATGACACGATGGATTATTCTTATGACTGAATTTAACCTATAATTTATGTCATAGAAATATATCAAGGGAAAATCCATCGCAAAACAATTCGTAGAAGCTACCCTTCCTAACAATCAACCGAATCACGAACAATTTCATGATGAATCTATCAAAACTATCAATCAAGAAGACATGCCCCTCAAAATTATACTCTTCTTCAATAGTTCTAAGTGTCCGCATGGAGAGGTGCCAATATCATCATCATACCTCCTTGGGGGACTCTCATTATTCTATTCTTAAAACTAAATTTTGAGTGCACCAACAACATGGCTAAGTATGAAGCCCTTGTTATGGGTCTCCAAAAAGCTGTCATGCTTGGTGTTCAAATCCTTGACATCTATGGGGACTCCTAACTTATCATCAATCAAATCAAAGGAGCTTATCAATGTAAGAATGAAATTTTACAAAATACAAAAAACATTGTTGACTTCTTCTTAGAAGCATTTGATCAGTATACAATCTAAATAGCTCCCCGCTCATCCAAAAAATTTATAGATACCATGGCTTATCTTGTATCACTCATCCCCTTATCAACTAAAGATTCCAAATTGTTCATTTTTGTGCATAAACTCAATCAAACATCTCATACCAATGAACTCCACTCTCTAAATCTTGTCAAAGGAAATCAATAACATCTATGGTACACTCAATTCTATTACTATATTTGTTAGTCTAAAACCCCCTTTGATATATCTAAGAACGGTAGGAGATACTTTTACAATGATCTAATCTGTTATCTCATCTTAGGAGGAATTATTTAAAAATGAGGGTTTGATGTCCTTCTAGCTTGATCCCTCAAATCTCATGAATCCTCAAAAGATATCCAAGAATTCCACAATGACATGTGTGGTGAACAATTCAGTTATTTGGTTTTTCCAAACATGTCTAGTTTGATCTTCACACTTAGCTAATTTCATCGCACTTCATTGTTCAAGCTCTCAATCACACATATTATCAAAGGCAAGGTGGGGAATACTACACCCATTCCCCTTTTATAGGTTTTGAATTTTTATTGCATTAATTACACTCCACCTACCACCATTTCATAGATTTAAAGTGCTTGTTGCTTTTTCCCACACTTTTCATTCGATTTCTTTTGTGCGTGAAAATCCTAACCTTATGGCACGTAACTACTCCATGATCGTAGACCCTTTTACGTGCACCTTCTTGCGCCACAAAAATTTCTTCTACACCATCTCCCAAGTAGTCCACTTGTTGGTGGCTCCTTGTGTTACATTACGTTGCCATTTCTCTCACATGGTCTCCAAATTTGAGAAATTTATTTCAAGAACCATCATCCTTTAAACACCTAAGACACTTCCTTTCTCTTTCATGCATCCCTATACATACCTACCAAACACCATCCTTTCACATTGTCACGTGCACTAACACATTTATTCAATACGCACCTCTCTTTTCTTCCACACACCTATCTCATACCAATGCGCACTCCTAAACCAAATATGTAAGATGTAACAACATCACCTATTCCTTGTGCGCACTTGTACCTACTTCACCCCACACTAAAAGTATGTATGGTCTTCGCGCATCAATCTAACATGTAGTTAGAAAATCCTTTGCATGAACATACTTATTACAAAAACATAAGAAAAAAATAAAATAAAAGGAAATATAATATAAGATGGCAATATTGTCTTATTAAAAACATAAAAGAAGGTTATTTGTAGTAGGGTTTCAACTTACTCCCATTGAAGTAACCGGAAACATGGTTTCATCCAATGCCTACAATTGACATACACGTGATTCAAATATATTAGTCACTAAAATTTTTCCCAACCAATGTAATTTAAGCTCTCCAGGATGGTGTAGAAACTTGTAGTCATATAAGAGCACCATCATCCCTACTGCGCAAAGGACTTGTTTTTAATGTGACTATCATGTCAATCCTTATTTCTAGCTTTCTATGTCTTCTAACTCCATCTTGTAATGGTGTGTCACTCATATAATTACATTAGTTTTTCAATGTGCTCTTCTATTGATTTCTCATCATCTAATCCGCATGCATACACAATACGCAGAGATGGTAATTTGAACTCAACAAGAAAAACTACCTCTGTGCCAAACACCAACTTGAAATGCGTGGCCTTATTTAGCCACTTGTAACTTATTTCCAACATCACATACATTTTTCAAATTATGTCCCAAAATCTTCTTGAAGGCCTCGACAGGTTCCATTAGCTTTTGGGTGATAGAGTGTAGTCTTATGGTGCACCACCATAACCTCTACTAGTAAAATTTGAACAGGTCTCATTCAAAAAATGATTCCCTCCATCACTTGTAAGACTTAATGGACATATAAACCTACTTATAGTATTCTCCCATAGAAACCTAACTATTGTTGCTGCAGTGGAATTCTTTGTAGGCGCGACCTCTGCCCACCTTTTCAAGTAATATGTACATGTTATGATGTAACACATGTCTGCCATGTGCATAGGTGGTCTAATGGCTCTGCACTTGCTATAGGTCGTTGTGGTATCTCATATCTATTTTTAGGCTTACCTATCCTCTTAAATTGGTCACAAGCCTTGAAAAATGCCTTAGTTTCCTTATATTTCCCACTATAAGTCATACTGATAAGATATTACGCGAGTTGCTTCTCATATATAGTGACCTCTACTTATACCTCCACATGATTCCTCCATAATAGCTTCACATTCATGCTCTATCACACATCTCGTGAAAGACTTCATCTCTATCCATATCATATAAATACCCTCTAATAGGGTGATAGGGCATTGTGTGAATATAAATACGCTTCTTTTCCAAAGTCTTCAATCCTTTAGGCGCAATTTTGGTGCACAAAATACCGCAATATATTCTAAGTCTATCGACACATGGTTCAATATGAATAAATGTGCATCTTTTATATTATCCTCTATGCTCTGTGCATCCTCTCTAGAGTATTTTCTTGACAAATGATCGGGTCCCAAATTTCTCTTACCAGGCTTCACTATGACCATGAAGTCAAATTGCTGAAAGAGAAGGATCCAATGGCAGATGCACCCCTGCAAAACTAGCTTATTGACCAAGTAATTTAGTTCCATATGGTCTGTATAGAATATAAATTATGTGGCCAAAAAATATTACCTAAACTTATGAAGTGCATAAATCATTGAAAAGGTCTCGTGCTTCATATTTGTATAGTTTTCTTAGCTGGCATTAACTTCTTGCTTAAAACATATGGGATGGTCAACATTACCTTCACCTAGATGTACTAATAATACTCCTATGACTGTACCAGAAGCATCAAAATGTACATGAAAAGGCGTGTTCTAAGAAGGGAAGCATATGATAGGCATTGTGGGTATATTCTCCTTCAATGTATCAAAATCATGTTATTGCATGTCACCCCGATAAAAATTTCCTTTGAAATTCAAAAACTATTCAAGGGGTGCAAAAATCTTGGCATACCCCTTAATAAAATTCCTATAATAAATAGTGTGTCTAAGGATACCATGTACCTCGCTCCGATTTATTGAATCTTTCAACCCCAAAATAACTCTAATCTTAGATGGGTCCACCAAAAATCCTTATAAATGATATGTCCAAGTAAAGTACTAAAAGGAATTGCAAAAATTCACTTCTTGACGTTAAAAAAGAACTTAAGTTTCATGCATATTTCAAAAATTAATCTCATATTATCTCAATGATCTTTTCCCAACCCATAAATAGTCCAATCATCCAAGTATACCTGCAAAAACTCTTGAATAAAGTCTTTAAATTCTTGAACCACTATGCGCGAGAACACTACCGACGCATTCTTCAATCCAAAGGGCATGAGGTGTAGGAAAAAATACCACATTTAGTTTCAAAGGTGGTCTTCTCCTGATCTTCATGTGCAACCCTCACCAGGTGATAACCTAAAAACTATTTGTGAATGAGTAGATTTTGCACCCTACCACTCCTTCCAAAATATCTTCATGAATGGCATAGTAAAAGGGTGTATTACACATGAAGCATTGAGTACCATGTAGTCAACATAGATCCTTATCCTACCATCCTTCTTAATGTTAATCACCATGGGGCTTATCCATTTAGATTCCTCAATAGGCTCAATGATATCTGAATTGAGTATATTATAAATCTCCTCCTTTACCTTCACGCATAAATTGGGTTCTTTCTATAGGGAATCTTCCTAACCAATCACGTACCATCCTTAAGTTTGATCTTTACTTCCCATAATGATGGATATACACCTTTTAATTAATGATATCCCCTAGGGAACAACTCTTGAAAGTCACATACTAATTTAATTATCTTTCCAAACTTAGGTTCGGACCGGTAATCTCAAATAATAGCCTCCTTATGCACATTAGTAGTTCCAATATTCAATTTCTTTGTCTTCAAGAGTATATGTTATGCGCGTGCCTTCTCATCTATAGAATCCATCACCTCTTATGCACCCTCTATGTGCTTAGTATCTAGGTCCTCAAATTCCTCATCATCTATGAGGTACACCGGCTTCCCTTTCTCTTTCTCCTTCCAAGCGTGTCCAAACTATGTTTCTTCTATTTCTACCATGTCCTCGTGCATCTTAACACCATATTCATAAAATATTTGGATCATAATCTTCCCTACTTTCATATTATCTCCCAACATGATGCGTATCATAATCTACAAGGCTTCATGAACTTGGGGCTTAGTAGAAAAATAATAAAAATTATGAATAATACCTTCGCTTAGGTCATGTTAACTCGTTGTCTCCTACTTCAACTCAACATGCACAAACCAAGCATGTGGACATCCATGCAAAGTAGAGTAAAATCTATGTACCCATAGAGATGGTGGTAATGCATCTTTTCCTTTCATCTAATTCCTTTCACAATTGTGAACATGTACCATAGGGAGGATCATTCCATGATAATCGTACACTAAAGAAGGGATATTATTCCTTTCAAACCTTTTTAAAAAGGATATCTTGGCATTGTGCCAGCCCAATAGACCATCCTGTGTGTTTCCCACAAGTGTACTATAGTTCCACATAATGTGTATACCGTCATCTTTCTCATATAAACTTCATTGTGCTACCCTTCCTCAACTTTGTGCACAAAAATGAATCGTGGATTATCCTCTCATATATACTTAAGAAAGTTTGTCATACCCAAGTGCCCGAATTTGCATGACCTTATCATAATAAAAAATCATTCTTGTACCTCATAAACGACCATCTCATAGGTTCCATGGTCCCAATTGTTAAATGCCATGCTAGTTGTATCACTAATAGACTATGCGTCTTCTCAATTGTTGGTTTCTCAAACGTGCACCCACGTCTTGGATCTCGGAAAGGGCTAAGGTGTTTGAGACCACAATGGAACCGCCCCCAAGTTGTGGACCTTGCGTGCTTGGGATGGATCTCTAGAGAAGGCCGGTTCCTCTACTTACCTCTAATACTACTATTACTCCTAGTGTTGAAAGAAAATCCTAGACTAAACATGCCCGGGGACCGAGAGATCAAAGGATGTGTAGAAAGGTAAAATCCTAAGCTAAGGAAGGTGATAACACTAGAAGGAAAGGGTCAATCTCTCTCCAAGAGTGGTGATAGAAATAGAGTGGGTGCGATAGAAGAGGGTGGACGACGTGCACCACAAATTATCCCATGGTCTTAGCCTTCTTTAAGCACCCGTAACACATGAATGTGGGGAATGCAAGCACAGGAGTATACACAACATGCCGAGAAAATTTAAATAGAGAGGTGAGATGCAATGAAAATGATAGAGGGAAGAAAAAAATTCCACAAAACATGATTTTATTGCTTACGGGATGCATAGTCAATTACATTCACAACAAGAGGTGAGAATACATTGTAGAGACCATGCCAAGGTCTGAGACCCGTGGGAAGTTAGCCACCATTTTGGCATGGTGTCGTTACAACAAGGAGGGATGTTTTTTTACAAAGCAGAACTCTACTATTTATAGAAGAAGGAGAGAAGAGAAGGAGAAAGGGAGGGAAACTCAGATTCAAATATTCAACCACCAATAACCAGCAATAAATGCCTATAAATCCACCTGCAAGGCTATCAAATGCACTTCCCCATGTTTGTTTGGCATGTGGAATAAGGAAGAAGGCAAGATCTGATGAAATCTAGTGGTTGAGGTCAATTGGATGTGTGCATTGATGAGTGAGAGACATTTCCTTGTTTTTTTCTAACAAATCCCACCTATATTTGAATTTGAAAAATTCCAACATGTAGCTTGTGTCAGCAGTTCTCTAACAAGTCTAGGCACAAGCCGATCTCGAGCTCTGTAGCAGAAGTTACAACTGTCAGAAGATGTCAGAGCCGATAGCTCACACAAAACATGTGGCGTGCATGGATTGACCGCATAAATTGGTTAACCATTCATTTGTTTTGTCTTTTCTACCACGTGTCATACATTGGTTGGTTTTCCATATTCGATGCCATGTTGGCGCGCTTTGGCTAGTTACGTATGGCACACTCAAGACTAACAGAAGATGACTTGGCATAGAAGGGTGCAAAGGAAGGTGCAAGGTGTGGGAGTGAGAAGAAAGTGCGTGAAAGGGAAACATAGGGGAGGAACAAAGGGGCATCCACAATGCTCATGAGGAGACGAGGCAAACTAGTGAGTAGAGAACTTATGGTTAAGGTACAACTATTAATAAGTAATGGGCACGGTGTGAAGGGCCAAAGACTTAGATGATAGAAGTAAGCACGAGGTGCGCGGGAAGGAAAAGAAATGGAAGGAGATAGAAGAATTCAAAGGGTGCGGGAAGTCACACAAGGTCATGCAGGAGGAACTACAACTGTGCCACGGTGTCAAAAGAACAATCTTGAGTGCACACAACCTAAAATGTGAAACACCAGAGTCAGGATGAAATTATAAGTTATCCAGATAACTAGGAGAGTTATTTGGATAAAACCAATGAAGCACACCCTCCTTAGATGGCTACATGTTCTCAGGGTCATGCACCGTATGTGCATAAATTCTATTGAGATCTTCCTCCTTGATAGGATCCATATAAGGCACAACCTTAACATCATCCAAGTGTATTGTTTTCATGTGGAGCGTAAACCCGTTGAGTCTTTAAGTGAGCTCGTGCAACATGGGAACATCCCCAAGGTGTGGGACCTTGTCACCTTGGGATGAACCTCGGAGTAGGCCAAATTCCTTTTAAACTTGGTGCATTTGATTTAGGATCAAAATGCAAGGCTACAACACTTAAAATAAAACTAATATACTATGTTCTTGGGATTAGAGAGAGATATTAACTGAAATAAATAAAAGTGGTGATGCACCAAGATTTAACTAACACAAATTTCTACTCGTTTTCAAAATTAATATTGTAGAACAATACATGGCATGCACATATCCTAAAAATATTCTCAATCACTGAACTGATGTAACATAAAACTCTAAACAATAGAAGGGATTTAAGATTCTCCACAACTAAAATACAAATATTTATATCACAACCTCACCAATAATTGAAATAAGATAACTGATTTAAAGGAAATTTAATTCACCACATACAAGGAATTAAACATTCACAAGTACTTAACAAATTATAGAATTGCACAATATACCAAATATTTGAAGGAAAAATAGTGTTATGAATATATATAAAAGGCTTGAAGCTTGTTCTTGGACTTCTCAAAATAATAGAGCCCCTTCACAAAAAGATCTAAGAGTCTTTAATCCATAATGCATCTACCTATTTATAACCAAGAGGGTTGAGTGATTATAGCTCCACCCTTTAACTAACTTTTACTAAAAATAGAGTGCATTAATAACTAGGGAATAACCTCCCATGAAAATAGAAAAATTAGTTGTACAAGTTGACCAAGTCAACCCTACAACTTCTACTAGTCCTAGATCTTGGAGGTTTCCCAACAATGGCCGCCAAGCCTAGTGGGGTCTAGTAGCACCTTTATCTACCTCTGGTTCATCTTACCGCTCTTCTACAACTAACTTTTTTTGTAATCAAATAAAAATTAGTGTTCCCTTGGATCTCTTCTTCTTCAATTCCACACGCATATCGATTTATCACATATGCAGTTTCAATCTCTTTGGAAACTGTATAGATGAAAATTGACATGCAACCTTCAACCATACTTGACCCCCGAGGTCATTCCAAAACAGCCAATGTTAAATGTGTGTGGATAACTATAGGAGGATCAATTACTAAGATCTAGTAGTGTGATCTCCTAGTAGCCGAGTTGGAAAAGGGGAGATTTAGAGGCTATGAACGGGTAGCATAAATTCCTTATGGTTTGTTTGCCTAACTTGAATCTAGGTTTTGATCTAGCTTGAAGTGTCCAAATTAACTAAGATGAAAGTAACAATCTATGCTACTACTGAAAGGAAATTAATCTAAAAAAATCACAAAGATGAAATATTACAATCACAAACAACAATTTGTGTCTATTTTAAATAATTAAAATATTTCTACACTAAAACTAAACAACCGAGATAACCAAGTGTGGTTATTCACTTGTCTTGAGTGTATTGAAACTAAGCTAACTTAAAACAAGAAATTTTCAAAATGAACTATGATATGTAGATAACCTTCTACGAGATATTCTCTCCTTCATACCCACTTGGAAATTAACTAATTACTATGAAATATTCATACCCACTTGGAAATTAACTAATTACTTGCAAATGAAATGAAATTAATTTCTACTCTATTTGATATGATATAATAATGATAAATTGAGAGAACGAAGGAAATCAAACAACAAATCCAACCTAGAATTCACAAAACAGAGGTAATTCTAGGCCGTGTGGTAGTAATTCCCCCAGCTTTATCCTTTCTTTCTCTGTGTGTCCATATGATTCCAAGGAATTGGGAATGCAAAGAAAACAACAAGAGAAGGTGATTGAGTAATGACATCTTGAAGGAAGTCTGGTTGCAATGCAGGTGGAAAAGAGATAGCACAAGTGAATAGAGATTAACTCTGCAATTTCTTGTAGGATTGTGACAGCAATACTGATGCAAGATACACAAAATTCTCATGCCCTTTGCTTGAATATAATCATGGAATATATAGGATCCAGGTTGGGATGTGAATTTATGAAAAAGGTAATAAGAGGCAATTCAAACTAATTAAATGTATTTTAAAATAGAAGAGGGAAGAAAAAATAAGCAATCAAGACTATTTTTAGGCAATTTGTTTCACAAATGCACCCTAAAAGTCGAGTTAAGTGAAATCACGTGTGTCAAAATCACGCATGAAGAGTTATAGAAAATTCACGTAAGACTAGCGCCTTGCATAGGGAGGCAGTCCCAAGACTACCCCTGCTCAAGGAGGTGGTCCTAAGACCACCACTCTACTCGGGAGGCATTCCTAGGACCACAACCCCGCTTGGGAGGTGGTTCTAACACTAAGGCAAACACATGCACAAAAATGAGTGGGAAGCTAGAAGAAAGCATTGAAAAGCTAAGTAAGGATGTGTAATCTACAAATATACACTACGAATGGGTTTAAGAACTTAAACACCTTCTGAAAGAACATGAATCATCATTGGGGACTTTTGTAACCATTTGTTGACAATGTAGCACATGCAATTTTGGGTGCATACATAAACCTCGGGCTGGAAATTTCCTAATCCTGTTGACAACCTTCTTAAGTTGATTCACAAAGTTTTGATAAGAAACCAACTTGTAAATAGAATCAATGCTAAAATATTTTGTAACATCTTCATCTTCATTCACCAAACTCTTAAAATTTGTAATGACTTGATCAATAGGAAGAACATCAACAATATGATTTAGAAACTTACAGTGGATATTAAAGACTCCTCCACAATATCATTCAATCCATCTACCGCTTCAACTCATTTTTCCTTGAGCTTTTCCATGAGATATTGTAACACCTGAGCTCTAAATTCCATATCCTTCTAAAACTCGAATAACTTTGAATCATCATTAATCACACCTTCCTTTAGAAGTAAATCCGAATTGACACTTTGGATTTCTTTCTAGACTTCCAGAGAAAGGTTTAAGTTGTCACCACAAATTTCTCTACATACAACTCATTATACAAATATACAAAGCAGCTTTGAGTAATAGATCTGCATCCTGAATCAAGCACTCCATCCATGCTCCAACCGCTCTTCCTTTTTGCCCAATTTTTTCCACTACATGGAAAGATGCATCATCAAAACTTGAAGGAATAGTTAGAGTTGTTGTAGCTTGTATAGGTTGTGTGATCTTGGTTAGTAGAGTCATGAGCTACTCAACTTTCCCCTTAAGTTCATCTTTAGTTTCCTTGTCCTTGTCATAATTTTCTAGAAAATTTCCTAGGGCCACTTGAACATCTTGCTTAGCTCCTTCATGGGTGGCCTTCCCTAGTGAAAAGCTAGAGATTTCATAGTCTTCTCGCCAAAATTGTCTCTCTTATTTTCCTAGAGTAGGAGTAGCTATTTCCACAAAAATCTCTCCTGATTGATCAACCGATAGATACAATCCTCGACCACTTATCCTTCCTTTTAGGAATCAAATTTACGACACTCAAATCAACAACATCGACAATGAGTACTTTCTTCTTCTTCTACTTAGGGGTTTTCCTATGCAACCATTTGGGTATAGAAGATGATGATGTAAAAGAAATTATTGGCATAGTTACAAAGTGGAACTTAGAGCAATATATAATACTCAAGCACCGGTCGCAGATCCACGAAAGGTGGTAGTGACATGGTGAAAATGGAAAGTGGAGTGGAAAGAATGGCCTCTGGTGGGAGTGAGATGAAAGTAGAAATGGAAAGAGATTGCTAGAGAAGGGGAGCTGAAAGTGGTGACCCTATCCCTATAATCTCTCCAACTAAGAGTTTAGGGAGGGAAGAAAACACCTGAGCCATGGAGGGAGATGTGGTGAGAGATAGAGGAGAAATGGGGATGGAAGAAACAAAATACAAGGGGAGAGGAAGGGTGAGAGATGGAGGGGAAAGTGGAACTAAAGGTGGTGAAGATGGGAGAGAAGAAGAGAGAGGTGACTGTAACACCTGAGAAACTCTTGGTGAGATACTTAGATCTATAACTTCAGTTGAATGCAACTTTGGAGATGTATCTTTGGTAGTAGGAACCTCAATAGAATACCCTAAACTTCTATTAAAAAAAATATTTTGTGTGGCTTAAGAATAGGCTTGAGGGTTGACTGTTAACTTTAGAGGAAGTGAGTTGACTTGTTGCTGATAGGGTTGGTACGATTCTAAAAATAATTGATCTAACACTTTAGGTGTGATTCTCAGAGTTTCCAACCATTCATAGGTCCTTTTCAAAATAGGACCTACCCTATCCTTTGTGTTGTTGTACTCTTTAGTTTACCAATCTATCTAGGGCAGCGGTTGATTTGCAATATTATCTCTTTTATAAGAATGATCCATTACTTACCATTCATCCTTCAAACCTTCGAGAATGACTATAATCCCGTAGTTAATTACTTCATTCAAGGTTAGTCTCTCAAATTCCCTTTCCCTTATAGTAGTTTCATCCCAATAGAGGATCCAAATATCCTCCAATTGGGGTATGTGCACACCAATTGACCCTATTTTTCCAAACTTATCCCAATAATCAAAATTGGTCCATGGATGGAATGTCTTTAGAGTCACTTGGGACATTTCCCGTTCCACATTTTTGGCTTTATATATATTTTCACACGTATATCTCCCTATGGTAATGGGAAATTTTTCTCTTGAATTGTGTCGATCATGCTAGATTTTTTGATAATGAAGTAATTATCAAACTAACTCCATCAATACTCACTTTTCAGTTGGATATCTTGTCAATTTATATGGAGCACCTACGATTATACAAACTTTTGTCAAAATAATACAAGAGAACAATGAAGAAATCATCACTTATTTTGCTAAAGTTTTTAAAACCTTCCACCATGGTAAGTTGTGGGTAGTAATCATATATTTGAGTGGTGCTTCTAACTCCTTTTGGATTCAAACCTAGATACTCTCTCATTCCGGCCGCCACATAAACAAGATAAGAAGTCATAAATAATTTTCCCAAAGTTAGCACATCTCCCAATTGGAAACATATTGAATTACTTATGTGCTCACCCCACTCGAATAAAATATTTGTTCTTCTTAATTGTAGCTATATAAAGGAACATCCACTCATGAAATTCTTTAGTCAAGGAAGACCCACAACCTTACTCAATAGTGTGATTATATCATTGACCTCTTGAATAAATTCTAAGTGGGGAATTGTCTTAGGAAACCTTGACATTGTACCTTTAGTCTTGGCCAAGTAGCTCTTGGAAACGATCTTCATGAAAACCTCATTTTCTTTCACCCAATGCTCGATTATGGACTCTGGGGATATTTTGGCATATTCTTCTACATCGGGGAGCTTTAAGATATCTTCAAAGAAATCACTTTCTAGCTTGATCACAACTTTACCATCATCATCTTTTATAGTATGAGTATCCTTGTCGAAATGTGATGCTACATCTAGTATAAACTCGGGGAATGGATGATGAAAAATTAGTGGCAAGAGGAATCCCACTATCATAGATTGCTTGCATCCAAGGCTTCTTATTTGGGGCCTTAACCCTCTTCTAGAACTCAATCATGTCTATGTGCCCAAAATTAGTGTCTCCAATATTATCCACATCGGAAGATATGCTAGAAGGGGGAGATACCCATTGATAGCTATATTTCATTTTATCTTTCCCTTTTGATGAGGAACCAAACATCTTCTTGTTAGAGAATTCAAAAATTCAGACTTCGAACCTAAGTGTATGCCTAGGAAATAACTTACAAAACCACTTGGAATTATTAAAATCCAAAGTCCGAAGTTCCAAAATTGGGACTTTATACCTTGAAATAAGCTTAGTAATATTTGAAACACCAAATTTGAAAAATCAAACCAAAAGTTCCAATGTTCCGAAAGTATGAAATTCCCACCTTTCAAATCTAAGTTGATGACTTTCAAAACCCAAAATCCCCAAAATATGAAAACCTTAAAACATCCTGAAATGATCAATCTCCAAAGTCCGAAGTCCTCCCAACCTCCAAAATGATCAATCTCTCAAACCTGTGAAACCCAAAACTGCAAACCTATGAACTCGAAATGGAGATGGTTTCCATGGCTCCAAAATATGCAAAAATTTGATCCTGAAGTTGTGAAAATCAACTCTTTGAGTGTGATTTTTGTTCTCCAGACAATTAGACTTATTCTCCCTATTGGTACATAACTCTACGCTTTAGACTTAAGAAAAAACAACCAACAACATGAGGTGCTATACTTGGAATTGAAAATAAGACCTAGAAAAAATGGGACAATGTGAAGGCTAAATAATAAGAAAATACATAACCAAACCTTGAAGTGGAGAATAAATAAAAAAAACTTAACAATACTTACCCAAGTTAGTGAGAAAAAATGGAAAAAATTGCCTCAAAATTGCTTTAGGAAACATAGTGAAGGGTCACAATAATCGTCAAGGTGTTATCGTGCTTTATATTTGTAAAAATTATTAGTAAAAAAAATTGTATTTATAGGTATATTGAGTTTAATTACCCTAATCTGACATGTGTGGGGTCATTGGGCATTAAATGCCTTTGGAGGTCGGACTCAAACTTTACCATGCAAATCATATGTAACATACAATCAAAACTCAAGTCCGAAACTTGGATGTTCCAAATTTTAGACTTTGGAGTTTGGACTTGATGCTAAAAATTCATAAAAAATGGCTTTCAATCTGAAACCTGGAACTCCAAATTTTTGACTTTGGACTTTGGACTTTGAGAAGACATTTTCATTTAAAACATAAAAGTAACTCAATTCCAGCTTCAAATTCTCGATTTCATCGAATTTTGGAATTTGGAACTCTCCCTTCACTTTACATGCAAAATGAAAGTAAAATCCAAAATCTAAAAAACCCATAGAAAATTATGATAAGGAAAATTTTCAAGACAAAATTTTCAAAAATTAATGAATTATGGGGAAGGCAAAGGATTTTATAAAAATTTTAATGTTCCTCCCAACAAGGGTAAATTGCAAAATTAACATGTATCACAATGCGCTCATCCTTATTCTCCAAATTGATATACCTCTTGTTGAAGAAAAAATCTATATTATTCGCATAACACCAAGGACGTCCTAACAATGCAGATAAGTTATCTACTTCACTTGCTCCAATACCTCAAAATCACTTGAAAATTTATCTCCTTGAATAATGATAGAGTCATCTTTTAATACTTCAATGGTAATGGCCCTTTTTAAAACCATATACAACACATTTGAGGATGGTTGTAATGGTCACCTTCCCATTTGGTTTCAAGCATCAAGGGTAAGGACATTGAATTCTACATCGATGTCATTCAAAATGTTACTTATCAACCATCCATTTATCACTGCATCTAATGTGATCTCTTTTTCATATTCATGGTCCTAAGGTGGAAAATTTGCATGAAGGATCTGAAACTATCTTTCTATCCAATTTGTGGCACCTTATTGTAGATAACCAATCTCCTATAAGAGGTATTATGTTCTCATGTATGAGAATTCCACACACCTACCTAAGATCATCAACATCCTTCTACAATATCTTAGCACTCCTTACATTTTCCCTTTCATGTGCTTTCTCCCGATAAACTTCCTTCTACTGGGATACATCTGGATACTTTTCATGTACCACCTCTTCCCTTCTTATGAGAGGTCTAGCATTTCCTTACTCATGTGCGTTTTCAACATCTACACATGTGGTGACTAAAAATGTTGAAGTTAAGGCTCAACCATATTATTAGACTCCCACTATCCATGCTTTGCGTGTTGTAACTTAATCATAGTCGTTCCTTTGTTATATTTTTTTTTCTTCTATATATGGGCATATATTTTTGGATAATCCTAAACCTTGTGTTCCTTTCCATAGTACATGTAAATGCAATTCTTGGTAAAATCATAATGATATTGATCGACAGTCTAAATGTATAGCATGTTCCTCGTGCAAAAATTCCATGGCAGCCGCAACCTCTCGCTTTTAAATCCACCTCCAAAACATCCATTTCCATTTTTGCATACTTCACTGGTCCTTCCTTCTTGTGCATAAGATATGTTTGCCACACAAGTGGTCGTGCACAACCCTATCTCATATGCCTCATGAATATGATCAATTAGACAAAAATTGGTTGTGTCATGGGTACACCCATCAAAAAATTTGCAATATATGGAGACATTTTTTGTGTCACACACTGTTGTAAAAGTTGAAAATTATGGACTTCATCATTCTTATGAAAGATTTCACAAGATGTCAACAACATAGGCACATTCTTGTGTGGGAAGGTATCCTTTGTATATCCTTTGATCTCACAATTTGTGCACTACTATAACCCATTGAATGTCTCATGGGATAAATTCTATGATAAATTCTCCAACTAAGTAGCCATTTTTATTATCTCGGGATTCAAGGAAGGGACTCACCTCTATTTCTACACTCCCTACTACTTTTGTGTGCAATTTTGTTTCTAAGTCTTTTTGCAAGTCACCTCGAATGTCTTGTGTGAAAACACTCTCTAGAATGGTGTCAACAAACCTCCTATAAACCACTACACATGCTAGATCTGATGAATATCATAGGAGAGTTTAGAAAAAATGTCTTAAAACATCCATCATACTCCCTAACACTTTCAGATAGGCCTTGTTTGATATCCTTCAATGCACTAATACTCTACCGCTTGAGATTGGGAGATGAAATTTAGCTAAAAAGGTGGTGCGCAATGCATCATAATCTATTGTATTGTGATGTGGGTCATATTTTTTGTACAACCTATGTGCGCACCATTGAAGTGTGGTAGAAACTTTAATAGCCTTCTTTTCAGTGGTTGTTATTCCCTTAGATTTCCACAATAACTTACACTTATGCACATCTTTAGCTACATCTTGCACACCTATGTACTCCGGAAAATGAAAAAAACATTTCAAATAAGATCTTAGGGGTCTGCAGTGCTAAGGTTGTTGAGGCTACAGAGGTTTTTGTAATGATTGTTGTAGCCCTTTTCCTAGAGTGGGGCCAAATCCTAAACCCAATCCACTACTAGGATTACCTCCACGTGGTGGATGACCTGAACCGACTAAGCCTCCCACCATGACCAAGGGGCTTGTTGAAGAACTACCTTGCATCCATGTGGTCATGTTAAACTGCACACCAACTATCTGTCCTATAGCTCCACCAATAGTACTACTTCTAATGGGTAGAGCGTCACCGCTTTATCATCATAATGCACTTACCAAATAGGTCCTAAAAAAACTCTGACCAAATACATGCACCTTTTGTGTTGCCATATGTTCATCCTTAATTATTTCACCTCTTGATCCTATATAAATAAGTGCCTACATATATCTCCTACCTAACATGGTAATACCCGATTGCTTTCCTATTCACCTTCACTATGGTGATCTTCTACAACCACTTACAGATTCCAAGCACTTTACGTAAGGGCTAGGTGTCCAGGCTAGATTAGATGTGCACCCATGGTTCTCACTCTCTCCTCAAAATCACTCTCATCTAATGCTTTGAAAGGGTCTCTATTATGCTTCCTCAATAATAAAAATAAATGATACTACGGTCCCTTTCATTCTCGCACGGTTGTCATCACTACTGCTAGTCATCATTCCCCTCAGTCTCAATGCCTCTACAACTTCCCTCTCTTTTACATATTTATATCTAAGCCATATTTATTCTCTCTATATCTTTATTTTATTTTAGCCAAAAACATCCTTCCCACACCTGTTTGTTGACCTTGGATATGGTGGGGTTTTAGCCTGCCATCGGTAAGTTCTCCATCCCAAGCTCAATCATCAAGATCTCGATAGAAAAAGGTGTCACACATAAATATCATTCCTCGCTCATGTAAAAACTAGATCTCTTCTTCCTCCGCACATGAGTATGTCAAAATTGCGTACGCCAATGTAAAACTGTAGCACACATTCCCATGAATGATCTAAAGCTCTAGTCCATGAAACATCCAAATTAGAGAGTGTTTGATATTCATCAAGGCTCCATACTTTCTTTCAACCTATCCAAAAAACTCTGTTATCCACTTAAGTTGTCAACAAATTATATAGTTATACCGGGAAGAAGATGAAGAACATATCATACAAGCAATCATACAAGTTGTCTTCCACCCACCTGCACGTATTAAAATCAAATCCAGCTTTTATACCTCTAAGAAAATGCATCCCGACCATCATATAAAAAAATCTCAATATTCTCTAAAGATAATCAAAATGCCATGTGCATGCAACATCCTGATGAGCAGGTTGAAAAGAGGTCCTAACAATGGAACCAAAATGTTTTCCTATGGTTAACTAATACTTATATAGGCTTGGTGTTTGACACTTCATCAAGGAAATTCTTGAATGATCACCCAAAGAACATGCATCCACTAGGTCCTTCCTTTGTTTAATTATCAATATGTTAGACATGCATATTCATAACCATTCATGCAGAAGATACATCATATCATAACAAGTATGGAAACACATATAATAAGGAAATCATTCATAGATAATGACTAAAAATATTTGAATACCCATCAAGCCATACTCAAATCTAGTAATCCTTGCAATGTAAACACATTTTTCCATCATAACACAATTCATTAATTACCATCATCACTTATTACATCCATGCGCTAGACCATGCAGTATACAAAATAGCTTTCATGTACTCACCTAATCCTCTAATCATCATTACTACGTTAAGAACTTCTCAAAACTATTAAGTACATAAGTGCATCACCTATTTATCCATAGTGGGGAATTTACCTTCACCGTTTACATGCATTTTCCTAAATATATGCATATTAACAATAGATTTCACATGATTACAACTCTTGTCTTAATAATAGATTGAGATTTAACTAGCTCCATGATTTATCCTTCTTTAATCGTATTAGTAGCATGTTTTCATACATTGTCTTCAACCTTTTTGCACGTGATTTCTTATCTATAGACCTTTTTACACAACATTCCAACTTTTTCTTTTCTATTCTTAGCACTTTCTTAGAAAATGGTTGAGTCCTCGCTTTGTCTCGATGTGCATGAGTCCTTGTGTGCTAGCTTGTTCCTCCCATGGTCCGCCCACCTTCACACATTATTCATCTTCACTTTTCCTCCTCGCACACATGATTTTTTTCCTTCCTTTAAACATGTGTGATCCTTTTTATACCTTGCACACAGTCCTTTGCACATGGCCAATACGTAGCCAATTTCTCTTACCAACAAGAGAAACAACTCTATAGAAATATTTCATAAATTTTCTGTAATAACTAGCCAACCCCATAAAGCTTCTAACTTCATGCACAATCTTAGGAGCTGGCCATTCATTATGGATTTGATTTTCGATGGGTCAACTAAAATTCCATCTTTATTGATTATGTTCCCAAGGTATTGTACTTCATTCTAATAGAATGAAAATTTTGAGATATTACCATATAGTTTTCTCCTTCCAAGCACATCTAACACTATTTTCAAGTGTTCATTGTGTTCTTCCATGTTTTTAGAATAAATTATAATGTCATCCAAGAAAAATAGTATGAATTTATCTAGATATTCTTGAAAAATATTCTTTATTAAGTTCATGAATCCAACTCATGCATTTTTTAGTCCAAAAGGTAACACTGTAAAATCATAATGACCATATCTTGTTCTAAACATTGTCTTATGAATGTCTTCATCCTTTATCCTAAGATGATGATAACCTGATCGTAAATTGATCTTTGAATAGATAGATGCATCTCACATCTGATCGAAAAGGTCATCAATCTTTGGTAAAGTATAATTTTTCTTGATTGTGGCCTTGTTAAGCATGTGATAATCAATGTTTAGCCTTAAAGTGCCATATTTATTCTTAACAAAGATTATCGGTGCTCCCCATAGAGATACACTCGACCTAATTAGTCCCTTAGACAATAATTCATGAAGTTGTGCTTTTAGTTCCACTAATTCGATTGTATTCATTTTGTATGGTTCTATGAGATTGGTTTAGTTCCAGGTTTGATATCAATTGTAAAATCAAACTCACGTCTTGGAGGAAGTCCATGTAATTCCTCCATAAATGCATTCCTTTACTCTTTTAATACCGAATAGTCCTCTAAGGAAGTCTTACCTTCCTCACTAAAATAAAATATCTTTACGCAATAAAGCATACAACAATTTTTCTTAGCCTTCTTGACTGCATTGCTAAAATTTGCCTTCAAATTTTATTTTTATGCCTTGTATGCTTGTTGTTTTTTGCATGTTATCTAAGCATTAAATTCATTTTTTCGTAATATTCAAAAATTAATTTTTTTATACAACCAATTTACACCTATAATAACATCATAAGAACCTAGAGGAGCTACATATAGGTCCAATTTTGTGGTAAAGCTAGGAAGCTTCAATGTTGCGTCAAACAGACATTGGTTTACAATTTGAACAACATTGTTCCCGTATTGCAAAGTCTATGAATTTTTCATATAACCAACTTTATTTTTTAGTATTTTATATAATTTAATAGAAATTAATAATTTAGTTTCACCAGTATCAAATAAAATAGTAACATGTAGTCCATATAACTTACCTATCACTTCATAGTTGTTCCTTGTTTTTCTAACAAGTGGTTTACCACCGCAAGACGTATCTTTTGCTCTCGATTATTTTCCTTGTTCCTCAAGGGAAATTTGTTGGCATAGTGGTCACCACCACATTTGAAACACCTAACAAAAGGTCCTTTCCTTTCAAACTTATTGTCATTGGCTACATCACTATTCTATCCATTTTTCTTTGCATTTGCATAGTAGGTTTAGCTATTGCATAATTTTTACCATTCCTTGTTTTGTTTCCTACTTTATTCCACCAAGTATTTCTTGGTGCCAAAGGTGAAGGTGAGCTAAATCTCTTCTTTCACTTTTCATATCTATGAGCAGAAACTTCTTGCAATTTTTTCTCTTTCCTTATGGATTTCTCAAAACATCTTCCATGGTAGAAGGACCATGCACATCAACTTCACCTCCAATGGTGGGGTTCAATCCCATAAGAAATTTACATATCCTAAATTTCTTATTCTTTTTATACTTCGGTACATATTTAATAAATTTAGTGAATTTTTCCCAATATTCAATCACACTCAGCTTACCCTAAGTTAGGTTTTGAAACTTAGACATATTCGATGGAAGTACAATTATGGTAACCAACATTGCGAAAGTACAATTTAAATTTCTCCCATGTGATGTTAGTAGGATCAACTCCCAAATTTTCCTTTTTAATCTCACCAAGAGGATGCCCCATTGGAGAGCTGAAAAACAACCTAAATTGCTTTATTTACTTCAAATAAGTCTCTTATCTAAAAATATTTCTCCATTTCACTCAGGTCAGTTCTCATCTCCATCTCCCAAATTTGTTCTCATCTCCATCTCCCAAGGTTTTATGTCACTTGACAACTCAGCTACAAAGTGGGATCTTTTGTTTCCAAGTTGATTCCCGACATTGATATTTATAACATTAGGATCTACCGCATTAGTATTTATAGTATTAGGATCTCATGCATTGAGATTCCCAACATTTAGGTTTCCATTATTATGTTGAATAGGTTATCAGTACATCACTTTCACTTTATTCTTCCTCACCCAATACCGTATATTCTAGGAAAACTATTTGGTTATGGCTATCTTAAGAACAACTAGAATCTCATCATTTTTTTGGGTTATTATTAATTGAACCATGTTTTTTCTCTTGCTCTAACCATTATGTTATATTATACAAGAATAAAATATTTTTTTAGTGTTATGAACCCATTAATTCCAAGAGTTGATAACCTTCATCTATGATACCAAAATGTAACACCCATGTTATACTTCATCAAATTAAGGTAATTTTAAAAAAATAGAAAACCCCTTAATCACAATTAATGCCTTCAATGATTTTCAGCATACAACAATTAAAATCTAACATAATAAATGTTTACAATCCATATGATAATAATGATAACCATGTGCAGTTGTAAGGGTCATTTAGATCTACTCGATCCCCCTTATCATCACTCTAATTGAGTGAGTATAACTTGTATACTTTTGGTTAAACCTTTTTAACAAGTTTTGAGAACTATGTGCAACTCCTATGTGTCAACCTAGAGAACAAACATACTATAAATCATCTAGCATTCGACACTATAGAATAGGAGTATTGTGATCAGATAGTGTAATCATCTAGCTACATTACTTGGAAAATATTTCAAGAGAGAAATTCAAGCTTAGTTTTATGACCACACATAAGTCAAAGAAACTTGTCTCCATCACCATACAACCATCTCTACACAGTTATCTAGATCTCAATTTCATTGTTTAAGAAGTTTAATTTCTGTTTTAAAGAAGTAAGAACTAGGACTCACCACTCTATTCGAAATTACGTTATTAGTCCCATTGTAGGATCCCTATGGGAAAGATAGTGAAAAATTCATGAAATACTTCATTAAGTACTCACTACCATTCCTATAGCCATCCTAAGTTAGTACAGAGATAGTGTTTAATCAAATGAATAGGCGGTTCATATCACCCAAATTTCATTTCCACTATAACTATATTTTTGAGTTAATACTAGGTACGTCTTTATGATAGGATATAGGTTTCAAGTCAAGTTACCATTTTTCTAATATATATCTATAGTAACTTGTCTTGTTACTAACTTTAATGAGTATCTCTTTTCATGATATCACAACATAACATTAGTTTCTAAGGATAGGTTTAGTTAATCATATATCATTTTATAATGATCCAATCACATCCTAGTTATATCATTTTAGTCTCATAAGTTTATCATTTATTGTGTATGATTCACTTAAACTCAAAGGATGTCATCTGATGATTAATTGGTTAACTTATGGTTGTCGTATAACATGAGTATAATTATTCACGTCTACATATAGTTATCCCATTTAAGTAATTATTGAAATGGTACATACACTAATATCGTAATTAATGTAATTTTTTTTACCAAAGTATGAAAATACTAAAATAAAGTTTGTATATTATTGTTTCCATGATGTACTATTCCCATTGCTAACATAATTGATCATTCATAATAAACTATAATTCTACAATGTATAAAAGTGATGCATAAACGTATACCACTTTAATAACAAATTTTAATCAATTTTCTCTTAAATCAATTACGTTAAAGTTATAATATTATTCAGTTTGTAATGATATCCATTTTATACTAAGTGTTTTAGATTGTCAAAATCATACATTCATAATAAGATATCTAGAAAATAGTAATGTATTTAACATTTAAAATATAATAATTTAAAAACATATGTTGTTGTAAGAACAATGAGAAAAAATATTTCAACCCACAAAATGTGATACAAATGATAATATTATTTATTCAACTTTATAAGGATGAATCCTCATTTTCTCAAAATGATATCATACTAGTTTTCAAAATATTACAAGTAGGCAAATGCCTTCAATTGAATCTATGAAATTAATACTTTTTCTTTTCAATTTTATACAATAATATGAAATAGATTTTCAAATAATATTACATGAATAAGTCATGTGTATAAAATCCAATTATCACTTCACTTTATTACTTTGTCCCGCACACTATAAGAGAGAGAATGTATACATGGTCAGTTCTACAAACTGGCATGAATTATCTACTCATAATCATGTTATTCTATATTGAAATAAATGATTATGATATGGTTATATTTTTGTCAACCCGTAACTTCGTAATCTTGGTAAAGAAAATTATATTTCTAACAAACGCAAGTTCAACACAAAACAAAGTCATTTCAGTATTGTTAATGATAACTTATAATTCAATTTATTTTATCAATAACAAGGTCAACATTTTATATTAGAAAATCCAATCCAAAACTATGATACCAAAATAATATTATATGGATGAGCTTTACTTAGGTACAACAATGGTTTTTAGTTTAATAAACTTGTTTATTCCTTAAATCCCTTTTTATGATATTTAATCATTTATATTGATTAATCAAACAACTCAAAGACACCTAAATGAAAGCTTAATAGGTTCTTTCAAAATATTGATGTTCTTGATAACACTACGATGGTGATGGGACAACATCTCCCTAACAAAGATCACAATCTTACCATGTTTGCTAACTATATTTTGCTATGATCAAAGAAAGATAAATTATCTGCAATATTTAACATGCAATTGGTTCATCTTAACCGATTCTAACAAAGTATTAACACTTCAAAAATAAATCAATCATTCACTTAAAAAAATCAAGTTTATTATTTAAGTGAATAACTGAGTATATTGTTTGTAAGAAATGAACATATCCAGTCACAAAATCAACTTTTCTACCTATCAATGAAGAATAAACTTTACCAATTGAACAATATTGAAATATCAGCTCCATGAGATATTCTTAAGCTACTAAAAAAATCCTTTTTCAACAGAGATAAGATTGAAATGAGAAAGAATATAATACCTTAATGGAATTAATCGTTCATCATTTACAATATCCAAATAACCAACTAAATATTTCAATAGGCGTCAAGAGAAACCAACCTTAAAAATAAATTAATACCATTTCTATAACAATCAAGAATGCATACTCATAGCTGACATAGGAATGGTTAATACATGCCAAAATAAACAAGGACCCACAAAGCAACATACATGACCAAATGTGTTTTGGAAGAGCGAGAAGAGTTCATATAAGATATCTTAATTATTTTATCCAAGAACATCATGAAATTGATTGCTCTCTTTTTAAAAACCTGAAAAGTTGGTTTAATAACTTTTCCACATAAATCGACTACGTGAAGGCTTAATATCTATTGTATGAAGAACAAATCTATATATTTATAAATATATTAAAGAAACTAGTATTTCAACCAAAATTAAGACAAAACACAACTTCTTGCAAACCAAAAATGCCATTATTAACAGTAGGCAGAATTAAAATACAAACAACAAGAAGGATTACAAGGAAAAAGCATAAACCAAAGTTTTTATTTTCAACAAGAAAACAATATTCACCATTTTTACAAATACCCATATTTCCATTTATTTTTCTATTCATTTTCCCATCAAGTTTTTGGTAAAAACTTAAAAACTTATTCTTGATTTAAAACAAGAAGAAATCCATATAATATCCATCTATTTATAAATCAAGCAATAGGTTTAAGAGAAGTAATTCATGCTTGTAATACACCCATATTTTCTCTACTTTCTCCTTCACAAATCAGAAAACCAAATGCATAAGAATCAACTAGGAAAAACTCCATAATCATCTAGATAAAAATGCCCAAGACAATGCACAACTTTCCATTGAAATAGCTCTTTCATATTGCATGCAACTAAAAGAAATTTCCATTAGTTTCTCAAACCACCAGAGCCCAAAATAACCATTAACCCCAAAAATGTGAATGTGTATGCATGGCTCTAACTTGTAATCAAGCTTTCACTTCTTCAAAGGAATTGCGCCATGATTAATGACCATTTAATTTCTGCTAGTCTTTTTCTATTTTCCATCCAATTTCTCATAATTACCCAAGAAATGTGCATTCCTCCACATGATTAGTTTGGTTTTTTAGAAAATTTAAATTTATTAAATAATTGCCCAATTTAAACTTATCTAATTTTATGCATGTCACATGGTGACTAAGAACTACACAACCATATCTTTTGTAAATGCTATGTTCCTTGGTCTTTGACCATTTTTAATTTAAAAAATAAAAAATAAGGCAATAAATTTTTAATTTCTAGGTCGTCTAAGACTATCTTACAAATTAACAATAATAATCCTCATAATATGGTATAAGACCAATAACTCACTAACTTACATTATGGTCTAAGACCATTGAAACTATCGTTATTTACCAATGCGAATTTAATAATGATAAGCCTTAATAATCTGCAATTTGTTATAACAACATATCCAAAATCAAATGTGGGGTGTGACACTATTTTAGATACAAGGAAACAACAAAAATGAGAAAAGGAAGCTTGTTGATCCCCTAAGACATCAAGCTATAATTTTGATAAATTCACACAACAATACATCTCTATAGCTCCAATCCTATCCCGAGACCTTCATACCATATAGTTACACATAGGATCTCAACATGCTTCACTTTAGGCCATATCAAACACTAAATAGTAGTTTTTCTCCTCTAATTGAGAAATAAATCTAGATAGCCATATATTTCGAGAAGAGTTGGAAACCTCCCTCACATTCCCACCCAATTCAAATAATAAAACATCTAGGATAATACCTTGTTTGATCTCGAAGAGAGGTATTTCATTCCTTTCCATCTCCAACATAAATCATTCCTCATCTTGTTGTTCTGAATGGTGAAGCCTCATAAGACAATAGTAACATTCAAAATCTCATTAGATAGCTACTCCCATTTGGGATTTGAGTTCTCTTATCTTTCCTATCATTCTCCATCACTCCTTTCCATATCAAGTCCAACCTTATTCAAAAAATACTTTACTAAAGTAACACAACCCAATATTTCTCCCTTGATAATAAAAAAATATATCTAGGACTTTGTGTTGCCATCATCCTTGACTATACCATCCACCCTAATCAAGTCTATCTAAGTTTCATACCCTTGACGAGAAAGTATTTCTATGTTGAGAACACATGTAGAGGAATATCCTTCCATCTTATTTATATTCCTACACCCAAACTCATCCCATCCTCATATTATCCATAGCACTTTTTCAATATATCCCATCATCTTCTACGCCAACTACCTTGATCGAGAGTCGTGAGGATTCAAGTGCAAATGAAATGCATTGAAAATTTTTAGTATTATAAATCGTAAACTGACATGAAGGGTTAGTTAGTTATCATTTCCATATATTCCATTGATTTAATCTCACCTTGTACCTCTCCCATTATTTTGTAGGTGTTTATATACCCCCTAAATATGTCGGGCTAGGAATTTATCAAACCCATTTTAAGCCTCAAGTCTTACTATGCTCACATATATGCTTAAAAGTCACCTTATCAATCTATTTGGGCAATAAATATTCTAAAATATTACCATTGTTGCATGTCTCTTCTACCCAAATGACAATTTTCTCTTCTAATGTAAGGATTGAAAAGATTGATCAATCATCGACCCATTAAGGATCTTCCATGGAGCCTTCCAATTCTAACAATATTACATTTACTATGGAAGGGAGGATTTATTTATAAGTTTTGATTGGGAAAAAAATAACATGTAGTTATAGACACAAAATCATGCACTTTGGGTAATATTTAGTCCCAGTCTCATACTACTATTCATATAGTTTTTGAGTGAAGAAAGTACTAATTAACCCATGTCCTTTAGCCATTTTACTTTTCTTTTTTTCGTCACTTCCAACCTCTTGCATGTACTTAACCAGTTAGTTTCATAATTTTACATTGTTCCTATCCCTAACTGGGTTCCCAGAGCATCTTGGTCTCATCTGGTGCCCCGATTCTCTTTACACTTTGCACTCATTTTTGGGCACTTTCGGTCAATTGAGCTTTCCATATCTTTTGTGGTCAGACTTTTTGGGGTTAATTATGAAATTATAACAAGAGAACCATATAAATATAAAGTTATGAGACCATAATGAGGGACCAAGCACTAACCACTTACTACCACCACCTGATGTTGCATCCATCCAACATCTAGAGATTCATTTACATCTATTTAGCTCCATCACAAGGGACAAGGTTGGTTCATTTGTCTCACAATTCATAGGAGGGGATTTTATTCTATTCCATCCACCATCTATTTACATTTCTACATATAGTTATTTCTCACTACTCAAAAAGTGTGATTGGCATAAGAGCACCCAAGGCACGATTTTCACACACACACACACACACACACACACACACACACACACACACACACACACACACACACACACACACACCTAGAACTACATTTGTGTAAAAATGTAGTGCAACGCTTAGTTAGTAAGTCTACCATTGTGGCTACTGAGAATAGTCCACACCTTCATATGCATCTTTAATGTTTAGTGGTTTGATGCTTTGCTTGGGGTTTTACTGGTGTTCTCTCCATATATGATTATCGGTGACATCCAACGTAGTTCAAAGTGACATACACGTGATAAGAAATGAAGGCTTCACATCACTTAGGGACTTTGTAAAATTGGTTTTGGACCTCCTACAAAGACTAGGCCACCCAGATCTCGGACCATGGTGCCCCACGTGCCCCTATCCTTCTCCAAGCGCCCCAATCTACTAAGATAGCTCAGATCTACACTTTTTAGCTCATGTGTGGACATTTATACATTCTATTTATCTGGTCTTCGTTCAACATAGTCTCATCTCATCTGCAAATTAGCTAAGGACTTTCGAACCCTTCTTTACACATTAGGGTTCATATTTCATCTACTTATTTGTTTGAGTCATTTTCCCTACTTAGTTAGTTGTTATTTACTAATTTTCATAACATTAGATTAAACTAAATTAGGCATCCCCTATATTCCATTTTAGTTCAATCAACAATTTCATTTATTAACATCTTACTTGTGATCTAATGATGAATTCATAGAACTATTCGACCAATGTACTAATTGACTCATAACCATAGACAAATCACTAGATAGGCTACAAGCATACACCACTACCCTCTTACAAGATAACATTTCTTATACTCCACCAAGTCCTAGAAGTGTATCTAAAAGAGGAGAGGCAAAAAAAGAATAATTTATCATAGGGTACCATCCTTCCCTCCAATCTAATCACAAATGCCATTACTCAATAATATCAACATGCCCCATTGGAAAAGATTTTTTTTATCCTAGTAAGAAGGATTTTGGAACTATAAAATTCCTTACCTTCTTGAAACACAAAACAAACACTATATGATACAATGCAAAGCATAAAAAACAAACTATGTCTAACCAATGTAATAAATGTCACAAAAACTGTCTTGCCTACTACATGATCCATTCAAACCCATAAGACCTTCTTATGAGTGCTAATATGCTAGGCATGATTGGAAATTTTGAGCTCAAAATTTCACCCTTCCTTGAGTCATAGACAACCTAGGATTTTGAGGCAACATGGGACTGTATGCAAGTTATGGGACTTGCTCTGTGGAGCCTATTTTCATGTGTGGAAGTGTTGAAGACTGTAAACTAAAAGTAATATACACTATCCACGGACCATAGTTGTCTCATGGTTTTGACCTATAGGTTTATGGGGTGGTTTTGGCCCATGGTTTTGATACCCACAATATTGTAAAACTACTTAAGCAGTTTCCTATTGATGTGATTTTGTGTATATGGTAGGGTATATGTAACATTGTAGATGTGTGAGTTCAAGTGTGAATTCAGGAGATTTTTTTAGCACAACTCCAAACAGATCTGGGTATTGTATTGAGAGAAAGAGGTGGCTTGTAATAAAATTTGAGCAAGTGATTCTTGGTGGACGTAGCCCAAATCGAGTGAACCACATTAAATATTGTCTCTTTGCTTTGTGTTATTTTATTCTTTACACTTTTATTTTAGATATTTGATATTATTTTTCATATTAGTTTCTACTTTTGCAATTTTGTGTGGGATTGTTCCACATATTTTATCCCCTATTTCTTGACAATTGGTATTAGAGCCTGGTTTGGTTTGGTTTGTTGAAGTGTTGAATCACAAGGAAAATTTTAGCTTGAGTGGGAGCTATGGCAGATGATGGAAGATCAAAGGTTGATAAATTAAATAGGAAAAATATTAGTCTTTGGAAGATGCGAGATGGAATATTACCTTTATCATAAGGATATTTATATTCCAATGTCGAAAAGGGAACAAACCCTTTAACATGACAGATGTGAAATGGGATTTTATGGATATCAAGGCACTTGGGACAATCCAGATGTGTCTTGCATATTTGGTATTATTCAATGTTTTAAAGGGAAAGACTACAAAACAACTTATGGATGCATTAGGAAGTTGTAAGAAAAACACTCTCTTTAACAAGATATTTTTAATGAAAAAGTTGGTTAATATGAGGATGTTTGAGAATGGTTCATAGTAGTAGAGCATTTAAATTATTTTAATACGGTTGTGAATATTATAACTTTGGTTACAATATAATTTGATGAAGAAGTTAGGGATTTATTAATTTTGTGCTCTTTACCCGAGAGTTGGAATAGCACAGTAATGGCGGTAAGCAACTCGGTTTAAGCTAACTCAAAATTGAAGTTTGAGGATATTATAGGGGTGATTCTAAGAGAGAAAATGTGAATAAAAATATCTAGGGAATCTTATACTTTAGGGAATGCTTTGATGTTGGAAATTAGAGGGATACAAAAGAATAGAGGAATATGTGGATAATCAAAAGATTGAGCAAGGTCAAAAGCCAAAAACAAGATGGTATCTTTGGCACTATGGAAATATTGGGAATGCAAAGAAGGATTTTTAGGAGCTTTGTGATAAGAAGAAACAACATGAAGAAAACAAGGAGGAAAATGTGGTAATGCAGGTAATGTCTGTCATGATGATTTGATTCTTTCTTTGCATAATATTGCTTAATATAGGGTTTTAGATTCGAGGTCTTCTTTCCATGCTACTCCACACAGGGAATTATTTCATTGATTATGTTGAAGGGGATTTTGGGCATGTGTATCTTGGTGATGATGATCCTTGCAACATAGTTAGAAAAGGTTGTGTTCAGGTTAAGATGTAGAATGGGAATACATGGCTATTGAAGGATGTCATACATGTTCCTACATTAAGATGAAACTTGGTATTGATGGGGCAATTAGGAAATGATGGTTGTCTTGTGATATATACATCGAGAATCTTGGAAGGTTACCAAGGGTTATCTTGTGGCGGTAAGAGGTAAGAAGGTTGGAACCTTGTGTTTAACCACGATATAGAACTAATTATTGTAATCTCGTGGCTTCAGACATAGATACAACATTGTGGCACTATAGGCTCGATCATATGATCCATAAGGGTATGCAGATCATAAAGAAGAATTTTCTTGGATTTACATAAACATGTTTGGATTTATGTGAGAACTGTGTATATGGGAAATAGAAGCGAGTAAATTTTCTCAAGGTTGGACCTATGAAGAAAGAGAGTAAGTTAGAGTTGGTACATTCGATAAGTGGGGCCGCCTCGGGTATCATATCTTAGGGGTTAAAATTATTATGTCACTTTTATTGATGATGCAACAAGGAAAATTTGGGTATATTGTATTAGAAATAAATATGATGTATTTGACACTTTTTTAAATGGAAAGCCTTGGTAGAGAATGAAACAAGTCTTAAGGTAAAATGTCTTAGGTTAGATAATGGAGGGGAGTATTGCAATAATGAGTATGATGATTATTCTTATAAGAATGGAATTCGCATGCAAAATACAATTTCAGGACTTCCACAAAAAAATGGGGTGTTATAAAGGATGAAAAAAATGATAATGGAACGAGATAGGAGAATGAGATTACATGTGGTATTTCCTCTTTATTTTTGGGTAGAAACGATGAGCACAATTGTGTACTTGATAAATGAGAGGACCCTCAAGTGCCTTAGATGGAGGCATACCCGAGGAGGCTTGGTCTAGTAAGAAATTTGATTACTCATTTCTCGGGGTCTTTGGATGTGAGGTGTTTGTTCATATTGACAAGGATGATATGACCAAACTAGTGGCTAAATCAGAAAAATTCACTTTCATTGGTTATGGTGGTGATGACTTTGGATATAAATGTTGGAGTATTAAGGACAAGAAAATAATTTGATCTAGGGGTGTGGTCTTTAATGAGAAAGTTATGTATAAGAAACATCTGTAAGAAAACAAGGAAGAATCTAGGAAAGAATATGTAGTGATAGAGGATATTCCAAATGGGAAAGTGGCACATGAATCAGTTCAGAACCTACTCAACAAGAACCCCAAAATCCTATATTGAGGAGGTCTTCTAGGGTAAGAAGAGCACCTGAAATTTTTTCTCCTTTTCTTAATTATTTATTACTCATTGACAGTGGAGATCCATAGATCTTTGATGAAATAATGTCCATAGATGCCATGACGAAGTGGGAGAAAACCATGGATGAAGAGCATCGGTATCTCATGGAGAACCAAACTTGAGATTTAGTGAAGCTACCTAAAAAATTACGGAAGAAGTGGGTGTAAAGAGTTAAAGAGGAAGAAGGAGGCAAGAAAAGATATAAGGCTTGGTTGGTGGTCAAGGGATTTTCATATAAAAAAAGATATAGATTTTGATGAGATTTTTTTCTCTTGTAGTAAAAATGACTTCTATTAGAATTGTTCTTGGAATAGTGGAAGCATAAGACTTGCACTTATAGTAGCTAGATGTAAATACTGCATTTCTCTATGGTGATTTGGAGGAGGATCTATATATGTAGCAGCCAAAGGGCTATGAGGTAAAAGGTAAAGAGGATATGGTGTACAAAATTAATAATAGCCTGTATGTCTGAAGCAAGATCTATGTCAATGGTATAAGAAATTTGATAGCTTCATAATGGAGGAAGGTTATATTAGATTCCATTATGACCATTGTGTATATACAAAGAAATTTTAGGATGAAATTTATATTATCATGTTTCTATATGTGGATGACATGTTGGTTGTAGGAAATAACATGCAACAAATAAAAGTACTCAAGAAGAAGCTAATTGATTCCTTTGATATGAAGGATTTTGGGGCAGCCAAACAAATCCTTGGTATGAGGATATCTAGGGATAGGAAGGAACAGAAGATGACTTTATCTCAAGAATAGTACATTAAGAAGGTCTTGGAGAGGTTTAATATGCAAGATGCTAAACCGGTTGGGACTCCTTTGGCAAGTCATTTCAAGTTATCAAAAGAGTTGTGTCCTAAGACAAATCAAGAGAGAAACTAGATGTCCAAGGTACCTTACTCATCAGCATTTGGAAGTTTGATGTATGTCATGGTGTGCACTAGGCCTGATATTTCCCATGTAGTGGGAGCAATGAGTAGATTTATGAGTGATCCAAGTAAAGATCATTGAAAAGTAGCAAAGTGGATCCTTCGATACTTGAGAGGGACCATGGGAATAATTTTATTCTACAAAGGGATCGAAACCACTTTTCTTGGTTATGTAGATTCAGACATCGCTGGATATGTAGATAGAAGGAGGATTATGACATGTTATATTTTCATTGTAGGTGGGACAAAAATGAGTTGGATTTCATGACTATAGAAGCTTGTGGATTTGTCAACCACAAAGGTTGAGTATGTTGCTGCCACAGAGGCAAGCAAAGAGATGATTTGGTAACATCAATTGGTTGAGGATTTGGGGCGTAAGTAGGAGGAAGGAAAGATTCATAGTTATAGTCAAAGTGTTATGCACATAGCTAATAAATATTCTTTCCACTCTAGGATGAAGCATATACATTTAAGGTACCATTTCATTAGGACAATTGTGGATGAAGAGAATTTGAAGCTAGAGAAGATTCATACCAGTATGAATCATGCGGACATGATGACCAAGGTGGTTACAATGGAGAAACTGAAGTTGTTTTTAGATTTGGTTGGTCTTCACGGTTAACAATGAAGGGTTGAGAAGCTTTCTCAGAGGAAAACTAGTCTCCAAGTGGGAGATTGTTACGTTGTGGAGCCTATTTTCATGTGTGTAAGTGTTGAAGACTCTACACTAAAACTATTGTACACTATCAACGATTGTATTTTGACCCATAGGTTTATAGGGTGGTTTTGATACCCACTACATTGTAAATTTTTTAAGAAATTTATTATTTTCTTTAGTGCATATGATATTGTAGATGTGTGAGTTCAAGTGTGAATTCGGGAGATTTTTTTAGACAACTCTAAAAATATATGGGTATTTTATTGAGAGAAAGAGGGTGACTTGTAATGAAATCTAAGCAAGTCATTCTTTGTGGACATATCCCAAATTGGGTGAGCCACATTAAATACGATCTCTTTGTTATTTTCTTTTATTCTCTATACTTTTATTTCAGATCTGTGATATTATTCTACATATTAGTTTCTACTTTTCTGATTACTGTGAGAGATTATTCCTCATATGTTATCCATTATTTCTTAAAACTCTATCTATTCCTAATGCTAAAGTACTCCTAAGAATTGAAATCCAACTATATAACTCTACTCTATCATTCCAAGGGAACATGGTGAGAAGGAGATGCATAAAACAAAAATCCTAAACTAGAGAGGTGATAACACCAAGAAAGGGGTGAGGACACTCTAATGAGGGAGAAATGAGAAAGAAATGGAGAAGGAAGAGGCCACACATAAGTGACAGACAAAAAACTACATTTCAAATTTATTTTCAAATGAAACAAAACAAAATGAACTTACAAAGGATAAATACATGCACAACACACTACATCAAGTAAAAGAGAGGAAAGGTTACAAATAAACATGAGTCAAGGTTGAGAAAACACCACAAAACAAGATTTATTGCAATAAAAGTATGCATAGACCATTATAGTTGCATAGGAAGGCACAAGAACACATTTCCAAGACAAAAATGAAGGTTTTACGACCACAACTTCTTAGGAACCATTTTGACATAGTTCCTTTACATTTTAGAACATATTGCTTTAAAATGAAAGATTTTTTATAGTATATATAGCTCCAAGAAGAAAGAGAATAGGGAAAAATAGTGGCATGGATTTTCCTACTACCAACCACCAACAATCTATATTGAATTCTTCTACAGTGCATGGGCACCTTGCGAGACCATTTCTACGTCCATTTTGTCTGCGAGAAAGAAATGAAGCACTATTTTTTCATCAATTTTGGTGGTTGAGAGTGAGATTTGACCATTTTTTTGTGCTCATGAGGGTCCTCTCTCCATATAAATTCATGTTTTTCATTTTATCCCACCAAACATCAGCAATTTTTAATTTTCTTGGTGTCAACATGAAGAGGAAGATGAGATATTTCCAATGAAACCAATTTCATTGAATTTGGTGCAGGGAATTGAAAGATATGAGCATTTCAATATTTGCAAGTCGTTGAGCACAGGAATGTGACAAGTGGCACCATCTAATTGGCCTTAGATATTGCCTCTACCCATGTGAGAATGGTTTAAATTTTCCATGTGTTGGTCTCTTATTGGTTGTGAGGCAATAGGGAGGACTTGAAATCTTGTTTATTTTAGCTCATTATGTGGGTTTGAAGTCCGGATGAGCCCATCACCATGATGAATGACATAATTATGCCACGTGTCCACCTAATAACATTGATCTCCTTCCACTTTTCACCTCCAGCTTCATCCACATGTTCCTTGATCTACCTACTCTATCTACCTCACCTCGAACCTAAAATTCCTTGAAATCGGCTCATTCCATGGACTTTATATCTCTAGGAGCCCATCTACTCACCCAAGATACTAGAATGGTGATACGTGTCCACCTCATTTGTTGATCTTCATCCACATGGCCCCTTGTGTTTACGCCACCTATCCTTCTCACTCGGTGATAGCTCAACCCTTACCTGGACTTGAAATGCTATCAACCTTGGTTGATTCCATGGGCCTCATGCCTATCGGTGGATCTATTTTGAAGTGTTTTGGAATACTTACGACATGTATCCCTCTCCGATCTCTAATTTACACCATGTGTCTTGCTTTTATTTTTTCCATTTTCAACCATGTGCCACCGTGTGTTTTGATGTTTGACCTATCCACGACTTCCATAGACCCAACACATTTTCAATTGTGGCTCATTCTGCAAGCTTAATTCCTTCAAATCCAAAATTTCCCGAAGAAACACTGGAATTCCACAATGTGACACCTATTGAATGCGCTAATGGTTAAATTTTACAAGAGCATGAATGTCATGTCCCCCTCTAAATAACTAAGTACATTTGAACGGTGAGTTATTCAAATTTTCAAAGGGGGCCAAATTTGGATAACATTTTTGGTGACCTTTAGGTATAATCTTCCTACTAGATTAGATCATTAGCCTTTAGCATTCATAGGGCATGGATTCAAGCCCAATAATCTAAAACTGATCTATTCAGATTGAATGAACACTCATTGAAAATTGTCCAAAAATCATATTTTTCCAAGTTTTATGAAATTGAAGAACTTGGTCCCTAATGAGAGTCAAAAACTGTTCAAAGTTGGACCCAAATGTTGATTTCTTGACAAGTATGAATAATTGTAGAGTTTTGAATTTCATGTTGTTCTAATGCATGCACTTGGAGTTTTCCCAAACATTATTCTTTTACAATAAACTTTCCTCCTCAAATGGATTATGCAATAGTAACGAGACCAAAAAAACTATGTACAAAATGAAAAATCAAACATACTCCAATTGAAAATGTGCGAGTGTTCACAAGAACTTATTCTACTGAAAGAAAACCTACTTATTCTACTCTAACCAGAGCCAAATGAAGCTAAAAGAATCCTATAACAGGTAGGGGAAAATAATTTCTCTTATTCACAAAATGCGGCCATGTAATTAATTTTGCAACGAACATGGCCTTTAATGAGAGTGAAAAAAATTTGAGGCCAATTTTCTACCCCATTTCCCAAAGTTTCGCACAAAAATAAAAAATGAATACCTCCTTTAATTGTTCTACATTTTTTTCGTGGAGGTTTTGATGTTGAACTTTGGGTAACTGATTTTTTGGCTCTTGACTAACTAAATACCTTATTGGGAAAGGTCGATCCTCTAAATGTTCCCATCCTTGTAAAGGTCAACCCCATGAATGGATTCATCCTGTAGACTTTGTTGAAGGAAATTGTTTGTAGGCTAGTTTGTGCTTTATTTTTCCTCTCGCAAACAATTTTGTTTCCTTATGAATCACTTTCGCCTCCTCAAACAAGATGTTTGAAAGATAAAAAACCCCCTCATATTCATCATGAAGCTGCTTATGAGTGGTTGTAGCATCTGAAAGTATTCTTGGCGAATCAATGTACTCCTTCAAAAGTGCAGTAAGTTCTAAACATGCAGACAATGGGGGTCACTACATTCAAATGAAACCTCTTTCTCACTTAGAAGCTTATTTTCCTTTTCTTTCATCCCTTCTTCTTTCAACCTCCTTGAATTTATATTTTAAATTAAAATAAGAGGAATTTCTGCAATGGGTTGGGCCACTTCTTCATCCACTATGCTCTCAAAATCATTCCATTCTTCAACAAGTATTTCATGAATTTCAAGAATAGGACTCACCTCACCGATCTTGAAAAAATTGGAGAAAGTTGATTTGTCAGGTTCCTTTTGATAAAACCATTTGACATCAAAATCATGGCTCCAATCCTTGAAGATTTAAATTTTACCCACCGTGTTTGGCTCCTTCCCGATCTATTCATCAAGGCCTACATGTGCATCATGTTGTCCGGAAGAATGAATCTCAACCCTTGTTTCCAAAAAAAGAATCAAGATATTATTTAGTGAGGAATGGATCCTTAGGAAACCAATAAATTGGGCCCTTAGTCTATTGGTTAAGCTCCATTATTTCATGATTTTCAACTAATTGTACATGAATTTGAGGCACATGTAGATTTGAATTTGAAAAGTGGGGGAAGGGTTTAGCCCTTGGCCGATCTTGCAAAGGTTTAGATAGTGGAGGAGGTGAAATATTTTCTTGTGGAGGAGACGGGGATTGGGCGGGATGATGGCAGAGAAATCAAGGTGGTATATAAGGGAAGAAGGTGAAGAAGTAAAATCCACAATGGGGTTAGTAAGTAGAAAGCTAGGAACATGGAAAATGAGTTGAGATGGTGCGGGGTTGGGGAGGAATGGGAGGGTTGGGAGATGATAGTGTAAGGTTTCCCCGTTGACAAATTTTTCTAATACTATATTCATGATCCTCCATTAACTCATCCCACTTTATAATTTGAGGGAACAAATCAGCTATGAAATCCATCTTTTGTTGAGGGTTGAACCGGTTTGGCTTAGGGCTAGCCCATGGATAATGTTGTCTTAAACCAATTTTACCTTCCTTCATTAAACATGTAGCTTTGACCTGTACCATGCTTCCCTCCATACCTTGAATGTGTCTCTTTAAATAAGAATCTTCCATGAGATTGTCACCATCACTTGCATAACCTTGTTCTTGATAAACATTTTTGTCAATGGGATAACTACATGGATCATTTGGGTTTGCGTTATATGCATATTATTCATGATGGGGCTCATAAAACTAATTTTTGGAAGGATTTTCAAACTAAGGAGGTGGAGGGTGATGATAGTTCTTCTCACGTAAATCAGATTTCTAAGAAGGAAATGAAATCATGATTGTAAAACTTCATGAATGAAATGAAAGGAAGGAAGATAAATAATGAATGGAAATGAATGTAAGGAAAGGGAAAAGTCTGCAACTTAGAAAATGGGTTACTTGAATAAGTGGAGTCATCAGATGTGTTGAAATCATAACTCTAAAGGCTGAATACAACCAAGAAGACATCAATATTGTTGGTATGTAGTTGTAATTTGCTTCAATCTATGTCCCACTGGGCATGCCAAAACTATTGGAGCTCAAAATTACACCCTACCTCGATTCATAGAAAACCCGGATTTTGAGGCAACATGGGACTATCTCTAAGTTGTGGGACTTGCACTATGAGACAAACCTCCATAGAAGGATTGTTTCGCTACCTATTCCTAATGCTAAACTACTCTTAGGAATTGAAATGCAACTATCTAACTCTACTCTATCATTCTAAGAAACCATGGTCACAAGGAGATGCATAACATAAAATTCCTAAAATAAAGAGGTGATAACACCAAGAAAAGGGGAAAGGACACTCTAATGAGGGAGAAGGGAGAGGCCAGACATAAGTGACATAGACCCAAACTGCATTTCACATCTATTCTCACATGAAACACAACAAAATGAACTTGCAAAGGAGAAATACATGCACAACACACTACATCAAGTAAAAGAGAGGCAAGGTTACAAATAAACACAAGTAAAGGTTGATAAAACACCACAAAACAAGCTTTATTGCATCAAATTATGCACAGACCATTATCATTGTAGAGGACAACACAAGAACACATTTTTAAGCTGAAAATGAAGGTTTGATAGCACATAGCTTCTCAGGAACCATTTTGACATAGTTCATTTACATTTTAGAACATCATGCTTTAAAATGAAGGATTTTTTACAATATATATAGCTCCAAGAAGAAAGATGAGAGGGAAAAGAAGGGAATGAATTTTCCTACTTTCAACCACCAAAAATCTATATTGAATTCTTTTACAGAGTGCATGGGCACCTGTGAGAGCCATTCCTACGTCCATTCATCATGCAAAAAGAGATGGAGGGCTATATTTTCATCAATTTGTGGCTTGAGAGTGAGATTTGACCATTTTTCTTGCTCAGGACCATTGTATCTCTATCTCAAGTCATGTTTTCCATTCCGACCCACCAAATATTATCAATATTTAATTTTATTTTTCCAACATGAAGAGCGGACGATATCTTTCTAATGAAACTAATTTCTTTGAATTTGGAGCAAGGAATTAAGCATAGGAATTTGATAAGTGGAAGCATCTAATTGGCCTCATAGATTGCATCTTCCCACGTGTGTATGATTTGACTTTTCCAAAGATTGGTATCTAGTTGGTTGCGGGAAGTGAGCGAACCTAAAGCATGACTAAATGTTGCCACATGTCCTCCTAGAACCGTTGATCTCCCACCATGTGTCACCTTGACTTTCGATTGTGTGTTCTTTGACCTACCTACTCTTTGTAACTCATCGTGGAAACAAAATTCCTTGAAATCCAGCTCATTCTATGGAATTTATGTCTACGGGAGCCCATCTACTCACCTTATGCTGAAACGGTGACGTTTACCCATCCTCATCTATTGATCTTATGCCACGTGGCCCATTTTATTTGCACCACCTATCCTGCTCGCCCCATTGACCATTCGACACTTACCTAGACTAGAAATGCTACCAACCTTGGTAATTTATATGGGCCTCACATCTTTTGGTCGCATCTTTCTTGAAGTGTTCCGGAATGTTAACACGTACCCCTCTATGACTTCTTGATTTGTGATGTGTTTCTTGCTTTTAGTTGTGCCATTTTCTTCCTGTACTGCCATGTCCTTTAAATTTTGACCTATCCACCCAAAATATATGGACCCGACACATTATCAATTATGGCTCATTTTGTGGGCTTAATTCCATCGAGCCTTAATATTTAGAAGAAACCTAGAATGTTGCATCATGACACTTGTTAAATGTGCTAACATTTAAATTTGATGAGAATATGAACATCCTCTACCCCCTAAAATAGCTAATTCCATATGAACGTTGAGTTATTTGAATTTGTAAAGGGGGCCAAATTTTGATAACATGAACATTTTCTTACACTTTTCTAAATTATACATTAGACAACAACACCACTTCATACTTTATTCTATTGATCATGGAAAACCACACACAACCCTATAATCAATCTATGTTCGCACCACCGCCTATATGCTCAACCAAAACTTATGTTCAACAAATAAAATCATATACTCAGCCCCTATAGACTTTTCCTCAACCATTATATAACTTTCCCCAACCCACAAAATAGTTTTTAGGTACCACTCTCATAGGTCCCACACTACATTTAATGCACTTATACTCACAATCCACTCAACCTAATGACTTATTCTCCTCTTTTTATATGCCAAATGTCCTTACCTACACTTCCATTCCAAATCCCCTTTCAATGGTATCTTTCAAGTTTTACACTATCTATAAACACAATTTTTCCCACTGCTAACTTCGGTGCATGGGGAACCTATGCAAAAGTATCTAAAATAAGATCTTACTTCCAACATCTTTATGGTGCTTCTTCCACACCCACTTCTGAGAGTTACTTTGAAATGCAAGGATTTTTAATTATTGGAAAATAGTTTTGAAGGGACTATACCCTATTACAAAAAGGCTCAACAACTAGATAAACAAAATGGAAAATAAAAAATGGATAAAAATATAGATATTACAATAAGCCTAGCTGTAGTAAAAATGAGGTATAAAAAGGAGACAAGATAGGGATATAACTACAAAAACAACGAGTAAGCAACAATGGACATCATCAAAACAACATCAAGACAACTCTGCAATAGATTATTTCTTAGAAGCCCTATCAATTCTTGACTTAACAGTCTACAATGAGGTAAAGAGAGCCAGGGTAGTGACATGTGTAGGATCATTGGCATCTAGTTGAGAAAGGACATGGCCCCTTTCAACATCTATGCCCCAAATTACTTCAGAGATACCACTAAGCATGCTAATACTTCTGACATGTTGTTCCAAAAATTCACAAATAGCTTTAAAAACTACAATGTTATGGTCATGTCTATCTTTAGAATTCCCTAATCTGTTATTAAGGGAATTCAACTTCTTGTAGATTTCATTGATGTGTTCTTCACCAATGCTAGCATCATCATTCAATTTCCTTTTTCCCTTTTGTTTGGTTAGCTGATGTACTTCCTTTTTGAGACTTTTAACTCTTTTTCCATGTTTTCAATTCTCTTTATAAGGTCCTCCTTCTCCTCCTGAGTATTATTGTTGTGTCATGTGGTGTTGATGTGTAAGAGATTATGTGCAGTTTCCATGTCCTTGCTATTACAAAGGACTCTTCCGGAGGGAGAAGGTTGCATTTTAGAAAAGAGGGGTTTTTGGTTCTAATTTTCCTCTGCCTAGGGATAGAAGTGGAGATGGAAAAATGTACCAGGTTACGGGAGTCAGGAATGGATAGAATGATAGGAGTAATAGGTATGGTAGGGTGATGGGCAACACAATGCAAGTGAAGGAGGAAAATTAAGCCCTGGTGGAGGGAATGGTACGGGTATGGTTTTGGTACTCTAGGATGGAGTGTTCCATGGAGTTCAGAATATAATGCGGGAATAAAACAAGAAGACTCCTACGAAAATGGTTTTAAAATACCAAATTCTTAATTGGAACCGTGATATACCTACCTTTAAGGGTAATGAAATGGACCATCATCCTAGCAAGTTCATCAAATGGCATAGGGATGGAGTTTACCTTGATGCCCGTTGTGAAAAACTAAAGCTCCTCCCCTGCATCGATGAATTTTCTAGCCTCTTTGTTCTTGTCTAGTCTCTTACTGAAGAATCTGATGCCTTCTAAACTAAGGCCCGTGACTTCAACTATTAACTCCTCTATTATCTAGATTTATTTCCCTCCATACTTCACCTTTCTTTGCTTCCATTCCATGAAAAATGTAGGGTAATGTTCTGATCATACCCTTGAATCTTCTCAATGAAATTGGCAATCCCTCCAAGCTGCAAAAAATTCCAAAGATCAGCATTCTCCTTCCATGCAGGGTCATAATGTGGTTCAATTTGGCAAGGAGCTCCACCCATTATTTCGCATCTATGCTTAAGCTTCTTGAAACAGGTAAAAAGATGCATCTTTCATCCCCAATCTATTTTTAACCATCCTTGTACAAACCCAATGGACATGTAAAAGTTTATGGCAATAAATGCTTGTACTCCTCCTACATGTGTGAGCTTGCATTCCTAATAAAGCGAGAGGATATCTTAGGAAATATTTTGAGTAGGAAGTGATCTTTCACATTTATCATTAATGATAGAATTTTTTACTTCAATAGGGATATTATCCTCATTATACCAAGTGGTAAAGTTGTTATTAATCCCATAATTTTCCAATGTGTCTCCGCTCTATTTCCTTCTCTATAGGTGTGTATAATTTTGAAGGTATTGAAGGCATGAAAAATGCTTATAGACTCATGAATAAAATATTGTATTTTCCAACTAGGGGGATGTATTTGATTAAGATGATTTATAACATTTAATGAATCTCCTTCAATAATAATGTTCATAATATTGCATTCCTTAGCAATTCTTAAACCCCATAGAGCTGATAAGGCTTCAACATAGTGGTTTGTTTGATGTCCCATTCTTCCTGCAAAAGCAACAATTAAACATCCTTTGTGATCCCTTATGATTCCTCCTCCAACAACTGCACTAGGGTTGCATTTGAATCACCATCAAAGTTGAGCTTATACCAAGAATTGGGAGGAGGGATCCAATGTATTAAAGACTTGTCAATTGTTGAATTCCTTTGTCTCTAAAGGTTTCCAATATCAATTTTCCAATTTGAAAGAATAACCTATTCATTTTTAGGATATTGTTTGTTATTGGGAGGTTTAAATATCTCAATATTATCTTTTACAACATTGACAACCTTATTGAATTTTTTTACAGATCTGTCTGTTGTTCTTGAATATTATATCATTCCTGGTTTTCCAGAGCCTCCAGATGGTATGAGGCAAGATCAGTTTCTAGATTCTTCAAACCATGAAATGTTTATATGGGGATCCCATTGTTCCCAAGTTTGTAAGAACTCATTTGGCAGGGTCCAACAAATATTGAAATTTGAAAAAATGAAACTCTAAAGTTTCGAAGCATACTCACAATGAAGCAAAAGGTGTTTAATATCCTCAACCTCCTTTTTACACATGTAACACATATTTATCATAATAAACACCATTTTGATTAAATTATCATTCATGACTATATTTCCTTTAAGAACGAGCAAAAAAAAAAAGTTGAATTTAGGAGTTAGCTCAAGAAACCAAATTCTACTCCATTTGAAATCACAATGATTATTTTAAAAAAGGAGTTGTACCCAGATTTGATAGTATAATCACCATCAAAATAATTACTCCAAACAAGTTCATCTTTGACATCAAACTGATTAAGAGGTATGATATCTAGTTGTTCTTGGAGAGAGGATACCACATGGTTTATCTCAAGCACATCCACACTGAGTTGCTTCCATTTTTTCTATTTCCCTCTATATCAATGTAGTCTTTGACTCTAAGACCATACTTATCAGCTAGGATATCCTTGATAGAGGAAAATCTATCATTCAAACTAAAATTAGTCCAGCTATCCCTCCAAAATTGTATATCACTGCCATTTCCCACTTTCCATCTACATCCTTGCTTAGTAAAATTCCTTATTTGAATCAAGTTGTTCCAGAAAATAGATCCATGGGGAAGTTGGTCATCATAGAGGAGTGAGTTCACATTTTTTTGAGCTAGGTACTTGGCTTTGATTAAATCAATCTAGTGTTGTTCCTCCTTTAACATTCGCCATCCCATTTTAGCAATTAAAGCAATATTCATTTTTTTAATGTTTTTGATACCAAGTGCACCTATTCTTTTAGGTATACAAACTTGATCCCATGCCACCAAATGATACCTGAATTTTTCTTCAGTTCCCTACCGGAGAATTTTTTTTTGGATTCTTTCAATTCTGTCAATAATTGTTGTAGGAATGCTAATAATAGACATGATATATATGGGTAGGTTATGCAATGTGCTTTTGATAAGAAGACACTTTCCAACACTGGAAAGAATAGCCCCTTTCCATTCCACACCGTTATGGGGACTTTATTAGTCCCAAGAGGAACTCCTAGATATGTTGTAGGTAATGAGCTGATTTTACAGCCCAAAATATGAGCAATTTGGTTTTGTCATTCCAAAGGAGTATTGAAGAAGTAGATGGAACTCTTATCAAATTTAACATGTTTCCCTGAGGCATCCTCATAGAATTTGAGAATGGTCTTGATTTCCTTAGCTTCAAGTATGGATTCCATCAAAAGTAAAATTGTATCATCAATAAATTGCTGATGTGAGGTTGTTTGATTTGAAGAAGTGGGTATAACTCCTTTTAACAAACCTACATTAATAGCTTTAGTGATGGATATACTGAGGCTATCATCCATGAGTATGAAGAGAAGAGAGGATATAAGATCCCCTTGTCTTATGCCCCTAATACTGGTGAAGAAGCCCACGAACCTGCAATTGAAAACAACTGAAAATATTGTTGTGGAGGTGCAAGCCTGGATGATCTTCCTAAATTTATTCTGAAAACCAAATTTGGCAAGGACCTTATCAAGGAAATGCCAAGAAAATTTGTCAAAAGCCTTATTCATGTCAAGTTTCATTACAATACCAGATTTTTTAATCCATTGAATGAATAGTTTCATGTACCATAATCACTCCATCTTGTATTATCATCCCTTTAATAAATCCACTTTGTTGCCTTGAGATTAGATCGGAGAGGATAGGATGGATTCTAGTAGCAATAATCTTGGTGAAGATTCTATAAATCACATTTACCAAACTAATAGGAAATAAGTCCTTAAAATATTTGGCATCCATATTTTTGGGGGTGAGTACAATGTGAGTATTGTTCAACTTGTTGAGGAGGTTTCTTGTTCGATAGAATTCATTTACTTCTTTGAGAAGGTCTTCGAACAAATTTCCCAAAATTTTGGAAGAAATTTGTAGAGAAACCATTTGGGCCTGGTACCTTATCACCTTCAAGAGAAAATACAAATTTTTGGATTTCCTTGATGGTGACTAATTTGGTAAGATTCTTGAATCTTTATTCAGCAATGATATCTCATGGAATGGCTTTGTTATCTAAATTCCACAACCAGAAAGATTTATGAGTTTTGAATCCCATTTGGAGTTGAATCTTCGCCAACGTGAAAAGACTTAGCCAAACCATAAGGAAATCAATAGGCTCACAGACGATGCCAATTATGCAACCGATGTAGCTTTAGGAGTCAAAGGGTAGGTAAATTCTCAAAATTCAGAGAGTCTCCACGTGGAGCTAACTACGCAGGTCCCACCCGAAAGTGGTTTTTGACATTATATATAGTGGGGCCCTTTTCTCACTCAAAAGGAACGAAACAGTGTGCTCAGGGATGGAGACAAGTGTTGGCACAACGAATTCCCAAAACCCTGAAGGGCAGTAGAAATATTAAAGATGCGTGGGCTTCCCATGTGGATCTGACAAGAAATGGACTCTAGGTTCAAAGCAAGTCACAAAATGTGACAAGCCATGTATCATGTATGAGTGATTATGAGACTTATCTGTAAGATTTAAATGCTCATGAATTTTTCAAAAGGTTAGAGGTAAAGGGTCATCTAGCTTTTCATTTCAGTAGTGAGTTAATGTGTAGCCCCATGTAAAGAATGCCAACCTATAAAGACTCAAGTTATTCATCTACATTCAAAGGTTCATTTCAATATAGTGACAAAATACGCACCGTTTGAGTCATGAGGTCGGGAACCAATGCACAAGGGATCAAAATATTTGGTTATGTAATAAAGAGCTGAAGGGATGTTCCTCAAAAGGCAATTCCATCTCAAAGGAGTTAGTTGTAGGATAGTTAAAGATGCATTAAATAGACATGGCTCTCACCCCTTTAGAAGGAGACAGATAATGGGAAAGTGTGAGAAATATCTCAAGAAATTTGTTCCTGTCACTTCACTCCATTTATCATAATTAAAAGCAGTTGGAAAGGAGTGTAGGAGGGCTTCTTATCTTCTCTTCCTCCTATATATATGGTACTCAAAAGGAAAAAAGGAGAGATATATGTAGTAGATACATAGGTAGATTAAGATATATTTGAGGGTCGATCAATTTTGTAGTCTGTCTCAAGTCCTTTTTATAAAAGATAGAGTCTGAAGCTCTAGCCTTCTTCCTGGGTTTTGTAACAAAAATCTTGCCTCTTTTCTAATGTAATATTGTGCATAATTGTTGGAGTAATATATATGTCATGTGGTGCTTTTTCATCATTTGCATATCTTTATTGACTCTGATCACCTTTATTTTCACGTAGAAATTGTGCATCTTCCAATGTTGTTACTATCTTTGAAGTTGTGCTTAAGTAGTTTGAGGTAGTGTTCTATGTTATCATCTCTGGCCTGTGGTGTAGTTTCATCCACCCTTGCCAGTTGTTCACCATTTCCCTTTTTCAGACAATTGTGTTCTCGATTGATTTCTTGGGAGGCTCATTTAGCACATCACCCCCTTTTAATTCATGTTTTGGTTTTGTTTTCCTAACAATCATCTCATGTTTCGAGAAGAGTCAAATTATTTAAAATATAGAGGTCTCCTTCAGGTGCATGTCCCACTAACCTAAGGTTTCCCATGACTCTAACGGTCCATCCTGTCAAGGATGATCATCAACAGATTTCTAAAAAAAAGGAGGCATCATCTTCATTGTAAGCGTTATTTTCCGTTAGCATATTTTCATAGAATCTAAGAGCTTTAATCTTGATGTCATTCGATATTTGGTAACACTTGCCATTTCCTTTTGAAAATTTCGTGATCCTATTGCAGGTTACGTGTAAGAGTGGTCATATGATTTTTTTTTGTATTTCTATCTCCCTCTTTCAACCAAATGGCCTTGGATTTGAGCCTCCAATAGGTTTCCTCCCTACTACATAACATATGTAACTCAGATAGGAGTTTCTTTTTCAAAATTTGATTAGAGATCATGTCTTTTATGGAGATTTTTAGTTCCATCTCCCAATCTGCTATTTTAGATCCTTTTTCTGTTCAAAAATATTACCGAAGACCTCTTTATTCCAAGTTTTCACCTATTTTTTAACATTTTTAAGTTTCTAAATTAACTTGTACTGAGCAGTTCCTTCTCCATCCCATGTCCACCATTATTTAATCTGTTCTAAAATGTCTTCATGATCTAGCCACATTTTTAAAATTTGAAAGAGTTGTGTGAAGGCTTGGACCAGTTGAATAGGTTTAGCATAATCAGATTATGATCAAAGCCAATTTTGGGTAAAGAAGATAGATGAAAATCCTAATTTAATATCCAGTTAGCAGATATAAGATCTCTATCTAGTCTAACTGAATCATGTCATTTACAACTCTTCTATTTGTCTAGGTGAACTGATTTCCATGAAGTTCCACATCCATAAGATTTTAAGTAGAGACAAAGTTAGAAAATTCATCCATGCCAGTAGAGAAATCAAAATTACCACCTTGCTTTTCACCAGGGTTGAGTGGGGAGTTGAAATCTCCCATAACCAACCAATTATCATTCTTATATCTTCTTCTAAAAAGTTTTAAATCTTCCCAAAGTCTCCTTCTTCTAGCCACAAAGTTGGGTGCATAAATGTTTGAGAGGATCCATGTTAAATCATTGTTAATAGCATGAAACTTAACAATAATATGAGTATTAGAAGTAGAAATCACCATACCAATAAGAAGGTTCTTATCCCAAAAGATGGCCACTCCTCCTGATGCTCCCTGAGAATCAAAAGAAAAAAATTCCAAGCTATCCCAAAATTCTTTTTGCATTCCTCTGTTAGAGTAGGTATTTACCTTAGCTCATGTTCACCTAGGTACTTTATTTACCTTTATTGTATTTATCCTCACCCACTTATGTGTGTGGATATTTCTTTTATCTTATTTAGATATTAGGAGATATTATCTAGTTGTTAGGTATAGTTCTTTCCTTAATCTATGGTATTGACTAGTTCTTTCCTTGATCTATGGTATTGACTAGATCTTTGATGTCTAGTTCTCTCCTAAATCTATGGTCTTGACTAGTTATTTCCTTGATTTATGGCTTGATCTACGACCTTGATTGGTTCTTAGATTGTTATTCCTTGCCTATTTAAGCAAGGCCCATTCTCAATGTATTGCATTGAGTTCCATAATAATATATGATATTGCTTCTCATTTGTTTGCAAAGGTTTTATGTAAAGTTATTCTGAAATTTCTTTCATCTTATTGATCATGGTGTTTGATTAGCATCTGTGTTCTTGGCTTGGTACGATCTGGTTATCATTCCTTTCATGGTATCGAGTTGGATATTGTTGTTAGCATCCGTCTATAATTTTTGTTGCAGTGTAGCTGTCTGATTAATGCACCCATTAAAATCCTTAGCCCTTGGCCATATGGTATGGTCATATGAGGGCTTAAAACTTGTGATTCCTACTAGTAGGTTCTTAACTTCAGCCCCCTTTAATTTTATTTGTGTGGTGAAGGAAACAACAATTTATTTTGTTTTAGTGGCAACTAAAATAAATAACAGAGCAAAATATTAAAAAGCTTGTAACTTTTGATCGGTAACTCGGTTTTGAGTGCTTGGTTTTTGCAAAAGTGCTTTTTTTTTTGTGCTATTTCCATTGGAAATATTTATTTTGAGACTTTCACCGTAATTATAAAGTGCCAAATATGGAGGAGTGTTGTAATCAATTATGGATACAATTTTGGTGAGGTTGACATCCTAAATTTTGGGAGTTGCGGTTTGTACCTATCATGGATTCGAGAATGACATGCTTTTCTCTCAAGTATGTGGACTTCAAGAGGATAATGCCAAATTTGTGGAAGAAAATAGATTTCTCAAGAAGCAAAATTCTCTTCTACAATCACTCATTCATGATAAGGATACAATAATACACTCCCTGCAGAACAAACTTGCTAGCCTTCAGCATCACCATCATATTGTGGAAAACCATATCTATGCTCCTAGTCCACTTGTAGCTATCGCTCTTGCACCCACTGATATTGATCTGTCAATTTTTGAGTCTGTTCTTGCTCTTGATGCTTCTAAACCTGTGAGGCTTGTTACTGCATGCTCTTCCACATTTGTGCCTATTATAGTACCACATGTCGTGTATCCTACTTCGCCACCGCATGGATTTTTAAGAAGCATACCACTGCATTCAGTTCTCACATGCTCTGTTCTATGGGTCTCACTAAATGCGGAGTCATTGGTAGACATTAACAGGGGTAGTGTTTCCTCTATTTCACATGTTCGGTGGAATTCTTGTCATGACATTGGTTTTCGAGCGAGATGCTTCATTGGGATCATACATTGACAGAGCTCCTTTTTTGTTCGCTCGACTCTTTCTAAGGATCATGAGCAACACATGAGTTCTGCATCTTCACTCAGGCTTGAGAAACCTGAGATTTTAGTTTTCAGACATGATCAACCTAACACACATTTTGATGTTCTTTTGCATGCACCCATTGTGCATTTTACACCAAGTCATATGCAGGAATCTTCTTCATCCATCCGTGTTGATTTGGGGTGGATATCTGATCACTCATGGAGGTGACATAGGCATTCATTGAGAGGAATCTACAGGCATGGATCCTCCACCATTCGACCTCTTACTCCACTTTCTATACCTTCTGCATTGTGATGCTTCTTGTTTTGAGCATTTTTCTTTAGCAGGTGTAGTGTATCTCTCTTGTTTGTTGAGAGATTTTGTATCTGTATTTTCGACACTTTTGGCATGTTGACAATCTCTCTTATGGGGGAGCTATTCTGGTGGATCCCAGTGTTAGTTTGTCAATGTTCGAGTAGTTGTTTTGACAACTCATATAGATTTGTAGTGTCACTCCACCCATTCAGTAGTATGGGAGGGTGTGGTGTTGATCCTGCTTCTTTGGGTTTCATGTCCTTGCCTTGTTACCTTGGATTTTCTTGGATCGTGACACTCTGGAGTTTGTGTCCTTACCTTGTTGCTTTGGTTATTGTTCTTGGATCGTGGCACACCTATTTGCAGCAGTTGATCGAATTATGTTTGGTTTTTTTTTGCACTTTTGACATCACTCCGTTGACAGTCTCCTTATATGGAGCTATTCTGGTGAAACCCAGTGTCAGTTGTTTTTGAGTTTTGTGATTGAGCAGTGGATTTAGACCATAGTGCACACCAAACTTCTTCAGCATTGTATAAGTTTTTGAGCCGAGCTTCTTGGGATGCCTTGGAGTGGGTTTTTACTCTCTTTACTTTGTTGTTACTAGTTTTGGGTACCTTGTGTCCCTTTTTCCCAATTATTGTACATGAGTACCTCATCAGGCCTAGTTGCTTTGGGACTCATACTATGGACATGCCACATCTATTTTGGCCCCTAGCTTCACTTGAGGGGGGGTGTTAGAGTAGGTATTTACCTTAGCTCATGTTCACCTAGGTAATTTATTTACCTTAATTGTATTTATCCTCACCCACCGATGTGTGTGGATATTTCTTTTATCTTATTTAGACATTAGGAGATGTTATCTAGTTGTTAGGTATAGTTCTTTCCTTGATCTATGGTATTGACTAGTTATTTCCTTGATCTATGGTATTGACTAGATCCTTGATGTCTAGTTCTCTCCTAAATCTATGGTCTTGACTAGTTCTTTGATGACTAGTTATTTCCTTGATTTATGGCTTGATCTATGACCTTGATTGGTTCTTAGATTGTTATTCCTTTCCTATTCAAGCAAGGCCCATTCTCAATGTAGTGCATTGAGTTCCATAATAATATATGATATTGCTTCTCATTTGTTTGCAAAGGTTTTATGTAAAGTTATTCTGACGAATTGCTTTCATCTTATTGATCGTGGTGTTTGATTAGCATCTATGTTCTTGGCTTGGTATGATCTGGTTATCGTTCCTTTCATCCTCTAGAAATTTTTTTTTCATCTTAGTTTCTGAAGAATCATAATACCAGGTCTACTAGATTTCCTTAGTTCTTTAAGCATTATTTTCTTAGCACTTCCATTTAGACCTCTAATATTCTAGGAAATAATCTTCATCTAAAAAGGATGGGGGAGGCATTTTCCAGATGGCTCAATTGACTTTGAGTCCCATCTGTAATATCTTTCTCAATTTCTTTCTTTCTTAATTCCTTTTTTGAGAGTTTACCCTTTTTCTATTGCCTCCAAAATCTACTACCCTCATAGTAGAAGATCTGGTTATTCTGGAAGTGGAAGCCTCTTAGTTTCTTATTTTATTCTTTTTATCATTATAAAGGGTATCAAGGATCACCTCAGATCCTTTCATTATTTTTTTCTTTGATTTGACCTCGATGAAACCATTATTCAAATCATTATCACAGTTAGAGAGTACCTTTGGTGAGAATGGGATAAGCTCTCCTTCCTCCTTTTCACTTTTTTCTTGCTCATACTGCAGCTGTGAAATTGTTGTTTTGTCACTAAAGAGAAGTTGTTCTCTTGTAGAAGAGTTAGGATTTAACGGGGTGCTATTTCCCTCACTGTGAATGTATAGATCCTTATTATCTTTATCATCTTCCTCTATGGTATCTAGATAGTTATCCTGGATATTATCCCTCGAAGCTAACTCTTGCATATCATATTCCAAGCTACTATCATGTGACTGTTCCATAGACTTTGAGATCTCCTGGATAGTTAGATCATTATTCAGATTCAACATCGGATTTGCATCCTTGGAGATAAGATTAATGATTACTTTAGAATTTTTCTCATCCACTTCCATAATTAATTTTACAGGTGCTTCCATTTCCTTATCTCCTTGATTTTTATATCTTCTCCTATTGGTTTTGTACTAGGGTTTTGGGGTGCCAAAGTTCTCTACATAATGGTGGTCACCTTGTAGGGCTTCTAAATCCCTTTTTAAGATTTTTATATTTTAGATCTCGGATTGGAAACATTTTTTCCTATTCCTTTTGTTTCTTCTCCTTATCTAGATCAGCATATCCATTTGTGGAATCATTAGCCTCATTTTCTCTCCTTACTTCTAGTGGTTTTTTTGGATCCATTAGAGACATTATAAGTTTTTTCAATGTTTCTATCCTATTGATGCCTTGCTTCCTTGAGATATGTTAGAGTATGACATTTCCTGGTGAAATGCCCTAGTTTATGGAATTTTTGCATCTCAAATGAAAAGTTTCATATTCAATATTTTGTTTCCATGTGCTGATTTTGGATTACAAAATAACATGCTCTGAGAGTTCCTGTTCCATTTCTGATGAGATGTAAAATTTGGAAAAAGCAAGCCAAGTTTTTTTCTTGTAGGTCCAACCGCTCCAATAAGAAAACCAATAGATTTATCTATATTCAACAATATCTCATCATCCCAATATTGAAGAGGGAGACTAGGAAGTCTACACCATATGGGAATGGTGTGTATATTTTCATTATTTGGGGGAAACATTGGGTACCATATTTTAAAGAAAAGTCCCATATTACCATGCACTAGGGTCCACCCAAAAGAACTGATTCCAGATCTAGTTGTTGGTTAAACTTTACAAGGAAGAAATCATGGGGCATGGTTGTAATAACCATATCACCCTTGGTTTGTCATATTCTTAAAGCCCATTTCCTGATCACATCAATATTGGGTCTAGATTCCAGAACCTTACCAACAAGTGCAAGATTCATTTTTCCCATTGCCCGATATAAACACCCATCTAGCACATGGATGTGGGTCACCCCCTCTTTGTCCTTAGCACTTTTTAATAAATTATGAGAAGTCAAGGGTGATTGAGGACCCACATGATTTTCAGGTGGTACTTTGAAAATATCCTCCCAAGAGCCAAATGCAGAAGATGTCCTACCATTCTGATCTGGTGGAAGGATTTTCAACAGTCAGTTTCAGCTCAGAAAATAGACATTCTACATCCAAAACCTTTGAAAAAATGCTCACAAACCCCTCCTAAATCACCATTTTTACAATTTGTTTTCATGAAAATGTGTAACAAGAAAATGACCATAGGATAAGAGGGTTAAGGAGACCCTAATGTCCACATAAAATAATATGCCACTGTCATTTGTGAATTCATCCCATGTGAAATTTTTTTCTTAAAAATATTCCCTAGCACACTCGAAGGCATAGAAATTTATTGGTATTACTATTTTCCTGAAGGCTCTATACACTCATTTAGGTAGTTTATAGCTGAATTCATTAAGGGTTTTAAAATGAACAAGCTCATAAAGACTTACATTAGGGATTTTCTCCATATTAAACAAGAACCCAAAGAATCCATCACACATTTCTTCATGATATGGTAGCAAGTGATTTATTCCTTTTCCAACAACAAAAACATGGAGCAAAGGGATCTATGTCACCTTTTCCTCCATGCCCTCAACAAGGAAACTAGGGAAAATATACAAAATTTCTCATGCAAATCTATGAAGTAGCTTTAGAGATCACATTAAAAATTGACTAGGCAGTAATATATAGTGGTTATAAGATTCATGGTGTAAATGGAGGACTTGTTCTCCCAACCAAAACTTTTGGGGATACGAAAACAATAATAAGAATAATATGTAAACTTCTTAAAATTTCCAGTGGTCCGAATGTTCTCAACCAAGATTTTGATGCCCTTACAAATGGTGTTACAGATGAACCAAAAACATGAAATTCCCTAACAATATGGTTAATCAATACAACAAAAAGCAACAATAACAATCACAAAGTGGCAATATCATGCCAATAATAATCAATTTACCGAGTATTTGGTTGAATTTAAATAGGCTTAAAATACCAATTTGAATTAAAAACCAGATAAAAAATCACCAATTCAAAAAAAGAATTGAGAGGGTCAATATAAAAACAACTTGGGTTCCAAACATAGCTATGTCAATAAATTTAGAAACTTCTAATAAGTTATATACCAATAAAACCATTTTCCAAAAACTATGATCCCAACCTATTCTATCTAATCCATAGGGTCGAAGGCCATGATACCACCACTTGTAGGAAATATAACAAGCTTATATAACAATTATTTGAAAACCAAGACACACCTTTAATGAAAATTTATAGGGGTATCGTACCTTAAAAATCAATAAGAGGCTCATTCAGTCATGTTGCACCCTAGAATGCCCACTCGAGAATTTATCAAAATCCTTTCCCAAACCATCAAAAATGTACTTCCAAATAGTTTGCAATTAAACAATGTGCAACAACAACAAAGACAACCACCTCCGAATAAATAAAATAAATACAAATAATCCCGAGTAAAAACTATGATGCCAAGGCCTCAAATTCCAACATGTTTAATCCTAATGTATCCCCGCATCTCGAGTACACTAGGAAAACCACACATGATTGGATTCACCGAATTAGAAATTAATAAAAAATCCAATCTAATTACTAGGACAAAATAATATCAAGTTCCTAATTCACCTCTACGGGCCCCTTTGGAGGTACAAAATAATGAAATCCCCAACCAACTAGGGAATTAGTATATCATTACTAAACTCACTAAGACATTTAATTACATTTCATTTCTAGACATTTTGAATAATTCTATAGGCTATCAAAGTTTTATTTTAGATGTTATGGGACTTAAACACTTAGCTTACATCACACCCCTATTAAAAATGTAGGTTAACCACATTGACATGGATATGTTTCGTAGAAAAATATTGTCATTGATGTCAAACAGGCTTGAGCATGGGCTTGATTAGTTATGTCACTCTTCATGAGATTTTGTTGAAGTGTGTTATAGTACCCGTGTCTTGCATTATAGTGTCTCACTTTGATTCAAGGTCTTGTCATTGGTTCAAGGTCCTAACATGGAGTCATCATGGTGTCATGATTCCATCAATAGTATAGTGTGTGTCTCAAGGATTCAACCATGGTCATTGAGTTTTCCTAAATATATATATCATGATCGTGAAGTTAGAAATATGTGTCATGTTGTTGATGGATTTCTTAGGTGTGTCTCAAAGTCCCAAGGAAGAGTGAGCTTGTTAAACTTCTTGGTGTTTTGTATGGAGGAAAAATGTATCCAAAGTGTCCTTTAAGGTGTCTTCATGAGATGTTAAATCATGAGTTCGGTGTTTAGGAATGGTCTAGGTGCATGGTCAATCAAGAAAGTTGGCATGGAAACTTGAGAAATGAATCAAGGAAGAGCAGAGAAAGCATGGTTGGAGCAAGTATGATCTGGAATATCATACAAAGGAGAAGTATTAGGTCAATAATTAGTGCTATAGGGGATGAAGATGGCCATTCCTATTAAATTTACAAGTTACCCTTACTAGGAGGGCTTTTAAATTTTTCTTACAAATTTTTGCCTTTCCCATTCCTTATATTTTTTCACATTTTTGTTTAAAAATGCCTTAGCATCATTTGCACTAGATTTTAGATTCCATAAGTTAACTTTCATTTTGCATGAAAAATGAGCATTGAGTTCCAAAGTCTGAAGTTTGATCCCATCAGAATTTGGAACCGAAAGTCGAAACTACAAGTACATGTTGCACGTAGTTTCTCTCCCGAGTTTTGAAGTATGATTTCACACCATTATTTCAGGCTTCAGAGTCCGAAGTGCAAGTTACATGTTTTTGAACGTCGGATCCTGATTTTTGAAAAATCCCCCTTCTCCATTTCGAACTTCATAATTTTGGACTTCGAGTCCAAATGCGTGTTGTATGCATCTTGCATGCCAACTCCAAATTCTGATTTCTAAAGGAAATAAATGCCCAACCACCTCACACATGTTGGCTTGTAGTAATTAATTTTTACCCTCCTATAAATATGTGATTTTTTACTTATCATTTTTACTGGACGATTAAGTACATTGACACGCTGACAATCTTTGAACCCCAACCTTTCCCCTAAGGTAATTTTCGGAGCATTATTTTCATGATTTTCTCACTATTTTGGGTAAGTTTTGCAAGTTTATTTTGTTTTCCATTCTTGGGGTTCCTATTCTATGTTTTACTCCTTCTCCCATCCTTTGTTTCTATATTTTACTCCTAGGTTATTAAATATTTAAGCCATGGCTTCTCTTTCCTTATTGTTTTTATTTCTTTTTAAGTCTAGAAATCCAAGATAGTTTATCAATAGGGAAGGAAGAGTACATTTATGAAAACAAGGAGCTTTGGAGGTTTGAGTTTTGGGGATCCACATTTTAGAGTTTCAAAGTTTCACTACAGCCTAAGGACCCGAGTTTTCTTTTTGGGAGTTATCATTTCAAACCACCTCTTCGGGTCTCATAGGTTTTTGGTTTTCACACTTTGGAGGATCGAAGCTTACACTTTGGATATTTGAGTTCTGGGATTCTACTCTCAAACTTTGGAAGTTTGAGTTTTGAAAATTGGCACTTCGAGGTTTGAGGGTCTTAGGTTTCAGAGGTTTTTTGATTTCAAAGGTTCAGGTTTTGAAATCCTATCACTTCGAATTTTGGAGCTATACTTCAAGGTATAAGTTCCGATTTTAGAACTTCAGACTTCGGACTTTGGAATTCCATGTTAGTTTTATTGGGATTTTTGCAGGCATTCACTTCCACCTTGAATTCTAATTTTTTAAGTCTTTTGGTAAGAAAAATGTCTGGTTCTTCATCTAAGGGGAAGGACAAGATGAAATACAACTACCAAGGGGTATCACCCCCTTATTATCTCTTATGATGTAGAGAATATTGGGGATACAAATTTTGGGCATATTGACATCTCTGAATTGTGGGAAATAGTGAAGGATCCTAACAAAAATCTATGAATGCAAGATATTTATTACAATGGACTTCCCTTTGTGGCTACATTTCCCTAGTCTATGCAATGTCCTGAGTTTGTACTTTCTGCAACATCCACTTTGATAAAAATGGACGCACCATAAAGGATGATAATGGTACAGTGGTAATCAGGATGGATAGTGATTTCTTTGAGGACCTCCTAAAGCTCCCTGACATAGAATAATAAGCCACCATATCTTCGAATTTTGATTTAGAGCATTGGGTTTCAGAGAACGAAACTTGCACAAGGGTCGTCAACAAGAGCTACTTGGCCAAAACTAAAAGCACATTGTCTAGATTTCCCAAGACAATTCCCGATTTGATTTCATTCAAGAGGTTAATGATATTATTAAACTATTGAGAAAGGTTATGGGTCTTCCATCTACTAGGGAATTCCAAGAGTGGATGTACCCTACATTGCCACCATCAAGAAGAATAAGGATTTCATTCGATGGGGTGAACACATAAGTAATTCTATCTACTTTCAAATGTCTGATGTGTTAACCTTGGGAAATTTCTTCATGACCTCCTACCTTGTGTACGCAAGTAAGGCGAGGCATGAGTCACTATCCGAGATTAACTCCAAAGGGATCTAGGAATGTGGTTCAAATATACGAGTACTATCCTTAACTCACAATGATAGAGGGTCCCAAGAATTTTTGGAGAGTAAATGACACTTTCTTCACGTTTTTGTGTACTTATTTGATAAAAATTTATATAACCAGAGGATTTCATATGAAGCTTGGAAGGAAGTACGATAATTGGGAGGTATCTCGCCTATAGTTCCTTACATTCACATACATCAAAGTTCCTAGATTTGTACTTTCTCCTATTAAGCTACCAAGAGGTCGAACGAACAAGTGGGTTTTAATGTAATTAGTTTGTCAATTGTTGGGTTACCACAAGATCCAACATGATTGACATAAAGTAGGATCTCAATTTCCCATAACTATAGGTAGATATGCATGCACTTATACGTATAAAGCTAATAAAATTTATGGGGATATGTCACAGATGACTCGAAAATATTCCACTCGTGCACTAACTTTGATTACTAGGACCAGTTTAGGAAAATAAGATCAACTAGTGTCCACATACCACAATTGGAGGACATTTTCATCCACCGCCGAGATGAGATCGTAGTAAGGGGAAGATAATTTGAAAGTTTAACCCTTCAAGAGGTCACCCAATATGGGATTGCGGTCATTCCAGGAGGGTCTACAAGATGAAAATAGGTTTTAGATCCTACTTATGATCGGAATAATGTCATTAATCGGCCTTTTCCTTGGATTTATTGATCGACCGAGGAATGTAGTAGCACAAAGGAAAGAGTGGGTCCCATACTAAATTGATTCTACCAATGGATGATAAATTTTGGAATCACACCTAAAGCATCCGAAAAAATCACCTCATAACCCATTTAGACACAAACAAGTTAGTGAGCCATGCCACCCCTCAAAGGGAAAAAGGGAAAGTCCCAAGCCTATCTCAAGGCCTCGTAAGATTTCCTTTATTGTTGGAGGTTCAAGATCCTCTTTAGGAGTTTCTACAATAGGAGCGACATCTCCCAAGGTGTGATCAACTGAAGTTATTGATCTAAGTGTTTCCCCTAAAGTTACTCAAGTGTTGCAATCATCCACCTCTCTACCTCAACCATCTTCTCCATTCTCAGTTCCTATTTTTCCTCCACCTCTCACACTTCCTATGATCATGTTGTCTATGTCCTCTATTCCCATTTACTCTAAGTTCCTCACACCTTCTCCCTTCATGGCTCAGGTTTTCTCCTCTCTTCCCACTCTCTCAAGTGGAGAAATTATGGGAATAGGATCTCCTCTTTGGACCCCTCTTCCCAAAAAATATCATCCCATTTCAACTTTTGTTTCACCCACACCTAAGGCCATCCTTTCCACTCTTCCCTCCATTATCACCACATCACTACCAATTTTCATGACTCGCAACTAGTGCCCTAGTCATATAAACTACCCCAAGTACCATTGTAATAATTCATGTATTGTTGTCTAATTCATATTATTCTATTTATGTGTGCTTACATAGGAAAACACCAAAATAGAAGAAGAAATTTCCTATTATTGATGTTGTCAATTTGAGTATACTCCCCCGAAGGTAAGCTAAGTGACCAAGAGTTATTTCTAACTTATCGATTGATCAAACGAGGTAAAGGTTCATTAAGATAGCTACTATAGATGCACGTAAAATTATATAAAAATCATAGTAGTGCAGTTATCGGGTTTCCAAGTTCACTCTCGGAAAATCCACCCATCAAGGTGTAAAGCAAGATGTTTAGTTGGCCCTAGGAAATTTACTAGAGATATATGATAAGGTTAAAGAAACCAAGGATGAACTTAATGGAAATTTTGAGCAGCTAACTACTCTATTAACAAAGATCACACAGCCCATCATCGGTACACCATCTCACTATTACTTTGAGATTTGGCGATACATCTTATTCCATGGTGGAAAATATTAGAGAGAAGGGACAAACGATTAGGGTTTGGATGGAGAATCTAATTCATGAAGAAGACAAAAGTATCAAGAATGTTGTTGATCTTTATAATGAGTTGTCTTTTGAAAATTTTGGTGTTTCTAAAATTAGTGAAATCCTCACTCAAGAAAGTGATAACTTAGAACTTACTCTTGATACACCTGGGAGGAGTTGTGCAATGTTAAATAATATGTTCTCTTGAAGTAAGGAGTCATTGATGATGTTGTGAGAGCATTTGAATTCCATGAAGTAATGAAGTTAATAATTTGAATATTGCAAGAAGCCCTTGAGACATCCAAGGAAATAAGAATAGAAGTAGTGGATGGTTTAAATGATATCCTATAGGAATTTGACAGATCAATTATAATTTTATAAATAAAATGGTTGATAAAATTCAAGTTGAGTAGATTGGTTCTCAATTCAAGAGTATGGTAAATGAAGATAATGATGTCACTAAATATTTTAGTCTTGATTTTATTCATCGATTGATATCCTAATAAAACTTCCTAAGCCAACTCAAGGAATTCATGAACTAGACTAGAAGATTTCATGTGAAATTGGCTAGGGATATTAAATCAACAAACAACCTGAATCGTTATGCATGCAGACTTGATGATGAGGAGGTCCAAGATATTTTCAATTAGTTTCTTCATTTCATGCACAAGTTAGCTGAGGAAGAATATTAGAAAGAATAACCAGACCAAGAGGAGGGTGGAGCTAGTCCTAACTAGACATGATAGCCACTATTGAACAACCTCCAAGATTCAAAACTACTGGAGGTTTCAGGTTTGACTTGGTCAAACCTGTGTAACTATTTTTGTTATTTTCATGGGAGGTTGTTCCCTAAGAATTAATGCATTATATTTTTAGTAAGAATTAGTTAGAAGACAGATTTATAATTGCTCAATCTCCTTAGTCTATAAATAGGATAATGCATTATGTTCCAAAAACTTTTAGATCTTATTGTGAAGGGGCTCTATAATTTTGAAGAGTCCAAGAACAAGCTTTAAGCCTTTGATATATTCATAACACTATTTTTCCTTTAAATACTTGGTGTATTGTGTAATTTTATAATTTGTTTAATACTTGTGAATGCTTTAATTCCTTGTATGTGGTGAATTATATTTCCTTTACATCAGTTATCTTCCTTCAATTATCTATGAGTTGTGGTATGAAATATTTCCATTTCAGTTGTGGAAAATATTGAATCCCTTATGTTATTAAAGTTTTGTACTTAGTTAATTCAATGATTGAAAAATATTATTAGGAGATGTGCATGCTATATATTGTTCTAAGATATTACTTTGTGCATATGAAGTAGATCTTCTTATTCTATTTACTCTTGGTGCATCACCACTTTTATATATTTCAGTTAATCTCTTTCCCTTATTCCCAAGAACATTAAATTAGTTTTATTTCAAGTACTATAGCTTTACATCTTGATCTTAAATCAAATGCGCCAAGTTTAGAAGGAAGTCGACCTACTCCAGATTTCATCCCAAAGAGCTAAGGTCCCACAACTTGGGGATGTTCCCATGTTACACTAGATCACTTAACAATTCAACGGGTGCACGATCCATGTGACAACAATTCCATAGCCTTTCGGTGAAGGAAAGCCCAAAAGAGAAGTGAGGATAATGATTCAAGGTATGATCATGCATACCAAGTATGGCATGAGCACATTTTGGTGGTATTTTTAATTTGCAGGTGTGATCGTATGAAAAATAATAGAAATGGGTTGGTCAGAAATTGCAAGTAGATGTGTGGTCCAAAATGTTTTATGAAGAAATATTTTGTGTTCCAAATAGCTCTTGATGTCTCCTAGGTGCTCACAAAGTGTTTTTGAGCAAGGTGTGTGAGAAAATCTTGAATATAAGATGGTGGATTTATCTTATAACACAAGTATGTCTTGAAATAATGCAATAGGAAGGTCTTGACGTATGATAACATGAAGGTATCAAGTGAAAACAACAAGAAGGTATTGTCATGTGACAACAGGAAGGTCTTGACATATGATAACATGAAGGTATTGAACAATGACAACAAGAAGGCTTTGATGTATGACAAAAATAAGGTATGGATGCATGAAAATAAGAATCTTTTGATGTATGACAACAAGAAGGTCAAGAGTCACATGAAATGGTATAAGACAATTCTTTTCTCGGCCAAGAAAAGGTCAAGGAGGTTTCCAGATGTTGTCATACGACAAGAAGACACATTCGAGCATCTACTTTATGAAGGAAGATGAAATGTAAAATTTGATGAAGGAACACCAAAGTTTGGGAATTTGAAAGGCCAAAGGTCACGAAGGAAGCAAAAAATCCGAATGAAGGAGATGAAATGACATTTGCATTACTATAATAGGAATGGATTCTTCACTCTGAAGTGCTAGCTATAGAGAGAAGAATTAAGTTATACAAATTTATAAAGAAATGTGTTGTGTAAAATTAAAGAGTTGAAATAATGATCACGATATGTTGGTGTGAGAAATAAAGTGGTGAAGGTGATAAAAATTCTTGTGTTTAAATTATGATTTTTTCTCGAAATTTGGGAGTGGGTGTTTCGTAACAAGTGGGTGCTTTCCAAATCAGGGCCTAAGTGGGTACTTGATTTTGAATTGAAGTAGCTACTTCAAAACTGGAGTTAGAGATTGAGGCTGAGTGGGTGCTTACCACTTTTTCGAGATCATTGAAATTATTTCTCGGAAAATTGTCCTCGATATTTCTTTGATTTATCCTTTCTATGGGTTTTCTCCCTTATTGGGTTTCCCACCTCAAATCTTGTGTTCTCTTGTGCTTGTTGTTTCTTCTTCCATGATGGCTTGTTTTTATTAGTTCATTGTTTGAGAGGATAATAAATGAATGGTGTACTAATTGCTAAGTTCAAATTTACAAGTTTTAGAATGCACTAATTCACCCCCTCCCTCTCAGTGCTTGAATGTTTAACAATTGGTATCAGAGCATGTACCTTTAGAAGAAATTTTAACCACTTAAAGGAGACCCTTCTTACAAAAGATGGATAGTAGTCATGGTATTTCCATGACCAAATCACCTCTTTCTAGTGGAATTAATTACACATTTTGGAGTGTCAGGATGAGTGTATACATTAAATATCTTGGACATGATATATGGGAAGTAGTTGAGAATGGTTACACCATTCCCAGTACACCTATCACTTAAGTAGTTGATAAGTAAGCTCATGATAACAACTCAACAACCGTGAATGTCATGCTTTGTGGAATATCCGAGATAAAATGTGTAAAGGTCATGTAGTGCAAAAATACGAAAGAAATGTGGGAAAAATTAAAGACTATATATGAGGGATATGAGAAAGTAAAACTTTCCAAATTGTCATACCCCATTAAGTCTATCTTGGATGTATATATACTTTTCCCGGCTACATGTGAAATTGTGTTGGTTATCATGCTTGACTTGATTAAATTATAGTATAAACAGTATGTTTATTGTTTAATCATGTTGATTTCATTATCTAGAAGGTTTATAATGATGGCTTGATTTTATTTGGTAAGATTGCTTCTTGATCGATCTTATACTTATGTACTTAATTTCACTTCTAGAACTGTGTGCAGTAAATTTATTTTATGAACTTGGTAATGTTGACTAATTTTGAATACCCTTGTTGGAAAATAAAGGTATATTTGATAATTGGGTCATAGACCTAGGATCTTATTTAAGTATTATTTTAAAAATCCATTATATGTCATTCATAGTAATGTCTACCGGTTCGTACAATGATTAAAAAACATATCATATTGATAGAGAAATATGCATATACATACATACATACATACATACATACATACATACATACATACATACATACATACATACATACATACATACATACATACATACATACATATATATATATATATATATATATATATATATATATATATATATATATATATATATATATATATATATATATATATTTGTGTGTGTGTGTGTGTGGATACACACACACACACACACACACAACATATACATACATATATATGTATATAGATATATACATATATAAATGTTATTGCTTATGTTTTAATATGGTTGTAGACCTTAATAAGGTTGAGCTATTTTAATTATTGGTAAAAAGCAATGGTAGGGTGGGTCGTGCCCAACCGAGTCCCACCCGAGCTCATATCGAGTTTTTACTTACTTGCCATCCGAGCCAACGTTAGAATGTGGTAAGGGCACATTGGTCAATGTGTTGGTGGTGTAAGTTTGGAATTTTGTCTTTTTGATCCTGGCCATTAGATGGCGTATAACCGCCAAACAGATGGCGAGTGTATAAGTTAATTGTTGGAAGTGACAAATTTGGTGGATGGTGGAATGGAAGGGAAATATATAAGAGTTAGGGAGAAGTCTCATGACAGCTTTCATTAAATGAATTCATTATTGCTTTGTATACCTCGGGGAGAAGCAAGAAGATTGTCGAGGAAGCTACCACCAAGCTAAGTGGTTATTTGGTGATTCATTTTTATGTTGGTCTTTTTGGCTTGCCATGCGAGCTCTGCATGTAAAATTTATCATGGCTACTTTTAGGTGATATATTATGGAACTTGCATGTAAATTTTGACTCCAGTTAGTTTATGAGGAAATAAATAAGGCCGAGTTATGGATTTATTTGACCTCCTGTTTCGATTTGAAGCTATTCTTCTTTATGATTTTTCATGCGATCTTTGAAACATTTATGGGAAGAAGAGGATGCGGACTTAGTCTTCTAAAAACATATTATAGGCATGATATTGTCTCCTGCTCATCTTTATCATTTATAGAATTTATAAATCTTAATGACGCATGGAAAAAATTGGGTTTCAGTGCTTCTGTTTTAGCATTGATTAATGTTATTATGTGTTTTATTTTGTGGTTTTGTATATATGTTTTATCATATACTTAAATATGTATATTATTTTAACCCTTGAAGGGTCGAGTTATAGACATGCCATAGAATAGTAAGGCCACATTATTTATGTGAATATGTATTGGTTATGTTACCCAATATGTGAATGGTTGTTTGCACATTATTGTGGGTATCGTGTAAATGGTTGGGTATCTCGTATATTTGAATTTCGTTTACACGTGTTGGGTGGAATTGTTTTTGTGTTTAGTGCATGCTGTATATCAAAAATGTGTGGTTCTTATTTTTGAGCTCAAGCTCGTGAACTTGTAGCTTAACATTTTATTCTAATGTTCATTGTTTTGGGAGTGAATATATGAGTATGTTGTTAATACTCAACTCAATATTTGGTCGATTCTCGTTATTTCAAAGTGGCTTAAGGTTTAATAAATAAGTTTAATATTATTCTTGAAGAACTGATTCGAGAATGTATTCGACTATGAAGTTGTTTGATTTTATCTCGTGTGTGCTTAATCTTATTTTGGGTTTGAATCCTAGTATATATTATTGTTGAGACAATCACATTGTTTATATTTTTGGAATCTTTTAATGAAAATCTAAACCCATGAAAGGGGTTGTGGACTGTGCTTATCGTATTGGCTTCCAAAGTGGTTATGCGACACAATTGCCTATTATTGTGTATTGGTTGAGACCAAGCCGTTTGCTCGGAGTTGATCGATTGTATGGTCGATTGAACTTTACACTTGTTTTTCTATTTATTTTATTTCTTAGACCACTTAGAGGTCGATGTGGATGGTGCTTGAATTATTAATCACCGTATGGTGATGGGATATGATCTTTTGATTTGTTTATGGTTCAGTCAAACCAGTGGGGTGTTGGTGTATTCAGGATTTGGGGATTATGTGGACTTAGTCTGAATTATTAACACATATAGCCTACTCTTAGACTTTGTAGACACCAAATTCGTGTCTCACGACCCCTTGTGACCCGCATCCCATTTCGCAACCTAACCTCATTACCTAAACTTTACACAATTATTTATTAATTACCTTGTAATTGATAAATCCACATCACCTTACCTACCACCTCACTTGGCCACCTCACCATGACCTAGCCCTAACCCTAAACTAACCTAATTAGGACCCATGACTTGGTCTAGACTCACATCCATAACTAATGCCTCCTTACTCGCACCCAAAGCCGACCTTCTAGCCACTTGACCAAGCCCGCAACTGATCTCTCGGGAGAAAAGCAGGGAAGGTGGGCTATTTTACTAAAAATAGCCTACTTTTTCCTAACCGATGCCGGTTCCTACTCGACCGCCGTCGGTTACGCAACCGCCATCGGTTCCTCTGTAAATGGGCTTCCCAAACCAAAACAACGGATCGGAATTTCATTTTGGAGATCATTCGAAGGATTTTAATAAAAGGAGAGTCCAAAGCGATCAAGTGAGAGTCCGAACTTCACTTGACCAAGCAGAGACGAGTAAAGAAACCAGAAGAGTTGGCAGCAAAGGAGATCAACTTGCACCTTCATCAAAAAAACAGTAAGTTATATCTTGCATGTCCTCCATTATAACATTTCTTGTGCTTTTGGAATTGTAATCTTCCCAAATCCGTTCCAGAACCCATTATCTAACGTACCATTGCCTCTAACTATCATTCCTTAGCTTCTAACCATCCCATTTCTCAATACTATCCAAAAACCAGCCATTACAAACACCACAACCAGCCCAGAAGATCCTAGAACCAACCGGTATCGGTTATCAGTGACCGCCATCGGTTATAGGTAACCGGCATCGGTTCCTTTGATCAAAACCAAGAAAAACAGCCTTTTCCCTACCCAGTTCCACGAAACAATTTAATTGGTACTCTACAGTATTTTGTGTTAATTCATATTAGCAGGGGAACTGACCACCTTCGAAAGGAAGTTTCATACTTCCTGGCCCAAGCATTCCCTCATTTATTATCTAATCAAAATCTTGTGGTCTTGTGTTCTTATTTGCAGGTAGTCCTTCCAAGACAAAAAGGAGTTCTTCGCAGTCAGCCTGATCTTTCTCTACGGTACGCGCACATCATCTCGACATTCTACAGGTATTCCTCCTAACCCTAACCTTATCTCTGCTTCTATAAGGAACGAAGCATTTCGAGTGAAACATTTTGGCACGGAGAGCGATAACAAAGCAGATATTTGGTCCATATGCACGAGATTTGACACAGCGAGGTTTATCGTTTACATATGGGGTAATGTATGCAGCACACCCTGAGGAGACAAGGTTAGCAGTGATATTAATGATAGCAGTAGGGTATTATGCATTACCGAGGGCGGAAGGGGGAAAATTTCCAAAGGCATTGATGTGTGTTATCTGGGAGATGATAGAAAGGAACGTTACGTTTGCATGGGCACCTGCATATTTGGCGGAGCTATACAGGGGTTTATGGGCTTGTAGGCGAAGTCACAGGACAACGTTGGATTGCTCATACTTATTACACTGTTGGGCCTATGAGCACATTGTTTGTGTGCGACCAATAGGCCGATCTATACAGGCAGGAGAGACCGGAGTACAGAGGTTGGGATTCCGACGATGGGTCCAGACAGAACAAGAGGCAAGATCTCAGGCCGTGCCGGGTGACATTGAGTATTACAGGCAGGTATGGGAGAGAGTGACAGTTGCGGATATCTGTTGGAGGCCCTACGGGAACTATATGGTAACCGAAATCATAGCTGAGGAGTTGAGAGGTGTAGAGCGATTGAGGTGGATCGCGGGGCACAGGCCAGGTGAATATGAGAGGATTCCTATAGATCGCGTGCGGCGACAATTTGGATTTGTGCAGGACATACCACAGGCTTATAGACCATATATGAGGATCGATGCCGAGGCAGCATTCTCACCACCCCGGCCAACACCTCCAGAAGGGCCTGAGGAGATAGCAGCCGATCGCAGGTACCGTATACGTATCCAAAGGACCTCAACACCTTATATGGGACACCCCTATTCTCAGGCACCATCATCTCATCCAACCACAGATTTCATCAAGCAAATGATGGACAAAATGCAAAACCCGGAGGCTTCCGTTTCAGAAGTCGTAGCGCTGACATACGAGCAAGTTTGTCGGGAGCCCATTCACCCTTCCTCGTCCCCTTCATTCTTATCCGCCTCAATGGGAGTTGCCAAAGTTTACTCGCTTTTAACAAGAAAGAGGATCCTCAACAACACTTGCGATCATTTAGACATGTTTGTTATTTGATTGCCCATGATGATGCCTTGTTACTCCGCACCTTTCCCATGTCCTTATCGGGCCTCGCTTGAGGGTACAAAGCGGTGCTTTAACCCAAAGACTCAATCTTCTCTTTTAACCAACTAGCCCAATCTTTCTTGGATCATTTCTCCATTAACATTGCCAAGAAAGTATCTATCATCGACTCTATGCCATCCGACACCAAGACGAATCTATCGCAGATTTCGTTGGACGATGGCGGGGCCTTATCAACCAACTTACGTATGCCTTGCCTCAAACCGAACTTATCGAACTCTTTACGCGGGCCTGCGCTAAGCACATCTCCCCTACCCTCCAAATTCAAACTTTCCGTACATTCGACGAGGCCTTTACTATGGCTCGAAAATTAGAAATTCGAGCCTTAGAGGAAGAGAAATTGCGGTTGCGCAACAAGAACTCCACTTTCCGAACTCCTGATTCTACCAATAAACCAAATACCACCACTCCTCACGCGTCAACCTCTTCTAAATCAAAAGGAGCTGTCCACGCGGTGATGGTCAAATCCCAACCACCGTCCAATACTCCACCAAAAACCACCTATAAATACAAAGCTGAGCCCACCAATTACACTCCCTTGGGAGAAACTTATGGCGTCATCCTAGAGAAATTGCTCAAAGTCAGCTATCACCTTGCCCCTCGTAAACCTCACTGGGTTTGACTCCACCCGCGCAATACCTTCCTGGTACAAAGAAAATGACTTTTGTAACTTTCACCGCGTAAAAGGACATAGTCATGAAAACTGCAAGATGTTGAAAAACATAGTGCAGGAAATGGTTGATGCAGGGGATATAACACTCGATAATCCTAACGCCCTCGCTAACCGAAATCTGAAAATTTTCAACAAGCCATTCCCGAATCACTCGTCCAGCGGAAAAACGTAAACCAAGATATCTTAGCTGAGGAGAGTGTTCATGAGATCCATGCAGTATTCGATACCCAGCCAAAAGCCTCTATCGAGAAAATTTTGAATCAAGCCTCTTCACTAACACAGGAGCCCGAACCTCCTTTACCACCATCAAGCCAAAGCGAAATCATTCCTTTACCCATAGAAGAGTTAGCTGCCCAGGCTTCCCTTCCCATTAATGAGTCTTCTTACACCACATCCCTACAAGACTGCGAGCGGATGTTGTCTAATCTATCCATTTCCCAGACGTCTCCTTCTACCACTCTTGCCGCACAAGAGGAGGGTACGCCACTCCTTTTGACATCCTTAGATGAGAAATCTCTCGCACCGACATCATTAAATTCTTTAGCCATGACAGATCCCCTCCAACATGCCCTTCTGCCTATTAGTCCCTCATCACCTAAATCTTTTCAACAACCCGTCGACCTCTTAGCATCTACTGATACAGTGCCCCATCCGCCTCCTGTGTCACACCCGCAATGGATTGGAATTACAACTCACTTTTCCTCTGTACCAAAATTACAAATTACACTGAGAACTGTCATTCCACAGAAGATGACAGGCCCTATGGGAACGGTTTGAGTACTCCTGTTTCTACTCAAATGCAAATGACTGATCCCGATGTCTCCACCATCTACCCGAAGTGCTTACGTGCTTAAAATGCCCCCTGTTCTCGCCTTCACCCCCTCACCTCTACCAAATTCCCCATCCACTTCTATCAACTTAACCAGATCTTCCCCTACGCTTGGGACCTCACCAATGCCCACCTAACACACCCGCCTGCGACTCGATTTATCCCAAAATAAACCCGCCCGCCACCTAGAGACAAACGCAATCCGGGCCTCTATCAAAACCCTCATCTTCACACCCACCTTCCATATTGGGACCTCATCCCTCCACCTTACATCAATATATCATACCTCCTTTGTTTTCTGCAAAACGACCTACGCCTTTTACACCTATACAGAGATCAAAGGGTATCACAACATCGTTACCCCGCGTATCCGGTCCACCTATCAACCCTAAACCAATCCCATCATCAAAGGATTTATTTTCTGTCACTCCCCTTTCTCCGTGGTTGTTTCCCGCTACCATGCCATCTGTAGCCTCATCATCTAACCAGCTGAACGTAACTTCTGTGTCCAAGAAACCACGTTTAGTGAAAAACATGTGTCAGCACCCCTCGACTAAACCACCACCCATACGAACTAAACACGCCCAAACATTACCACAACCCACACAATCAATACCCTCATCTTCTTCTGATTTTGACCCACTCAAAGGATCCTACGCCAAAATCCTTGCTATGTTGGTGGAGAATGCGACCATCTCCCTACCCCCACTTAGACCTTATGACCCGTCTAAGCCCCGACCTGTGGATTATGATGAGTCTAAAATCTGCGCCTATCACCGCACACCTGGACATGATGTAGAAGGATGCAAAGCTCTAAAAACCATCCTTCGCCAGTCACCTCTTCCGGATCGAAAGATTAAGAAAGACAACTTACGAAGGGAGAGACCTCTAGCGTCAATTCCCTCTACTATACCATCTGTCCCCGCCTCACCAAGATCGATCATTATTACAACCCCACCTCTTGAAGACCATGAATTATCCCAACCATCTTCTTCATCTCAGGTCTACGAGATTAATATGATTAGTGTCGCTACTCGAGGACAGAAAAACAATGGGAAAGCAAAAGAAAACACACCTACGACATCTCTTTCTCCTTCAACCATCCCGATTACACCACCACCTAAAGTGGTTATTCGCGGACCCGCCTATCCCGTCTCTAATGGAGTTGCCCACCGAACCATGATCAAACAGCTTCATCAATCGCCCGTAAAATGACACTATATGATCTCATTCGACTTCAATCTCATCGACAAGCTCTCGTTGAGATCCTTCAAGGGATAGAGGTTTTTCCCAATGAAACCCTGCCCGTGGCCTCCATTCTAACACCCAATCACGTTTCCTCTCTCACCAAACAATCCATCTCCCCCACCACTTCTGTCTCAAAACAACAAGCCGCTGCGGTTAGTTTCTCGGAAGATGAAATTATCGACTTTGGTATAGAAGACCCTGACCCTGCCCTTTTCATTTCCGCTTACGTCCGGGACATTCGAGTACGTCGGGTTATGATTGACGGGGGCGCTAGCTTAAACATCATCTCTTCAAAAGCCTTCCAACAAATGAACATCCCTTCTAGTTGCATGTGTGCCAACCCCATCATGTTGCGGTCATTCAATGATGCTATTACTTCTACATTGGGCACCGTGATCCTCAACATTCGCGTAGGACCACGTACTTTACCCGAACTCTTCTATGTCCTTGAAGGAGAGTTCCAATATAATATATTGCTAGGTCGTCCTTGGATCCGGGCCATGGGATGCGTTCCCTCAACATTACATCGATGTATAAAATTTGAGTACGAGGGGAAGTCCTACACTGTAAAAGCTGATCCTCCCCCCTTCAAAACTTGCAATATGTTATACCGCCCAAACGATGTGCTTATACCAATTAAGACACCCATACATTCAACCCAACCATCCTCTTCCAATATACCTCAACCGTCCACCTCAACTGCACCTACAACTGATGAAACCACCGTCGCACAAACCACTTCTCTTCCCGCAGCTAACATCCCAACCTCCGACCCCTTAGTAGACGTTTTTCATCGCCTTACGCTGGGGGAGTATCGCCTATATAACGTTAGTTCTTTCCCTACCCCGCAGGAGTACGGACAATTACATGCACACCCCACCTACGACCGTCGCGTGGGGGAGATAATCTCTTACGGACCACCCCATTGTCGCACTAACCTAACATATGGGGGTGTTGACGCATCCTCCATTACCCCTGAACCTCCTCTTGGTGTGGTTCCCTTCCAATCCGATTTTCAATACTTGACAAATCGTCGTTTCGCCCTCACCTTCTTGACTCGCTGTGCGTGGAAAGGCTTTGGTTTTGGCCTTTACGAACAAGGCCGACATACTCTCATCCCCATCACCACACGCAAACATAATGATCGCAGTGGTCTTGGTTTTTCCGAAACACCTACGCAGGAGACACCTCCTGTCAGCTGTATCCTGGAAGAAGAGGACGTCGCCCCTACCGAACCATCATCACCCACTTTGCCATCATCTCCCACAGAATCGATGGACCCTGAATCTATCCCTCCTAACTTTTTTTTTTCATAAATGCTATCTTCATAGGTCCTCTCACTTATCAACGCGATAATGAGGACCCATCTTCTCTTCCCCTTCTGTATCCAGACATGATCGAAGAGGATTCGCCTTTGATTAATGTTGTTGAATGCCAGGATGACGACTCCATCCTCACTTACCTAGGCGCGGATGATTCTTATATTCAACGTGCCTTACCATCTGAAACTCAAACCATGCTGAACGAATCTACTATAGAAATCAACATCCACACGGAGGAAGATCCTCACATAGTGAAGATCGGACAATCACTTGACACATCAGAACAAGCCGCCTTTACCACCTTTCTCCGTGCTTCGCAACCAAGCTTTCACGCATGGTCTTACGCCGACATGCCAGAATTGATCCTACCATTGCTGGCCCATAACATCACTCTAAACCCCGATTCCAAACCAGTCAAGCAAGGTAAATTGAGAAAATGCATCCACGCATTGCTCTCTTGGTCAAAGAGGAGCTCCAACGACTCCTTTCTGTTTCCTTCATTCTTTATTGACTATCCTCAATGGATTTCTAACATCGTACTCTCACGAAAGCGACGGGACTTCGGATATGCACGGATTTCCTGGATCTTAACCTCGCTTGCCCTAAGGATGACTTCCCCCTCCCAAGTATTGATCAACTTGTTGATCTCATCAAGCGTCATGAAATGCTTTCTCTCATGGATGGCTTTTCAGAGTTACAACCAAATTTTGGTTGCCCCGCCGATCAACACAAAACTCCTTCATAACTCCTCGGGAACTTTTCACACCGTGTAATGCCATTTGGCCTTAAGAATGCTTTGGTGCGACCTATCGGCGGAGCTATGACCTACATTTTCCATGACATTATGCACACTATCCTCGAAGATTACGCAAATGGGTGGATGATCTTCTTTCAAGTCTAAACATCGCAGATGAACATCTCGATGTTTTAACCATTATTTTTGATCGCTTTGTTACAATATTTCTGCATTTCCTCTTCACCAAAGAAATGTGTCTTTGGTGTCCTTTCGGGGAAACTTCTAGGCTTTATCGTCTCTTTACGTGGCATTGAGGTCGATCCATCTAAAGTAAAAGCTATCCTAGAAATGCCCCCACCCAAAAACCTTAAACAATCAGCGTAGTTTTCCTAGGTAAACTTCAATCCATCCGCGCTTCATTTCCCAACTCTCGATCGATGTCACCCTTTTCATCACCTTCTAAAAAGGACGTTGCCTTTCAAATGGAGTGAGGAGTGTCACCAAGCCTTCGAAGCTCTCAAAACATATCTCTTGCAGCCACCTGTGCTTATCCCACCCCAGGACGACCGTCCTTTCTACCTTTATCTTTCCGCCACTGACCATGCTATAGGAGCTATGCTCGCCCATCGAGACCCGGCACGCCGAGAGCAGGCCGTTTACTATATAAGTCGTACCCTCGTGGATTACGAGACTAGGTATACACATGTAGAAAAATTGTGCCTGGCCCTATCATTCGTCGCCACCAAACTCCGACATTACCTCCTGAATCACAAAACTTTCGTCATCACCAACACAGACCCCATTCATTATATGTACGCCAAACCACACCTAAACCAACGCATCGCTCGATGGCTCATGCTCCTCGCCGACCTCGACCTTGAGTTTATACAACAGAAATCAATCAAAGGACAAACTCTTGCACTCCTCATCAACTTGCGGAGGCCCTCTACCCGGGAACAATTTACCAATTTTACCTTCCCCGACGAACTCAAGCTCAACTCGCCACTCTTTCGCTCGGAGAAGTGTCGTATCAAATGACCCTCTTCTTCGATGGATCTAAGTGCCAACGCGGCGGAGGAGCCGGCATTGTTCTCATCCCTCTTGACCTGAACCTATGCCTCTTTCATTCCGACTTGATTTCCCTTGCACTAATAATACAAATGAATACGAGGCCCTTTTTCTAGGTCTCAGAAGTTACGTTACACTTAGGTATCAAATCTATCAACATTTTTGGCGACTCTCAATTGGTAGTCAATCAAGTTACGGGCATCTACCAATGTAAAAACGAGGAACTTCGGAAGTACAAACACCATGTGGATTCACTTCTAGCTTTATTTACCCACTATTCTATACAAACCATTCCCGCTCCACTAACAAATTTATGGATACTATGGCTTGCTTAGCCTCGCAAATTCCCCGCCGCGCCAACCGACTCAATTATTCGTTGTGGTCCAAAAGAACTTTTTGCACCATCCTATTCAACCCCTCGGTAGTTTGCATGATAAATACCGTGTCTACTAATTCGCAGGATACCCGGTACCACCAATTTCACGACTACCATTTGATCTCTGGTTCTCCCACATGACCTTACTAGTAACCCGGAAAACGTGCTTTTCTTAAAATTGTTTCGCGTTATGTTGTCATGGGAGGACTCCTCTATAAACGTGGCTTTGATGGCATCCTCCTTCGCCGCCTAACCGGCGCAGAAGTCACCTATACCATCCAACAAGTACACGATGGGATTTGTGGTGGACATTTTGTGGCCTTGCTGTGGCTAAACGAATCCTTCGCCTTGGTTATTATTGGCCTACTCTCATAACGACCGCTACGAATATGTTAACGCCAACATGTGTCAACAACATGCCAATCTTCAACATACTCCTAGCCACCCAAAGTCGCACGAGATCTTTGGCCTTTCTCACAATGGGGTTTAGACCTTATTGGTGAGATTCACCCGACCTCTTCACAACGCACCGTTGGATAATCACAATGACTCCTGATCGAATATTACACAAAATGGGTGGAGGCCGTTCCACTCATTTCAATCAAAAAAAAAAAAAAAATTGTCGAATTCATTAACCATCACATTATCTGTCGCTTTGGTATTCCTCATCGCCTAATAATGAGATAATGGTAAATCTTCAAAAATAAGTTGTTACAAAGACCTTTGTGACAACTTTGGTATCAAACTTAGCTTCTCATCGCTCGCTTACTATCCATGAGCCAATGGTCAGCCGAATCTTCTAATAAAACTCTAACCAAAATCCTCATGAAAGTCGTCACAATGAATCGGAAGAAATTGGCACGATCACATTCCCTTTGCCCTTTGGGCTTATCGTACTAGCATTCGTACTCCACTAATGCCACACCTTTTCATTGGTATATGGTACCGAGGCTGTTTTGCCTCTCGAAATACAAATACCCTCCCTTAGAATATCTCTTCAAGATATTCTCACCATCTCGATGATTTCCAAGCCAAGAGCGGTTAGCCCAATTAGAGCCTCCAACCATCTTAGCTTTGACGAACGACGCGTCTTACGGCTCTCGATCACCTCCAAATCTATCAAAACGCATCAAGCGCTGCTTATGATAAGCGACTTCATGAGCGTACATTTAAGGTTGGTGATCTTGTCCTCAAAGAGAATCAACATGTAACCAAACTAGAAAAGAGCAAACGTGGAAAATTTGCTCCCAATTGGATTGGCCTTATATAATCACTCACACCTATGGCCTCAGCACTTATCGTTTAGCTTCGCTTAATGGTAAACTCGACCTATTTGGCCCCTTAATGCCTTGCATCTTCGACCATTCTACTGTTGAATCTAGTGTTATATCACTCCTTATCTACCTACTGCTCGTCCCTTGAGCTCATTTACCGCTACATACACTTTGTTTTCTATATCTCCGAATAAAATCAAGCTCACCCCTCACCTCCCCTTACGATGCCTTCCCCTTCTTAGTCTAGTCCATGACTTCAAAGTATTAAAATAAGCCGTATTCTTATGGGATTTTCTTGAGTCAAACTTCCTACTAAACTAGATGCTTCACGCCAAAAGAACATCTAGTTATCTAAAATTAAATATAGATCGCTCCCTCGAAGGACAACCTATATGCCAAACTATTGCTTCAACTACCCATAAATAGAGGCTCCCCCAAGGACAGCTATGCACTAAAATCATCTCTTTGCTACTATAAATAGATCGCTCCCCAGAAGGACAGACTTATAAGGCCTCAACCTTTTATCCGAAGCTTCTCGCATTGATCCAATTTTGCTTCGTGAAGACCTCAAGAATAATACAATCAATATCCCTTATAGACTTCCCCATCGATCGAGGCCTACATTTAATAAAATAAAAACCTCATACAAAAGAACTTTTATCATGGATCTTGTCTATTTAGGGTAGGTTCTCTTTCGTTGTAACATTAGTTCTTTGACTTGATCTCGACCATATCATCCACATCACCTCACCATTTATTTCAACTCAAGGGACATAACGTACACCCGATATATTGTGATCATACAACTCTTTTCAACTATGGACTTCTCGTCTATACACGGACTTAGGGCTTCGTGCTCGCTTCTACGTTGTGTGGTTATATCACCTCTTTACCTACGGACACTCTTACATTTGCTTTGCCTCGCATCTAGAATCATGTATCTTAATCGGGACACTATTCCATTTCACTTGGTATGCTAACCTTTTGCTTTACCTATACCTACACCATCACCTTACCATCCTCTCTACCACATATACCCTTTATCAACCCTATCCCTGATTTCCCGTTCACTCAATCTGTGATAGATTTGAGGGGGATTACCTATATCTTTAACATGAGAAACCACTTCATATTATTGTCCGCGCAGCTTTACAGAACAAGCTACACGACAATAAGGGGCTAATGTAGACACCAAATTCGTGTCTCACGACCCCTTGTGACCCGCATCCCATTTCGCAACCTAACCTCATTACCTAAACTTTACACAATTATTTATTAATTACCTTGTAATTGATAAATCCACATCACCTTACCTACCACCTCACTTGGCCACCTCACCATGACCTAGCCCTAACCCTAAACTAACCTAATTAGGACCCATGACTTGGTCTAGACTCACATCCATAACTAATGCCTCCTTACTCGCACCCAAAGCCGACCTTCTAGCCACTTGACCAAGCCCGCAACTGATCTCTCGGGAGAAAAGCAGGGAAGGTGGGCTATTTTACTAAAAATAGCCTACTTTTTCCTAACCGATGCCGGTTCCTACTCGACCGCCGTCGGTTACGCAACCGCCATCCGCCATTCCCTCTCGTAAATGGGCTTCCCAAACCAAAACAACGGATCGGAATTTCATTTTGGAGATCACGAAGGATTTTTAATAAAGGAGAGTCCAAAGCGATCGGCAGAGTCCGAACTTCACTTGACCAAGCGAGACGAGTAAAGAAACCAGAAGAGTTGGCAGCAAAGGAGATCAACTTGCACCTTCATCAAAAAAAACATTAGTTATATCTTGCATGTCCTCCATTATAACATTTCTTGTGCTTTTGGAATTGTAATCTTCCCAAATCCGTTCCTGAACCCATTATCTAACGTACCATTGCCTCTAACTATCATTCCTTAGCTTCTAACCATCCCATTTCTCAATACTATCCAAAAACCAGCCATTACAAACACCACAACCAGCCCAGAAGATCCTAGAACCAACCGGTATCGGTTATCAGTGACCGCCATCGGTTATAGGTAACCGGCATCGGTTCCTTTGATCAAAACCAAGAAAAACAGCCTTTTCCCTACCCAGTTCCACGAAACAATTTAATTGGTACTCTACAGTATTTTGTGTTAATTCATATTAGCAGGGGAACTGACCACCTTCGAAAGGAAGTTTCATACTTCCTGGGCCCAAGGCAGTTCCCTCATTTATTATCTAATCAAAATCTTGTGGTCTTGTGTTCTTATTTGCAGGTAGTCCTTCCAAGACAAAAAGGAGTTCTTCGCAGTCAGCCTGATCTTTCTCTACGGTATGCGCACATCATCTCGACATTCTACAGGTATTCCTCCTAACCCTAACCTTATCTGTTTCTATAAGGAACGAAGCATTTCCGAGTGAAACATTTTGGCACGGAGAGCGATAACAGCAGTATTTGGTCCATACGCACGAGATTTGACACAGCGAGGTTTATCGTTTACATATGGGGTAATGTATGCAGCACACCCTGAGGAGACAAGGTTAGCAGTGATATTAATGATAGCAGTAGGGTATTATGCATTACCGAGGGCGGAAGGGGGAAAATTTCCAAAGGCATTGATGTGTGTTATCTGGGAGATGATAGAAAGGAACGTTACGTTTGCATGGGCACCTGCATATTTGGCGGAGCTATACAGGGGTTTATGGGCTTGTAGGCGAAGTCACAGGACAACGTTGGATTGCTCATACTTATTACACTGTTGGGCCTATGAGCACATTGTTTGTGTGCGACCAATAGGCCGATCTATACAGGCAGGAGAGACCGGAGTACAGAGGTTGGGATTCCGACGATGGGTCCAGACAGAACAAGAGGCAAGATCTCAGGCCGTGCCGGGTGACATTGAGTATTACAGGCAGGTATGGGAGAGAGTGACAGTTGCGGATATCTGTTGGAGGCCCTACGGGAACTATATGGTAACCGAAATCATAGCTGAGGAGTTGAGAGGTGTAGAGCGATTGAGGTGGATCGCGGGGCACAGGCCAGGTGAATATGAGAGGATTCCTATAGATCGCGTGCGGCGACAATTTGGATTTGTGCAGGACATACCACAGGCTTATAGACCATATATGAGGATCGATGCCGAGGCAGCATTCTCACCACCCCGGCCAACACCTCCAGAAGGGCCTGAGGAGATAGCAGCCGATCGCAGGGTACCGTATACGTATCCAGTGACCTCAACACCTTATATGGGACACCCCTATTCTGTGGCACCATCATCTCATCCAACCACAGATTTCATCAAGCAAATGATGGACAAAATGCAAAACCTGGAGGCTTCCGTTTCAGGAAGTCGTAGCGCCTTGACATACGAGCAAGTTTGTCGGGAGCCCATTCACCCTTCTGTCCCCCTTCATTCTTATCCGCCTCAATGGGAGTTGCCAAAGTTTACTCGTTTTAACAGTAAAGAGGATCCTCAACAACACTTGCGATCATTTAGACATGCTTGTTATTTGATTGCCCATGATGATGCCTTGTTACTCCGCACCTTTCCCATGTCCTTATCAGGGCCTGCCTGGGAGTGGTACAAAGTGCTTTAACCCAAAGACTCAATCTTCTCTTTTAACCAACTAGCCCAATCTTTCTTGGATCATTTCTCCATTAACATTGCCAAGAAAGTATCTATCATCGACCTCTATGCCATCCGACAATTCAAGATGAATCTATCGCAGATTTCGTTGGACGATGGCGGGGCCTTATCAACCAACTTACGTATGCCTTGCCTCAAACCGAACTTATCGAACTCTTTACGCGGGCCTCGCGCTAAGACATCTCCCCTACCCTCCAAATTCAAACTTTCCGTACATTCGACGAGGCCTTTACTATGGCTCGAAAATTAGAAATTCGAGCCTTAGAGGAAGAGAAATTGCGGTTCGCAAGCAACAAGAACTCCACTTTCCGAACTCCCGATTCTACCAATAAACCAAATACCACCACTCCTCACGCGTCAACCTCTTCTAAATCAAAAGGAGCTGTCCACGCGGTGATGGTCAAATCCCAACCACCGTCCAATACTCCACCAAAACCACCTATAAATACAAAGCCGAGCCCACCATTACACTCCTTGGGAGAAACTTATAGCGTCATCCTAGAGAAATTTGTGTGGTTTGTATAATTACCTCTCGACTCGTAATATTATTATACAAAGATGATAAAAACAAGAATGAAGGTTTAAGTATAAATTTTAATACTTTCTTAATGTTTTTAATTAACCTTGTTTGGGTATAAATGACATAGTTAATATGTTTTGAATTTGATATTCATACTTGTGATCTGTTAGTAATATGAATTATTATTTTTATGATTCGAGTTGAAAAATCATATGTTTCCTTTTTGGATTATGAAAGAAAGGAAAAAGGAATAGAAAGGGAAAATGATAAGTTGTTATCTTAAATGAATTTTCAGATTATGTTGTTTAGTTGAATTATGTTCATTGAAATATTTCAATGCTATAAATTGTAAAGATAAGATGGTTGAATTTTTCATGCCAGTTCTTTCAAACTGACGGTTGCCTAATTTTTTTACAAATGGCAGAATTTAGATCTTATTTGGCGGATGATTTATAAATGGCTATGTTAAATTCTTATTGTTATGATTGAAATATGTATTCATTACTTAACTATTGTATAAGTGAGCTTGTGCTTTGCTGAATAATTTTTGAAAGGCATTATGGCCTTTGAGATTTTGTATCATTTTTGGAAAAGGAAATAAAAGTTTATATTCAAGTTTTGGATATTGTTGTAAAAGATCATGGTTGTTCATATCAATTATTCAGTTCTTTGTATATAATTGTGATTGAATTATTCAATCTGATTTCTTAAGATAGTACTATCATAAAGTTGAATAATGAATAATGAGTGAATAATACCCTTAAGTGTATTATATTTAAATATATATCATGAACTAAAGCTATATGAAGGATATGAGATATAAGTTATTAATTAAATGAATGTGTTTTATTATTTAATAGTTGTATGATTGGACTCTTGTATGATGATAAATGATTAATGACCATTTATTATTTAGTCCTAAGTATGTAAACTTTATGGTTATGAATGATTGTATTACATATAGTTGTTGAGTTCAATTATTTTGTACTTAAGCAATTAAAACAAAAATGTTGTAACTTAAATAAATTAGGGATTACGTTAATAATACAGTCTACTGCCCTAATTATATTAAGATGCTTAATGAATGTACATAAAAAAATTATGGAATTTGATTATGAATAATTATCAAAACTAAGTTATGGACCTTAGGATCAAATAATTATTGCAATAAAATATCACTACGTTATGAAATGTAAATTTTTCATAAAACTAATTCAATGAGGTGAATAAGTTATGACAAACCTAATACATGGTACTCGCAATGCAACTTCGGATGGTTGTTGTAGTGTGGTGTTCATCGAATGACGTGGGCCATTAAATAAATACTACCATACAACATTTAACATAATTTTTCCCTCGAGCTCCATTTATTACGTGTGTCATAATCAATATGGAATTGAGTTATGCTAAGATGCGGAGGTTGTTTTTCTAGCCCGGTCTAGTTACCTCTGTACCAACTTATGTTGGCTACAAGGAAGAAATTGATCACATGATGATGTAAGTCGTTATGTGAGCTCTTTATCTCCCATAGGCAACCTAAGTTGGCACAATCATTCTTCATCGCATTGGATGAACAATTTTTGTATCAAGTGCATAACTTGAATTTTATTAACTAAAAAAATGATTCAATTTTGATAACTAAACCAAGTGACACGGTGATGGGACATGTTTCAAAGATGAATGTGCAATCTAGAAATAGAGCATGCAACACATGACTCATAAACTTTGGCTGAAGTAGTGTATGTCATTACACTATCAAGTTCACCTAGTTCTAACTAAAGTGTGAGATGTCGGATGGGATTCAATTGAATTAATTCCATGTAAACACTTAGAGAAACACTTGTAAAATCAATTCGAGAAGGGAACTAAAAGGTATACATTGTATATAGACTCAAAAGAGTATCTTATGGGGGATCATTGAATCTAGTTGACCCATAAATATGCACATGCTTTATTGATTTGTTATCTAAAGAATTGTAATTATAAGTTTTTGGATTTAAATGTTAGTTTATACATTTAAATTAGTGAAGGAATATGTTTAATTTGGGAAGTTAAAAAAATTCCCATAATTATGATGTTTGGAAAGTGGTTGTTACACAAATTGCATAACTATAGAGCATAATTTAAAGGCCTAAAATGAAAGAGGATGAGAGTATTTCTTCATATATGCAAAGAGTGAATGAAGTGACAAACATGATAAGAGGGCTAGGTGAAAAGCAAGAGGAATTTGTAATTTTCCAAAAAGTACTAAGATCTCTAACTTCTAAATATGATGCAAAAGTCTCAGTTGTGGAGGAATCCAAGGACATAACCAAGCTAAGATTGGATGAGCTTCATGGTATCTTAAGTGCATATGAGTTAAGAACCTTGGGAGAAAAATAAAGTAAGAAAGAAGTTGCTTTCAAAGATGAAAAAGAACCAAATCCAAAGAGGAGCAAAGATAAAGAAGAATTTGATATGGAAATTGATGATGAGAATATAGAGGCCTTGTTTGTGAGAAAAAATTAGAAAAAGGTTGAGGTAAATATAAAGGAAAATTTCCCTTTAAATTTTTCAATTGTGGCCAAGTAGGTCACTTTACATCAAAGTTTCCTCACAAGAAAAAAGAGGAGAAGGATGAACATGAAGAAAAAGGTAAGAGACATATCAAGCACAAAAATAACTTCAAGAAAGAAGGAAAGAGGAATGTTTTCAAAAGAAAAAGAAACATCTACTCCAAGGAGGATTCAAGTTCAATTGAATCAAGTGATATCAACAATTATGAGAGTGAGAAGGATGAAACCTTGTTCATGGCCTTTAAAACATCACATGAATGCAACTCTAAAGGAAAAAATCATGTTGAAGTTGAAGACTCGGATGACGAAGGTGTTTTGGTAGACCTTGAAGATGAATTAGTGAGTGCTCTTGAATAGTTGCAACGATCTAGAAAGAAGTACCAAAAATTGAAATCCAAGTGAAGGAATGTGAGGAGAAAATTATTATCTATGAAAAGAAACTCAACATGAAGGAGAGAGAGGAGGAAGATGAGTTCAAGGAACTAAAATCTCAACTAGAATTGGTATCATTTTCATTCACATCTAAAGAATAATAATGCCTAAGACTCAAATTAGAAATGGAACTTCTAAATACCGAATTGGATCGATGCCAAGTAAGGTGAATTTATTTGAGAATTTTGACAAAATCACACATGATCTAGTTGATCTTCTAAGTAGCCAAAGAGATGCAAGTGACAAATCAGGATTAGGATACAAAGAATACAACAAAGAGGTTGGAATAGCTGGTAAGAAAAATTAAAATAGTGCTCTAGAATCATCTCACACTACAAACAAGAAGATAAAAATGAATCCAAGAGATGGAACAAGCACTTCAGACACTCCCATGCTATCAGGTACTCCCACTCCTTTTATGGTTATTGTTTTTCATGCAACATGTTTGGTCATAAAGCTATCAAATGTAAGAAAATTATAAAGGACATGGTAGGCATTATAATTCACAAAATATGAGAAGAGATAAGGGTGTAATTTGTTATAATTTCCAAAAGATTGGACACATTACAAAGACATGCAATCAAAATCCTATGAGAAAATATGGAAAGGTATATGTAGTAAAGTCTGATCCTACAAAGAAGGAAGAACAAACTATGATAGCCCAAACAACATTTCATGTTCAAGATGAAGGTAGAATATGGTATCTTGATAGTGGTTGTTCAAGTCACATGATAGGTGATAATACCAAGTTCATTTCCTTGACTAAAAATTCCTCAGGAGGTGTTACATTTGGAGATAAAAATTCAAAAACATTATTGGTAAAGTATCTTTAAGTCTTGATAATGGAAAATCAATTACTGAAAATGTGTTATATGTGGAAGGTCTCAAACATAGTCTCCTAAGTTTTAGCCAAATGTGTGAAAAAGGATACACATTAGTTTTCCATGACAAAGGATGTGACATCAGATAAATCAAGTCAAGTAAACAGATTGGAAAATACAAGAGAACCAAAAATAATATGTATGTGCTAAAGCAAGTCTATGAACAAAATTTCTTTACCACTCAAGAAGATTACAGTTTACTTTGACACGTATGGATTAAACACTTGAATTTTGATAACATTGTCAAAATAATCTCAAAAGTATGTTTCAAAAAAATTCTAAGAACAATCAAACCAGACGATACACTTTTTAAATCCTACCTACATGGAAAACAAACTAGGAGAAGTTTTAATTCAAAGGAAAATTCTACATCAAGTCCTTTAGAATTGATAGATATTGATCTTGTCAGTACCATAAGAACTGAAAGCATATAAGGATATAAATATTTTATGTTGTTGATTGATGACTATAGTAGGATGAAAAAATCATTAGACAGATTCAAGAACTTCAAAGCCTTAGTTGAAAATGAAAAGAATACAAAGATCAAATGCTTGAGATTACACGAAGGTGGTGACTTTTGTTCCAATGATTTTGATGTCATCTATGAAGAGAATGGAATCAAGAGACAATTTTCATCAGCTAAGACACCTCAACAAAATGGGGTGGTTGAGAGAAAGAATAAAACAATTCAAGATATGGCTAGGACAATGTTGAATGAGTCTAAAATTTCATATGGTTATTGGAGAGAGGCAGTATGTACAACTATATATATCTTGAATAGGGAACAAATAAGAGTGAATAACAATAAGACACCATATGATATTTGGAAAGAAATTCCAACAAATGTAAAGCATCTTAGGGTGTTTGGGAGTAAATGTTACATTAAGAGAGATGAGGATGATCTAGGAAAATTTGATTCTAGATGTGATGAAGGTATATTTCTAGGATATTCTTTAGTAAGTGCAGCATATAGGTGTTACAATAAAAGAATCCAAAATATAATACAGATTTAAAATGTGAAGCTCGATGAGTCCTATCCTTTGAAGATCAAAACTCAGCCCAAAGAATATGTAGAAGATAAAATTCCTTACATAAAATTTAAAAAATATGGCGAGAGAGGAAGAAAGCACTCATGAAGAAGTAGATGAAGAACAAGAGAGACCTGATACAAAAACACCTTCAAGGTAGGTTAAAAAGGATCATCCAGTTGATCAAATAATTGGAAGAAAAAAATATGCATACATACTCACAAGAAGAATAGTGAAAAACTTGAAAACACATGAGAACACAACCCTCCTATCCATGATAGAGCCCAAGAATGTTGAAGAAGATAGCAAAGATCAGCATTGGGTGAAAGCAATGAATGAGGAACTTGATCAAATTGAGAAGTGTGAAACTTGGGAGCTAGTTCCTAGACCCAAGAACAAAAATGTTATCAACACTAAATGGGTTTTTAGAAATAAGATGAATGAAGATGGAGTCATCACTAGAAATAAGGAAAGGCTAGTTTGTAAAGGATACACTCAAGTGGAAGGAGTATACTTTGAATATAATTTTTCACTTGTGGCAAGAATGGAGGAAATTAGAATTTTATTATCCTATGCTAGCTTCAAAGGATTCAAATTTTATTAGATGGATGTGAAGTCATCATTCCTAAATGACACCTTAGAAGAGGAGGTTTACATAGAGAAGTCATATGGTTTCATACTCACAGATGATCATGATTATGTATGCAAACTAAAGAAATCACTATATGGCTTGAAGAAAGCCCCTAGATCCTAGTATGCAAGGCTAGATAAGTACCTCATAGAGAAAGGATTCAAGAGAGGAGATGTTGACAACAATCTATATGTCAAGAATGAGAATGGGCAATAGATGATAGTGATAGTCTATATAGATGACATTATTTTTAGTAAAATTAAAGAGAACATGGAAAAAGGATTTGCATAATCTATGAAACAAGAGTTTGAGATGTCAATGTTGGGAGATTTGACATACTTTGTTAGGTTGTAAGTGAGTCAATCAGCAGATGACATACTCATAACAAAAGTAAAGTATGCCAAGGACACGTTGAAAAAGTTTCATATGGAATATTACAACGAGGTAATAACTTCCATGATCACATGATACAAACTGAGAAAATAATATGATGCTCCAAAATGGATCAAATGTTGTATAGGTCTATGATAGGAAGCTTGCTCTATACCAAAGCCTCTAGGCCTAACATCATGCGAGACAGGTTGGACTAGTAGGAATATATTAGAATAATCAAAGAGAAATCCATATGAATGTTTTCAAAATAATATTTACATACCTCAAAGGAACTCTTGCTTATGGTATATGGTACCCAAGGAGTAAATACTTCAGTCTAAAAGCATACACAAATGTTGATTGGGCAGGTAATGTAGATGATAGAAAGAGCACTAGTGGTGGGGTTTTGTTTCTAGGTGAATGTCTTGTGTCCTGGATGAGTATGAAAAAATCCTAAATATCATTATTTACTAGTGAAGTAGAATACATTGTAGTTGCTACATGTTGTACACAAGTAATATGGATGAGGTAAACATTGAAAGACTAAAAAGTGGAGTATGAAGGGACCACTCCTATCTATTATTATAGCATAAGTGCAATCGAGTGTATCTAAGAACCCCATAATTCATTCCAAGACCAAACACAACCCAATCAAGTATAACTTCTTGAGAGATCAAGTCAGTGAGTGCAAATTCAAACTTGAATATGTGCCTACCAAAGAGTAGTTATCAAATCTTCTAGAAAAACCACTACCAAGAGCATCATTTGAATAATTGAGACCTAAAAGTCATTAAAGATAGTACAATGAAGGGGGAACTAATTAAAATGTCCTTAGCTCTAAAAAATGAGAATAACATGCATAGACATAGGGGGAACATGGGCCCTAAGCGGATGTATTTATCATTCATGGAAAAAGTGGGAGAATGAAAAGGTGAAGGAGTTGTTTGCCATCATTGAAAAAGGGGTGCTTGTTGAAAAAGTTGTCATTGATGTAATAGAGGCTTGAGCATGGGCTTGAACAGGTATGTCACTCTTCATGAGATTATGTTAAAGTGTGTTATAGTACCCCATGTCTTGCATTGTAGTGTTTCACTTTGATTTAAGGTCTTATCATTGCTTGAAGGTCCTAACACGGAGTCATCATGGTATCATGATTCCATCAATATTATAATGTGTGTCTCAAGGAGTCAAGCATGGTCATTAATTTATCTTCGTATCTAGATCATGGTCCTGAAGTTAGAAATATGTGTCCCATTTATCTTTAGGTGTATCCAAGGATCAAGTAGTGGGTGGTTTGGGAGTATGTTGATGCATTAATTAGGTGTATCTCAAAGTCTCAAGGAAGAGTGAGCTTGTAAAATTTCTTGGTGTTTAGCATGGAGGAAAAATGTGTCCAAATTTTCCTTTAAGGTGTCTTAATGAGATGTAAAATCATGAGTTCAATTGTTGAGGCATGGTCAATCAAGAAAGTTGGCATGGAAACTCCAGAAATGAATCAAGGTAGAGCAGAGTAAGCTTGGTTGGAGAAATATAAGATAGAATAGAATACATAGGAGAAGTATCGGGTAAATAAATAGGGCTATAGGGCATGAATATAGTCATTCGAGATCATTTTAGTGAAGAAAATCCTAGAATAGAAGTGAGGATGATGATTCAAGGTATGAAGATGCAAACCAAACATGGCATGAGTGCATTTTGGTGTTATTTTGCATTTGCAAGTGTGATCTGTGTGAAATAGAAAAGTAAAGGTTTGGTCAAATGTTACAGTACATGTGTGGTCTAAAAGGTTTCATTAAGAAATTTTTGGTGTTCTAGATAGCTCTTGATGTCTCCTAAGTGCTCACAAAGTATTTTTAATAAAGGTGTATGAGAAAATATTGAATAGAAGACGGTGGATTTATCTTGTAACACATGAAAACATGAAGGTCTTGACATACGACAACAAGAAGGTCTTGAGCGAACAAAATAAGAAGTTCTTATCATGTAACAATAGGAAGGTTTTGATAGAAGATAACAAGAAGGCTTTGACGTACAACAACAAGAAGTTTTGGATGCACAAAAATAAGAATCTCTTGACGTAAGACAACAAGAAGGTCAAGAGTCACATGAATCGTCTGATAAGACAAGTGTTTTCTCGGTGAAGAAAAAGTCAAGGAGGTTCCCATATGTTGTCATGCAATAAGAAGACATAGTCAGGTATCTACATAATGAAGGAAGATGAAACATCACAATTGATAAAGGAACACCAAAGGCTAGGAATTTGAAAGGCTAAAGGTCACAAAGGAAGCAAAAAAAATGTACGTGAAGGATATTAAAAGACATTTTCATTATCAGTAAATAGGAATGAATTCTCCATTTTGAATTGATAGCTGCACAAAGAAGAATTAAGGAGTGAAAAATTATAATGAAAGGTGTTGCATGAAGTAAAGAGCTAAAACAGTTGATCACAATATGTTGGTGTGAGAAATAAATTGGTGAAGGTGATAAAAATTCTTGTGTTTAAAGTCTAATTTGTTTCTTGGAAATTTGGGAGTGGGTGCTTCCTAGGATGTGGGTGTTTGCCACATAATTTAAGTGGGTGTTTGGAATTGTATTCAAGTGGGTGATTTAGTTTTATTTGAAGTATCTACTTCAAAACTAGAGTTAGAGCTTCAGTGAGTGGGTGCACACCACTTGGTGAGATCATTGTAATTCTTGCTAGATAATCCTCCTTGATATTGCTTTGATTTCTCCTTTCTATAGGTTTTCTCCCTTATTGGTTTTCCCACCTCAAATCTTGTGTTTTATCGTTCTTGTTGTTTCTTCTTCCATGATGGCTTGTTTTGGTTAGTCCATTGTTTGAGAGGATAATAAATGAATGGTGTAATGATTGCTAAATTAAAATTTACAAATTTTAAAAGGCACTAATTCACCCCCTCCTCCTCTCAGTGCTTGAATGTTTAACAGTCCCCTCTAGGTACTAGTGATGAGAGAGGATGGTTACTTCTTTGACTTGAGTAAATTACGTGTAGATGAACAAATTTAAAGAATAGGATATCCTGCTCTCCATTTATAAATTTGGATATATGAAATTATTGGGTGGCTTTGGACATCGTTCCTTTTTCCCTTTTGTATAATATTGGATATGGAAAAACTAATTACTCATCAACTCAAAACACTATTCAGGGGAATGATATTCTTAGAGACACATCTATCAACACCGTCATTCTCCCCATAAATCTTGGTCTAAAGATGATCCTTACTAAATTTTATGTCATAGATTGAGAAACCAACTATAACATTATCTTAGGATGACCATGGATCCATCAAATGAAGGCCATTCCTTCAATGCTCTTTCAATAAATTTTATTTTTGCATTTGTAAACGGATTTCATCACCAAAGGATACCCAAACCCATTTGATATAGTGCAATCCAGAACTAAAAGACTATCGGAACCCATGTTCATAAAAATTTCCTATGGATGACTTGTCATCACACAAATGTCTAGAAAAAGGTAAGAAGCTAATTACAAACGTTGACATTGAATCGAACCCACTCTCTTAGCTCTTGACCCTCCTCCTTCCAACAAAAATACAAAATAGGGTCCCAAAGTAAGAAAGAAAATCTCTCTATCAGCCGATGGTCCTAAATCGTAAACACACACACACACACACACACACACACACACACACACACACACACACACACACACACGTGTGTGTGTGTGTGTGTGTGTGTGTCTTCATTCTCCCCTTACAATAATTATAATCCTTGAAGTACTCAATAATCACCAATTTTTGTAGTGACTCCACATATTTATTTATTTCCTTTGTCTTTATTTTGTAGTTTTCCGTATTATTTCTTATATTTTTGTGGTGTTCGTAAGATTCCAAATGATATGCATATTTTTCTAGTGTCTTGCATTACCCTATCAAAATTGTTTTACCTCGAAAAATTCTCCCACTTATTGTAATGATACTTCCATAAGTACCAACATTCTACAAACATTGTTCATATATAATTCCTCTTTTTCTCTCCATGAGAACACTAAGGTATCAACCTATTAGATCTTAGGCAGGTTTGGCATAAGGAAATGTTCTTTTTCTTGAATCACTCAACTATATTAATGATATGTGGTATATTATATTAGAGTAGGTATCTACCTTAGCTCATGTTCACCTAGGTACTTTATTTAGCTTTATTATATTTATCCTCGCTTACTTATGTGTGTGGATATTCATTTTTATTTATTTAGATATTAGGGGAGATTATCTAGTTGTTAGGTATAGTTCTTTCCTTGATCTATGGTATTGACTAGATCCTTGATGTCTAATTCTTTCCTAAATCTATGGTCTTGACTAGTTCTTTGATGACTAATTATATCCTTGATTTATGGCTTGATCTATGACCTTGACTGGTTCTTATATTTTTATTCCTTTCCTATATAAGCAAGGCCCATTCTCATTGTATTTCATTGAGTTCCATAATAATATATGATATTGTTGTTCATTTGTTTGCAAAGTTTTTATTAAAGTTATTCTAGTGAATTGTTTTTATCTTATTGATTGTGGTGTTTGATTAACATCTGAGTTCTTGGCTTGGTACGATCTGGTTATCGTTCCTTTTATGGTATTAGAGTAGGAGATTGTTGTTGACATCCATCTGTAAGTTTCATTTTGCAAACATTTTTTTGTATATTCATATATTCGGTATTTTCCATATTTTGTTGTTGCATTCATTTTTATGCAAAACATAGCCTTCCATCGGATCCTGAAGGTGGAAAAACCTGAAGATCGACTGTAAACTCGACCATCTCTAGAGGCAGTCATTTTTTTGGTTTTTTTGTTGTTGCAGGAGAGAAACGCGCTAGCTCACCCTGGGATTCATGTCAGCGAGGAAGAAAACCCAGAGCATAAACTTAGAAAGCTTATATATTTTGTTTGGAAACTTAGATTTGAGTGTCATTTTTTGCAAAAGTGCTTTTTTCGTGCTCTTTCTATTGGAAATATTTATTTTGAGAATCACACTATAATTATAAAGTTCCATATTATAACACACACTCATTATAAAGTGCCAAAAACTTAGGGGATCTTGTTGCATTGCTTGGGGTTCTTGTTGTATTGCTTGGTTCTTGCATTTCTTTTGGTGATTTTTTTTAGAATGGTATCTACTTCTGCATTAGATCATGTTGAGCCATTAGCAACACATAATTACCACACATGGAAACCAAGAATGGAAACAATAATTAAGCGAGAAATGATTATGGGGTTTAACTTCTTCGAGAACAACCAAGTGTTCACTAGATAATATGAGAAATTTCAATACTAGTGAAAATTTGATGAGTGTATGGGTTTTATAGGAACTTATGTAAGAGACATTTTGTTTCATTTCGAAAAATGTGACTCTCATTTCAAAATATGGGAGAAATTGGAAGATTTATTTGGTAGGGTGGATCATATGAGAGCATAAGTAAAAGGACGACCAAGAGTGATAAAAGAAATCAAGAAAGAAGTAACATTCGAAAGGTCATAAAAAGAGGTAAAGGGGACATAGATTCCCGAGGGGGAAATAGTGCCGAGGGAAAATTTTAAGGAACCAAAAACTTATAGAAATCGTGGCGAATATACATGTAACCAATTTCATGGTTTTGGCGAATATCCTTATAACATGTTTCATTCTTTCAGCGAAAATGGTAAAAATATTTAAAATATTTGGAAATCGAATGGTGAATCTCCTGTAACTTGTTTGATGAATACCCTCTGTCAAATTTGACTATAATGAGGCCCAAAAATATTTCTTTTGTATGCCTTACCTTTACGCTCAAGTTCTAGAATGTCCGACACTTGACCAATCGAAGGAACGGGAAAATGACACGTTGTATCTTCTTATTGCTCATTGTCACTTTGCCTTGCCTCAACGACACCGCTGACCCAAAACTTTATTGAATCGGTTCATTTCGTATACTTGGAGTCTTGGGAATGCCTTTGATTTGGGGAGGCCCATAATACTACCATGTTTCTGTCTGATGGGCAAGGAAGGATTAATAACTTTAATAATAAGGAAAAATTAACTTATATTTAATACTCAAGGATATGTCGTTGGTTGCTATTTTTTTTTTATGTCTGGTATGTGCAACAGTAAGAATGTGTTTTTATAATAACAGTAGGGGTAAATGTAATGATATGGAGAAGTAGTTCTCGCAACATGTGAAGCATATTTCTACATTGGTATTTGTACATGTGTGTTGAGAAACATACATGTCACATATTGAAATATATTAAAAATTTGTAGGGATTTTATCACGGTTACCAAATACAGTCAATTTTTACAAATTTATCATATTTTTTCATTTTATTCCCTTCATCGAATGAAACTCGAAAATTTCAGGATTTGGTAGTTTATAAATAAGAAAAGTAAAACCCGCACTCAGGACTTATTGAAGTAAATAATAAAATTTTTACCAAATCAGTTTTCCAAAAGCCAAAAATGCGGCTAGAAATAATAGAAAATCCATATAATCTATTTGGAATTGATGTTGTTATATTTATAATATCCCGTTGGTATTAATTATTAAAATTACTATATTTTTATATATACAATTTACCATATTTTTACATGGACCACTTTTTCTATATTTTGTGTCCACCATTTAATAATCTTTGTATGAAAGTTGCCACTATGGATTTTATCTATATTATAAGTAATTATGTATCCATTCATTATTTACCTTGTAGAGAATCTCTTGAACTATAAGTTAAAAATTATTAAATAACTGAATCCTTTTGAAATACAGAACATCTAAAAATAATTTCATAATTTAATAACTTAATAACTTATAACATATATTTCACAATTATAAGTTATTAGATTATTTTTAGATGTTATTAATTTTGACATTTATTACTTATCGTTCATTTATAGTATATTTTTCATTTTACTTAAGTTATTTTAACTAATAGAAAACATGAGTATGGAGGAAACATTGAGGAATATCTTATTTAAATATTATTGTTCTCAAACTAGATTGTACCTTCCTTAGGAAAAAAATACAACATTTGTGTACAATTCAGGACATACCTCTCATATATTTGTTGAAACATAAACATTACATATCATAAATAGGCGTACCATAAAATCTATACCTATATTATAACGTAAATAATACATATAATAATATATTTCTTAGTTCTTGCACCACTTTCTTTCCCTATTGCATAGATATTCTCTTCTCCACAAGTGTCGGCTAGGGTTAGTATCCCGACACATTCTTTATCAATGATAGCTTTGTTGGTGTCTGTTAAGTCTTTCCATGTTTTAAGCACTTCAAAAGATCACTGCAGCTTTGCAAGGATGGAAGACACCATTTTGACTTGATTATCCATTTGAGGGGTCTCCACCGAGGAATGATTTCCATCAATTTCCATATCCACATCATTTGTAGAAGAATGTGGAGAATCCATAGGTTCCGGGTCTGGGGATTCTAGATAAAGAATAAAGAGTTCCAGTAATACTTCGGGAATTGGTTTCTCAGACAGGGAATCCGGTTAGAGATTTACAGGAGAATTTCCAAAAGAATGAAGGGGAACAGTGGTAGAAGTTGACTAGCCAGGAGAGGGGGTGGAAGCACCATCAAAAGGAGAAATAGAAGTAAAGAGGGAAAATTATTACCCAACAATAAACTTTTCTGAGTCTATATAAGAACTAGAAGAAACCTCGATGTATTCATGGCTTGATACTGGTTCGATGCACTCAATTTGGTTCCCATGATTTTGCAAAAGAAAGTAAGTGTCGAAAAATGACCATGGGCCTTGAATTTATAATTTCGAGTGATTTCTTCGACTTGGACCTTTACACGTGTCCACCAAACCCGGGTATGAATTGATGGTTAATATTAAATGTAAATCATGGCGAAAAAATCACCTTTAAACCGGTGTCACTATCCCACGTGCCTCCACCTTTTAAACATCCTTTTATCATGATGAATATGATATCATTAAGGATATAATGTTATACATTAAATCAATAATAACTTCCTTCTTAATAAACATATCGAGATTTGAGAAATATATTAAGGGAGAGGAGCTAATCGTCGAGCATGGACCAATAAATTATAATGGTATTGGTGAGGGTAGATGTAAATACTAAAGATAGGGACTAGTACTTGCCAATTTATCACTTAAAATTTGATACAAAAGTAGTCAATAAAATGTGTCACATCAAATCACATCAATCAAATGCTCACTATAAGAGTAATTATTCAACAATATTATTGAACAAAATGGGATTCTATTTTTTCCATATTTAAAATATCTTATTTCTATACCTACATATTAGAAAATACATATTGCAAATTAATTTATGAAGATAAAATATAATGGTCATTATTCCATGAAGACACATTATTCATCCCCCAAAACACTAGAACACGTTTCGATTTATGGGAGGATCTGTCCTGCGTTGGATAAACACATCTTTGGCCACTGTACTAAAAATGAACTGGATATCTCCCACTAAATCTTGTGACATGCCCATATTTAGCAGCTCCTGGACTCCCACCTAAGGCCCATTCAGTATTTTGGTGAATTCTCTTTTCCTTTTATGTGAGTTTACCCACACAGAAAGAGAGTCTCTCCCTCTTATGTATGCTTTGGTTTTCTTCCTAGAGAAAGTTGAGCTATAGGTAATTGAGGAATTCTACCAGTGCCATAAGATCCCTCCCTCATGATCCTCCTTTTCTTGAGAGGAAAGGCGTGGGTGCTTAACATGGATCATAATTTGGCGCGGGCGACAGTTTCTAATTTCAATCGCTTCTCTTTTCATTCTCTAGAAAATTTGGGGGTTGTTCTTCCCCATGTTGAGTAGGTAGTGAGCTTGGTATCGAGAGCTCTGTAATCAATAAATGAGGTTTGTAAAAATCTACGTTTAAACTACCCATGATCGCCTAAGACACATGGGAAATGGCGTATCCATTGGTACTTTAATTGTTTGGTGTTTTTGTGATAATATGGGTGAATCATGTGGAAATAAAGAGCTTGGAAAACAGAAATGAAGGACATAATTCAAACAAGCGATGAGAAGAAACATAAAAGCATTTCCTTCCAGAGAGGAAATATTGGGAGATCCAACCCAGTGTCTGGTTTTCTAAGAATGTGGCAGACGAGGGCCTCCTTTTACCTTGTCAGTTGGAAACACTCACCCAAATGGGTGATTTTTGCATTAAGATAATTCAATTCTATAGATGAAGAAGACATGAACGCAGGACGGGTTATTGAAAGCAGATGCCACAAGATGCTTGGAAAATTTATGTGGTAAGTTGGTAAAATGTCATCATCATGTTTAAATAAGCACGTCTTTTGAGCTGATGTGTGAGGGATAAATCATTTCGTCATCAATGGCATATGCTCCCAAAATCAATAGCCTCGGCCCTCAACCTGAATTTTAATTAAAATTAAATACCTATTCATGTAAAGTGTGCCACCAGAGATTTAATCAACACCCTCGCAGTTAAGAAATGTCTTATCAAATTTAATTATTGGTCACATTATATTTTCTAGCATGAAGGTCCAAGAAATAAGATATTTAATAAATATGGAAAAGATTTTTTCATAAAAGCGACATATTTAATAAATATGGAAAAGACTTTTTCCATAACTTTAGTCTTTAAAGTGATGCATTTAAATTTTATTATTTAAATTTTTTTTAGATTTGTTTAGATTTCATCACATATATGAGGAGACATGTTTGGAAAAAAAAGAAACTAACTACATATATAAAATATAAGAAATGATATTTTAGAAATTTGGAAGTGACATATTTCAGCTTGTCATGTATATTCAAAAGTTACTAAGCTTTATGAAAAGGGCACTTTCCTACAAAATATATTGAAACGACCATCATTGCATTCAGTGATCAAATTTGAAGGGCTCCCCATACTTTAATTTGATTGGCTAGGTTAAGCTTTACCCTTCATAAATGAGATATTAGAAAACACATTACCCTTCAACAAAAAAAAAATGAAAATGTTAATTTTCTTTCAATATATATCTGATTAATTTGAATAAAATAAATATGAAAAATGTCAAAATTATGAAATATATAACATCTAAAAATAATTTTGAAAACACTATATAAATGTGAAAACACTATATTTCATCAGTAATGACATCAACAATTCTGAATTCTATTTAAAAACAACATTTTTGTTAGTTACTTCAATTCAAATAGTAAATAATATTAAGCAACATTTGATTTTATTCATATTCATTTTCTTTAGAAAGACTTCCTTTGATCTATTCTCATCTATGGATATTTGGTTTTGTATTTTGAAAATTGAACTTGTGATAGCTTTTTAATTTATTGAAAACTTTAAATTAATTTAAGAAAGAAAGAATCTAATTTAAGAAATCAATAATGTAAATACTATATATATATATATATATATATGTATGTATGTATGTATGTATGTATGTATGTATATGTATGTATGTATATGTATATATATATGTATATATATATATATATATATACATACATATATATATACATACATATATACATATATATATATATATATATATATATATAATATATATAAATATATATATATGTATATAAATGTTAATATGGGCCCATCATATATTCCATGACCAACAATGAACAAATAAACTGGACCCAAAATTTTAATTCATCCCGCCTAAATCCGGGAGGTTCACGTCCGTGGGGGCAAGGAAAAAAGAAATCCACGAAATTCTTCCACGTGGCATGGGAAAAAGCGGGGGTGATAGCTTTTTAATTTATTGAAAACTTTAAATTAATTTAAGAAAGAAATAATTTAAAAATCATAATAAATATATATATATATATATATATAATATATATATATATATATATGTTGGGGCCCATCATATATTCCAATTCCAATGTCCATGACCAACAATGAACAATTAAACCTTGGACCCAAATTATAATTCATCCCACCTAAATCCGAGATTCACGTCCGTGGGGCAAACAAAAAAAAATCCACGGAATTCTTCCATGTGGCATGGGAAAAAGCGGGGTTTATTATTTAAAATGTTTCAACAAAAATTTCAATGACAAGTCATTAAATGCCCACACCTATCACCGCGGACCAAAAAATTTATTATTGAATCGGTTCATTCCACGGGCTTGGAGTCTGGGGAATGCCTTTGCCTCGAGGAGGCCCGAAATCCTTTCACGTGGCCATCGATAAATAAGGATAAATTTCAAATGACACGTCTATCTACAAAGTACATTAAAAGGCGTAATCAATTTATATGTGATTCTGGACCATAGGCCTAACTAAGTGACAACTGTCATCCTTGAATGAAATTTGATTAAAGATAAATTTGACATCCACTCACAATTGAAATTTATTTGGAAATTTTGTTTGTGGGCATACTGCAATGAAGGAAAATAGATTCATAGAAGTTGCGGACGTGTAAGACTCAAAATTTTCATATTTTCGAGTAAGTGTCATCTTGCATTTGAATCTTGATTCTTTAAATATTATCTTTTTATAAGTAGCATTGTATAAGCCTTCGCTTTGAAATATTTCAATATAAGGGTTGAGAAATTAGGGTTGAGGGTTTACAGAATCCAAAATTCCAAGCATGTCTACTTCCACAGGATCCCAAAGTAAAAGTAAAACCCAAATCCCATACGCTAAACTGATTAAAAGTAAAACCCTATTTTTACTTGATGAATATCATGATATTTATGATCTTGTAATTGGCACAAAAGCTTCACAACTTAGATACACGTCTGAGATGAAGATGAGGGAAAGTAGACGTTCGGACCCATCAGGTAAACATAAAGGTTGGATAACATGGGGGTTGGATTGGGACACATGATGCTCCACGAGGTTTTACCCCTTACTGAATTTGTCAATATATGTGCCCAAAATTACAATGGACAAAAAAATAATTATTGCAAAGGGCAACAAACCATAAATTTTGTCCATTACGAGTTAAATCTTGGCCATGTGTTGGGGTTTGAAAGCAAATATTTAGGAACCATCAGCATAAACCTAGAAAAAATTACTAGCGATTATCATGCCACCAATAAAAAAGACAGAGATGATTTTTTACAAAAATTAACATTTGATGGAGCGGTACCAAAAGGGAAGGCTCTGTATGCAATTGACATATTTTTAAATCGTGGGTCAGGGATACCATTTCTATGCTAGTATTTTTCCTTGGCTTTGATAGTGATGAGAAAGTGGATGAAACCCTCCTAGAAATGGTATACAATATCCATTTCGTTTCTCCACCTTGTCAATACAAATTTGTTGGGTACATTGCAGAATCTATGCATAAACAATTATTAACAATCAAAGAAGGCTCTAGCACTAAGACCTTTAGGTTCACTACCTACTTGTGCTATTTAATTCTATGGTGGTTTACTGAATGGTTTGAAAAAAACAAACTTGCAATTGAGCCCTATAATGTTGAGGTCCAGCCAAAAGTGATGCATCCATTAACTGAGTGGACCCCCAAGATAAGGATGTATGATAATAGAAGGGACTACAATCAATTTGTGGATTATTTTTGGGCTCCAATTTATCAAGCAATTATAAAATTACATTTCCTAGATTTCTTGTGAAATGTAGAGATTGCATTCAACTAGGGATCAAATACAATCAATTAGATTGGTACTTCATGGAGGATATATTATGCTAAGGTTTTATGGATCAGGAGTACAACCTTACAAATTGCCAATACATGTGACAAGAGAGTTTTTTCCTTGGAATATATATGACAGATGGAAAGAACAAATAATCTCTATTTTGTTACTCAACAAAAGAAGAGCATATTTCCTTCCTTACCATTCTCATGTGGAGGGTTCACATTTGAAAGAAAAATCATTCTATGTGGCACATGAAATCTTACATATTTTTAAGTTTGATGTTGACTCTCACTGGGTGTATGACCCATGTGAGGTGATTAAAGCAAGGGTAGTGGTGAACAAGAACTTTGCCACTAAAATTCAACATGAAAGCAAACCCTTGCTAGAAAAATTGAAAAACAAGAACTCTTGGGATGAAGTAAAAATAACAATGAATGAAATTTTGTTGAGAAAGGAATTAGTTCTCAAGAGTTGTCAAAACAAATTTTTGGATTGCCTAGAGCCTCCACAAAAAAGGTAGAGGATTTTCAATCTTGCCAAATTTTATGCAAAACATGATAAAAATTCCTCTAAAAGCATGTCAAAGGCATTACATCAAGAATTGCGAGATAAAAATTGGACAAGGTCAAAAATTGATGCCTTTTGGTCTATGAGGCAGACCTAGGCCATCCAAAATCTATAGAAGACTATGATTATATTCCAAAAGATGTAAATTTCAGCAAATTGTGGAATGAAGAGCATCTGGAGAGGCAGTAGTGATGATGACATTACCTCTAAGGAATTACACACTCCCCTAGCACATATAAACCAAGTCTCGATGAAGGCTTGAAACAAAGATATTCTACAAGAGCAGTTATTGCTGAAAAGATGGGTTTTAGTGGTGGTGGTTTGGGTTCAACAGGACAAGGCATTTGGCTTCCACCAGAGGCACAACCTAGAAAAAATTTTTTAGGTCAGGCCTTGGAGCTTCACCTTCGAGAGAAAGGACCACTGCATACTACAACATCTATAAGTGTTAATCCAATGCAATTTACTCTAGTCAAATCCTCAGCAAATAGTTTAGCCACACGTTGAAAATCCTAGAGGAGAAGTTGGCCATGAATCTATTAGTATTGCTAATGTTGGTGGTTCTAGTGATGATGGTAGTAGTCAACAAAGTATTGGAAACTTAAAGAGGCCAATAGAGACAATTGAAGTTGTTAGGGCTATTTTCCAATAAGGAAATGAGAAGAGGTAAAAGACAAAGGAAGACACATGTACAATTACTCTTGGCTCAAGGAAACTATTTATAGAAGGTGGTGCCACTGCCACCCCTAAACAAACTACCATTCCACAAGGAAATTCTCCCCAAACTTTAATTACTCCTTCTCCATTCAAGGTGGAACAGTTCATTCCTACGAACACCTCAGGTTTTGATTACCTATATGAGTTTGTCAATAAATCAAAAAGAGAAAAGAAACAAGAAGAAAATTCTATATGTTACTATAACTTCATAACCAGCCACAATGAGGGTATTGCCTACATATAACCTAGACAAAATACCCTATAATACATGTATGTTGTGCCCAAATTTGTAAAACCAGAGAATGAAATGGTTTCCAGTGACTACGAGGTGACCTCCCTTCAAATGGATTTTAAGACAATGAAACCTTTTGAAAAAATTAATGTATCGAAAAGGAACAATGATGTGGTTTACACAACATTACTAAAGGCAGAGAGGGAGAACAATAAGTTGAATAATAAGATTCAAAATTTAGAGGCAGACTTAGAAAATGAGAAAGCAAAAGGAAAAACAATAGTTAATAGGACATGTGAGTTGGAGAGGAAGATAAAATCATCTACCTCTATGACTACAGTTGTTGTAAATGAATAGGCATAGGTAGAACTAGAAGAAGTGAAGAAAAATTACAGGAAACAATGAGTAAGAATAATAGATTACAAAAAACATTGGGAGAATTGAAAGAGGATGTGAAGGAAGAGAAACAAAAGGTCAAAAATGGGAACATAGCCTAGATGATGAGAAAAAAAAATGAAATATTGCAACAGGAATTGGTGAAAGCAAAAAAAAAGGAAATACAATCTTCCAACATCAAACTATCTAGATTTTATAAAAAGGCATTGATTAATATGACATATAATGTTTGGGGAAAATAAACCAAAAAATTGATGATTTGATTAGATTGTTTGAATTCATGATTGATCTACAGAGAATTTGTGATAAGCTCCACGAATACGTAACAGGTAGCAGAAAAGTGATGGCTTTAAGAGAGGATACAACAAAGAAAATTTTGGAAGCTATCTACAAATTCAGTGACACAAAACTAACATCCAGAGGAATTCAGAACCGGTTTGATGCCTCAATAAAGGTATCATCTATCATTCGAAGTGTGTGATGTTGGGAAAAGCACAAGAATTGTTAAATAAGTGTTAAAGAATGTTACATGAGCTGCATGGAAAGGTACATGAGTTCACAAAGCTTGGTTTTCCAATGCCTTTTGACAAAACATGCCAATTCATTACGAAGGATGCATTCCAAAAGAAGATGAAAGAAAAATGACTCAAGAGAAGGACCGAATTCCTAAGAAGCTAGATGAGAAAAACTTTTTTTGACTCTGTTAAACCATTGATAACCTTGTCAGTAAGTTTGCATACAACAATAGAGGAAAGCTCCACTATCAGTTATGAATTACTAACAAAGTTACATGTCAGTCACTCTGATTTACAACAAATTGCAATTCCAACAGATGAAGAGTGGAGCATGTTATAGAAGATGATATAATTTGTTAAAGTTGTGGAGCCTGATTCCAAGTTGAAGTGGCAGTTTGGTTTTGTTGTTTCTATTATTTGGGAGGAAATCATGGTCATGGATAAAAATAGTAAATTGTCTTATTAATAGACTAGAGTTATCTTTATGTTTATTGTATTAATAAACATGTGATATTTAGGTTGTTTGTGGTTGAAGCAAAATTTTACAAAGAGGTGCACAAGTTAATATATGTGCATGGATTTACTCTTTAGTGTATTTAGATCCATTTAAGGGTAATTTAATTTTCTAAATTGTTCCATTTGTTGCAATGACAATCTTCAATTTTTTCATACAAGGCATGTCTCAAGCAAGTTGAATGAGGAATAGTGTTATTTTTAAATTTTCATTTTAGTAATGATTCAAGCAAAGCCACTTATTCTATCTCAGAATTAAGCACCACAACTCTTATATGCCTAAATTATATAATAATGTAAATGCATTGTGATTTAATAGCCAACCAGCCATAATGTATGTTTTCTATAAAAGAGATCAACAACATTGTATGTGAAATATATTAAATACTCATTAAAACATGACTTTGTAATGTTTCTGCAATCAAAATGGAAATGGAATCAATATGATTACCTTTAGGCACATGTAAGTTTGGGGTGAGTGTTAATCCTTGTTTGAGATTCAAAACAATGTATTGAATATTTGAATATATTAATTATTATATGAACATCTATATCATGGGATATCCACAAATGGAAGCTTCCAACTTGATGGACATGGATCATCTCTATCATTTGATTCACTAGATCTCTGAGACTGACTCTCTCTTTCTTGACAGTCAACTACTGCAATAGGGTCATCTGTTATATTTGTGCCATTGTTTTCAGCCCCTCTCCTTTCATTAATCGACTTCCATACTACCAGAGCCCTGTCATAGGGAAAGTTATCCACTTTGTACCGTGATGTATAAATTCTCAAACAATTTTCCAAATTTTTGTCAAGCTTGTTTCACAATTTTGACTTTATAAAGGCCAAGGCACTGAAAATTCTCTCATCTTCAACTGAACCCAAAATCATTGTTTGACATAGATCAAGCCAATGAGAAAAACTTAGGACATGGTTTTTTGTAAAATAGTACTCACCCCAATTTTTTCCATAGTTGGTTATTACTCCACACTCTAAGGGATTATCCAAACCTTTGAATTGTTGAATCATTGTAGAGGTGAATTCATGAGATTGATCAATCAAACTATCCTTTCTTAAAATACCTAGAATATTCATTCCATTGATATCAATAGGCTTACAAAAATGTTGAATCAATGTAGTCAACCTCTTGAAGTAGTCTTCCTGCATATATCTTTCATTTTGGACAGGATTCCAAAAGGTGGGATTTACTACATAGCCATTGCTTCAAGTAAAGCATCCCTTCTAAATCATTCCCTTATTTCTTCTAGTAGGGACACTGCAATTTCTCTTAACCTCACCCTTGTTGATGATACAATGTTATCAAATAGTGGCCCTATGACTTTTACCTCCTCAACCTTACCGGTTACTACTTTAAACATGTACATTGGTATCTCATATCCACGTACAAAAGCACATACTTCCCAAAAAGTTGAGCTTCAAAAAGCTACTTACATTTCCAATCTTTATCAAATCATTCCAACCATCAAACTTTGACTGTAAAAGTAGTTTCATTGAGAAACAAATATTCTATTGTCATATAAACTCATTTCCTCAAACTAGAAAAATCAACAATATAGATAGTTCTTTCTTGTGTTTGTTTAATTAAATGATGCATTTCTTCCAACATGGGAAGGAGACCACACAACATCAAAAATGAATCTATATCATTCAAACGATGTATCAAATCCTTGGGCCTTGTCCACTTCCATGTGATTCTGCCACATCACTCCTAATAAGGATTGATACTCTTCGTACACCCTACAAACTAATTGGTATAATGAGATCCACCCGGTGTCGACATATTTTAATAGTTTACACCCATTTTTTAGTCCTTCAAAATATTTGGAATTCCATGAACCTTTTAGGACTACGATAGAAATAAGCATGCACCTCTCGAACAAGGTCTTTGACTTTTGCTACAGGTTTAAATTTGTCCAACTATTTTGTAAGCTAGGTTCATTCTATGAGCCATACAATGAATGAAAATCATATAAGGAAATGATATGTTTGGATTCTTACACACATGCCATTATAATGACCTTGCATTACAGATGCCCCATCTTCCTCGACACATACCATCTTTGATGCAATTGCAACATCATCCATGTCATCAATCTCCTTCAAAAACATTTTATCACCAACTCACAAAGGTTTTCAACATTGGAGTTCTCTCTCATCTTGTGAATGGAAAGTAAGTGAGGTTGTCTCACATAATTCTCAACAATATACACATGCATACAAACCCAAGCAATATTATCTACTATTGTAACCTCATCAATAGACAAAGATATGTATCGTGCAGACTTCAGTTTCTCTTTCAAGTCTTCTTTCTCAACCATAGCTAGGCATTTTTCCCAATCCCAACCACTACTTTCTGACCAGTGAGAATGAGGAAAGTGTGGGACACCAAGAAAAGACAACATCTTCTTTTGTTCAGGAAAATCTGTTATAGGATGACCTCTTTTCAAAATGTGAAAAACAATAGCTAGCTGAATTGTTTTACCCAAAAGACTATTTTGAATGATCTTGTTGAATTGAGAGGTAATTGTCCCTCCATTTGCTTTGCAACTATTCTTTCATTTCTCTTGTGTTCTTAAAATTATTTTCATACCTAATATGCAAAAAATCATCCACATTTTCCATCTGGAAACATTCTTCTCAATGTCATCTATAATTATCTTTTCATATATCTTTCCTACATGCTTCTCAATAGTATCCAACTTAAGTTGCATTGTCTTGTCCTTGCCCAATTTCCAGCTACAGATTGTACATTTGCATTCTTTGGGAGGTTCATATTTATTCTCATTTTCAACAGGTTCAATAAATGGAAACTTAGAAACCCACTCTAACCTAAAACTCCTTCCCAAGTCCCATTTTCTTTCCTTTCTCTTTCTTCCAGAAATAGGTGTCCGTTGAGTATTTGCCTTGGTGGAATTTATATTTCGTTGACTACCACTACCAAAATTTTCACCTCCAACATTCACTTGGGCACTGACAGGTGATGTAGTGTCATCTTCATTCAATTGGGATAGGTGGTACAATGTGTCAAACTCAACATCATTCAATGGAATGTCTTCAAGGGGAGGCATTTCATTGTTGTTGTCATTGACAACATCAAGCAAATAAAAAATGAACACATTCTCATTAGTTTCATTTTGAATGTAATCATTATCCCTTGATTGTGATGGTCATGCTAGAGAAGGATGGGTTTCCTTAGATGGTTTCTCAAAATAAGATGTTATTTTTTGAATGCCAATACCACTACAGGGGGGGTTAAAATAGCATTTTTTTCTGAGGATGAGCTTCCTTTTTAGGTTCTATTTTTTTGAATTGGTGAATCTATAGAATTAAAATAAAAAAAAAAGAACATGTTAGACTAAATGATATTGATATGTGCACAAACATCTCAACATGAGAAATATGTATAAATAAAAATATTACGCATGCAAATGCATTCAGATGAATTGATTTAGGTAGAAAGACAACAAAGAGAATAAATTCATTGTGAAGCATCTCAAAGGAACTCTCATTGATGATTTCTAATGTTAACATTGATTATAAAAAAATTATTTCAATATCCATATATCATGTTCTAAAAAAACTACTAGATAGTGCATCTCAAGATGTATCATGTAATGGATCTCAATTGATAGAAAATGTACAAAATTGTTGTAATGGATTTTAATCAACATTGCATCTTACAAGAAATAGAAAAATACGAAATAATAATTTAAAAGAAGAGTCATCATGGAAACCTAGAAGAAGTTTAGATGTAAAAATAATAAATTTAAGGAGAACAAAATGTAACTAATCCCAATGGAATTCTTCAAAGAGATTTGAATTATTTTCAAGCGATTTTTGACATGGGCTATATAATATTGTGTCACTTAACATGTACTACTTTTTGCAAAAATGTTACATTAGTATAAGAAGAAATTACAAATAAAAAGTCACAATTTTTCATGGTTGCTTGATTGACATGTTACATCAAATTGGATAAGGATTTCTTACCATTTATTAGTTTCAATGCACTTGATGTGTATGATTGATCTCTACATGTTTTAAATCAAATTATAGTATGTATCTTCTCATGAAGAACTCTAAAATCATTTATTCATCCAAGGTATGATCTATCTTTAGTTGATTAATGAAGGAGTCTTGATGACTGAGTTTTTTCATAATGTATAGAGGTTTGTCATATTGTATAGAGGTTCTAAATGTTGTCATCAAGACAAATAAGGTGTGCATCTACTCATGAAGAGATTATTGATTCATCAGAGGTATGATATCTGTATGTCAGAAGAAGATCCAATTACCAAGAGTGTTCATCATTTCAAAGGAGATGAGACATAATATATGGTCTTCCATCTATGACTCATTGTGGTATGAGACTATGAATTCAAGGTTGAGAATGTATGCAGGGTTCTTTGGCTTGAAAATGAAATGTCAATATGTCAAAGCTAGCTAAATTATCATTATTCTTGAGAGAAGCTTGAATGATTTGATATGATGTTTCACATATGATACAATCATGATAAGGGTATTCTTTGTATACTGTCGTGTTCCTACTTAGAGAATGTGTTCAAGAAACTTGAAGGATGCAAGAATTAAAAATATCCCTGGATCTTGATGTTTTTCCTTTATATTAAATATTATAGACATTTTGTTGACTACAACAAGGACAAGAAAAGATGTCGAAGAGTGATCCCACTTTTGCAATCTTCATGGAGGAAGAAGAGGTGGTATAAACCCCTACATTATTTTTGGAAAATCTTGTTGTGGAGAGATAGATTCCAACTTTTCCTCAACATTAATAAAAGAAAATTAGTATTACTATACAATTTCTAATGGATTTATAACACAATTATTTTCACGTGCAATTCCAGAAGTGAATGTGAAGATAAAGAAATCATTTTTTCCTCCTCAGATTGTTGAAGGAAATGCATGCTTGGAGTACATTCAATACATTATGTTTTCATGGTTTAAAAATTGTTAAGTACATTGTAGTGAGTAAAATGGTGGTATCAAGTAAGCATGCTACGATAAGGACAAGAAAAGATGTCAAAGAGTGATCTCACTTCCTGCAATCTTCATGGATGAAGAATAGGTGGTGTAAACCCCTACATTCTTTTTGGAAAATTCTTGTTGTGGAGAGATAGATTTCAACTTTCCCTCAACATTAATAAAATTTAATTAGTATTACTATATAGTTTTACGATGGATTTATAACACAATTATTTTCACAGGCAGTGCCAGAAGTGAATGTGAAGATAAAGAAAGCATTTTGTCCTCCTAATATTGTTGAAGTAAATGCATGCTTGGAGTACATTCAATACATTATGTTTCCATGGTTTAAAATTTTTAAAGTACATCGCAGTGATGAAAATGGTGGTAACAAGTAAGCATGCTATACAAACAAGGACAAGAAAATAGGTCAAAGAGTGATCCCACTTCTGCAATCTTCATGGAGGAAGAAGAGGTGGTGTAAACCCCTCCATTCGTTTTTGGAAAATTCTTATTGTGGAGAGATAGATTCCAACTTTTCTTCAACATTAATAAATGTGAATTACTATTAATATACAGTTTCTGATGGATTTATAAAACAATTATTTTCACATGCAGTGCCATAAGTGAATGTGAAGATAAAGAAATCATTTTTTCCTCCTCAGATTGTTGAAGGAAATCTATGATTGGAGTACATTCAATACATTATGTTTCCATGGTTTAAAAAGTTTGAAGTACATCACAGTGAGGAAAATGGTGGTAACAAGTAAGCATGCTACAACAAGGAAAAGAAAAGATGTCAAAGAGTGATCCCACTTCTACAATCTTCATGGAGGAAGAAGAGGTGGTGTAAAACCTTACATTATTTTTTGGAAAATTATTTTTGTGGAGAGATAGATTCCAACTTTTCCTCAACATTACTACAAGAGAATTAGTATTATTATACAATTTTTGATGGATTTATAACACAATTATTTTCACAGGAAGTGCCAGAAGTGAATGTGAAGATAAAGAAGGCATTTTGTCCTCCTAAGATTGTTGAAGGAAATGTATGCTTGGAGTAAATTCAATACATTATGTTTCCATGGTTTAAAATGTTTGAAGTACATCACGGTGAGGAAAATGGTGGTAACAAGTAAGCATGCTTGTGACAAGATGTCTGTACTTTTCCCACATGTAACACTCTGATTTTGTATGTTAACTTGGTAAATGTTTTACATACTGTTATAGCTCTTGGAATGAAAGCAAACATGTTAAGATACGTCTTGATCTTAAGAGAATGTGTTGCTAATTTGGATTCTTGCATACTGTGATTTATTGCATGGGACAACAAATATTGTACTTGTGTGTTTGCTGATGTGACGACAGATTGTCGTATAATTGCTTGCTCTTGTGCTGATTGACAGCATACCCTGAATCAACTCCATTGATTCAAGTATGCTGAGGTCCTCTTGTGTTTTCTATGTTAATTCACACTTGAACTGGACTAGGATTATTATGAGCGTGCAGCGCCTGATTACAGGTGTGAATAGCTAGCACGAAAATGCCAACGACAGGGGTTCGATTCTTGAACCCTGTACTGTCGAATTCGGGACCTCGTGGGGCGAGAAATGCCTGGACACGGGTGGCCTTGGCCTGTAATCTGAAGGACGGAATGTCCTGCTCTGCGTTAACGTGAATGTTAGTAAGGGGCTGGAAGGAAGTTGTTAGTGTTAGTGGTTAGTGTGAATTAAACCTAAACTAACCCTAAGACCTAACATACATCCTACACTACTATCCTAAGTGGATTTTTAAATTACAAAAAAAAAAGAGGGAAAAAAATAAAATCTAAATTCTAAAACCTAAGGTTTAACTAAGACCTAGGTCGAATGAGTTATGTAACCTAAACTAATCCTAAACTAAGGGGTACGCAGACCCTTGGGAAGAAAGGGATAAGGATGGGAAGGAGGCATTCATTGGAATTAAATGAACTGTCCCTTCGTGGACGGCGCCAGTTTTGGCGGGGCAGGTAAGGAATTTAGAGGCATCTATTTTGAAATAGAGCCAAGTTCAGTTTGCTTGGAAAATTTGAAACTTAGAACTCGCCAACCCAAGTGGCGGTGGCGCGGAAAGTGAGGAAAAAGGCAAAGCCTTTAATGCATTAATGGTTTTTGATCCTCGCGACCAGTTCGCCTTGAAACAAAGATGAGGAAAAATTGATTTTCATTTTTGTTGGTTCGAGCCTTTTGTGAAGTTGCTCTGCATTTGGTTTCTTGGTCTGGTTTGGTCGAATCAGCTCTTGGCATTTGACATTTTGTGGAGATTTGGAGGCTGTTGTTAAGCCTGAAGAAGGAAGGAAGTGTTGGAGAGTTTGTGTTGTCGCTGTGGAAGGAAAAACACGGCAAACAACGTTTTCTTCGAGCTCTGGAAAAGAGGTTTCAGGCATGTTAAGCCCTTCTCTTTAAAATCTTTGCTTTGATTAAATGTTTCATTAAAACAACCCTGCTCTTGGGTTGGGATTGCTTGATTGTTGTTGAGTTGATTTGGAAATGGATTTTGTTGGTTCTTGCTCCTTTTCTTTGGAAAATGATAAAAAGATTTGCTTTTGGTTGCTCGGCCTTGATCTGTCCTTGCTCGAGTCATGTTGGAAATGATTTACAGTATTGGTTGTTGACTGTATAAATGGTTTGAAATGGATATTCCCTTGACTGTTCATGTTGCTCGAAATTGGAATAGGCTGTGCAATCGCTCCTTATAGTGAAATTGTTTCTTTAAGTATAATCTTTTCTTGCTGTCATATTAAGAACTGTCCTTGCATGTAAACAAAAGAGTGAAGTGGAGATACCGCCGTGTATATTTCTATGAATTGGGTTTGTCGACCCTTGCTGTCTTTTCTTTCGGAAAGGTTAAGAAAATTGTTTCTCCGTTGATGTGTTAAACTGTTTTGTTCTTCTCGAATGGATTTACCTCCATGAGGTGCTGGTTATGGGTATTTTATGGAAATTTTAATTGGTTATTCTTGTGGAATGGAAGGTAAACTGTACAGGTTACTTGAGTTGTTTTTGGCATTGAAACTATACGTCCTTTTGCTGATGGACTAAAATAAAAGAAGCATTAGTGTTTGAAATTGTTTCTTATTGAAAGTTTCAAGGATATAGATCCTTTCCCTTCTCCAGTTTTGGGATTTTGGATGGAAGTGGCATTCGGGTTTACTGTGAGTAATTGAACTCGAACCATAGGAAGTTTAAGCAATAATGTCATTGCTGTACCTTTTCTTGAGTAGAAACTAAGCGAATACGTATTGGGTATTCGCGAAATAGGGAAAAAGGATAACTGTTTTTCCTTCTTAAAGTTATCTCTGGATTTCATTTCTTCTGATTGAAAGAATAAGGTGGTTTCACTGTGTTATATAAATGCTGGTTGGTCTTCTTATGCGAACTGCTGACACAGTTTCCACTTGATTGAATTCTATGCAAAGAATGATTATATTTTTATATACAAAAAAAAATTTGGGATCTAATTTGTTTTCTGAGTTTGCTCTGGCTGTACTGAGCTCGTGCAATTAACACCTGGTTCGGGTTTGCTCTTATAGAAGTATGGACAGTTGAATATGAGTTGTTTGGGGTATTGGAATGAACGGTACAGGCCTTGAGAGTTTGTTTTCAATAAGAACGACTGTTCTGTTATACTTATAATGAGCTGTCTTGTTTGAGATGAACACGGATTAGGTGTTTGATTTCGTCTTGAACAAATGGTGTTTCATAGTGGAATTTAAAGAGAATGAATTCTTTTCCTGCCTGCTGTTTTATCCTGATGAAATTCATCGTCATGAGAATAATGGATTGCTGTAGGTAACAGTGATGAATAAATGTTATTCTGAACGGGGAACGTTACTAGAATTAGATCATTATGTGAATAATTGACTGCATGATTGAAATACTGTTTCTGTTTAAGTATGCAGCGAAAGAAATACGATTTTCTTTATTATGGCAATTATATGGTATGTAACCTTATATTGTTTGATCTCGGATGTACCTAATGTTGTACTAATATGTTTTGGATCCTTAAAGGAGTCTGATTCCAATGAAGTATGGATATGAATGGTGAATTCTTTCCTGTCTTCGTTTAAAGCTGATTATTTATGAAATTATTCATGCTCCGGAAAGTGAATTCCGAGTGGATTTTGTAAGTTTCACTCTGAACTGTTATCTTGAATTGATTTTCGTTTGGATTCCACTGTTAGGACAGTCATGTGGAAGGAAATAGAGATATGAATGAATGTTTTAGAAAAATGATCTTTCTTCTTTCATTCAGTTGGAAATCTGGAATTCGTGAATGATGAATTTTATAGTGTTTGGATGGGAGCTACTATATGCATTGCTGTTCACTTTCTTGTTTGAACTTGAATGCTTTAAATTTAACATGCTTCATGAACGGAAGGGAAAGTAATGGATTTATATTCAGTTAGTTTCATCCTTTGCATTGGTTATTAATGAAAGGCATGGAAAGGATAACTGTATGCTATATAGGCAGCAAACTACTTGTATTCCTAACTTGACAAATATTGTAAATTGATATTTGCATTGATTATGTGGAAACGGGATAGCAGATCCCTTGGCTAATTGTGATGATATTTGTGATAGCTCAGTGGTTATGCTGATCTCTCTTTTGTGCCTTTCGAGATTGATGTTTTGCTGTTGTTTCATAAAAGCAGGGTTCTTTTATTGAAACAATTTGTTGAAGCATCTTATTTTAAGGATAAGTGCTTAATGTGCTCAGTTCATTGAACTGACCCGTGCAATTCATTTTGCAGATGGAATTTGATTAGAATGAAGACTTGGCTGTCTTCTGATGCATCTTGATTAGATGTAAATTAAATTGTAACTGTTGCTTTCATTCCTCTTTGAGGAATTGTGAACGAAGAAAATGTATTCTTCTGTCCATGAGTTGTATGGATGCTTTGTAAAAACTATACCCAATCAGCTGGATTGGCAAATGTACAAATTATGACTTACAATATTGAATACAGTTACAAGTGTGATATTTTCAATAATTATATCAGTTGATATTGTTGTTTAAATTGGAAATATGATGTTATTTCCTGAGTTGGAATTGTTTCATTATCCTTGGATGGATGTTGAATTGAAACTGATATCTATTCTTACTTAAATACAACTTTTAAGTTGAACAATGCAATTAGTTCATACTTGGGTAAAGATGAATTTTTAATTGACATTAAAAAGGATTAAGAAGAATATGATTTCATAATCAGAGGGTATTCAGGATTAGCTTAGGAGCTAAGGAATATCAATTTAAATTTGGAGTATTCGAACTTCGTTTTCGAACTCCATCATTGATCCCGTTTGATAAAATTCAGATTAAAGGATATAGGATACATATATCCATAACTAATGATCCTTAACTATATAATGTTAAGGGGAACAAATGAATTCATTTCTCGAAGATTAGACCTCGTTTGAATGACGTCTAATAAGTTAATATTCTGAAATTAGTTGCAGTTGGAAACATCTTGGCTAAGTTTAATAGGTTAAACTTATTACGTCCGTTGGTACGGGCTGCTTAATCCAATGATTAAGAAATGAACCAAGTAAGGAAATGTAGCCCTTCGATACGAAGGAGACGATACTTGGCAAACTAATGGACAGTTTAGTCCCTCTTAGTTATATACAACTGCAACGGAAACGAGGATCAAGGGATCAGCGTGGATGCTGAAAATTGCTTAAACTATTAACTCGTGGCTAAGTCACTTGGGCAGGATGTGTATTCTCGATGGGAGGATTCTGCAGGACATTGGCATACGCCAGCTACAGCAAGGTGTCTTCATGAAGACGGGGTCTTCATGACGACACAATGTTGCAGCTGACATATAGCAATGCCCTCCCGAATTAAAACATTTAGAATACATAGGCTGAATGTGTAGATCTTAGGCGGGGGAGATAGGGTATGATCGGTATACGGGTGACTCGGACTACTAAAGATAATCGGACACACGGAGTCGTGGGGTAACGACACCGTATGTCTGCGTATCTTTAGTTACTGAGTGCCTTCCTATACCCGTTCATATTACTAGCTGGAATTGAAAATTTAAAAGCGAACTTAAACGATGAGGACCGGGTAGGAACCGGAAAGACCATTCTAGATAACAGTGAAGTGAAGTGAAGGACGTATTCCGTAGATGTGTATCACATCCAGAATATGATCATGCAAAGCATGTGAAAATCTTTGGCCAAAGTATCGCAATCTTTGGTTGCGTTGTCCTTATCACTTAATTTAAGATGCGGGATGTCGGATGAATATCGATATGAGATATTCGGATAGGCTTCTTAAATGGATCACTTCGATAACCTAGGGAAGGTTATGAGAACAAGTATATAAAATATACTATGCATAAAAAACATGAAGGATCGGTTGTTGCGAGTCATGTACATGAAGGATCGGTTGTTGCCGAGTCATGAAATGAAGGATTGTTGAAACTCCGAGCCATGAAAATGGAAGGATCGGCGGTTCATCGAGTCATTTACAGCAAGACATATAGAATCATTTATAAGATTGAATGGCATTGAATGTGTGTTCCATATTGTAAATATGTGAACAGGAACATTCGTTTTAAAAAGAAATTGTATGATCAAACTGTGTTGTTTGGGCAGAGAACAATTATTAAATCTTGAACGTGTGTTTGAATTTTATAATTCATAACAGAGAATGTATATAAAAAAAAAAAAATTTCCCTTGTTACGGTGTTTTAAATTGAGGATGTTACACCACAAAATGTTATTTTTTTTGTCTTTTGTTTTTTAAATGCTAATTATCTAGTTTTTGGTTCATTGTTGTAACTTTTTTCCTTTTGCATTTCTTGAATTTTTAATTTTGGACATCTTTGCATGGTCTTTATTTCATATGTTATTGTTTTTAGCATTCCATTAACCTCCCATTCCCAATCAAATCCTCTCAATAGATGTGAACCCCGTGGAATGAGCCGCATTGATGATTTTTCGGGTCCGAAGCAAGTCCCGACTCTAAAGAGGTCTATGCCATGTGTCGTCATTCCGTCGATATTTTATATATCCTTCGGTCTGTTGTGGATGAGGCGGTGTCGGCGGATAGTGATAAATGGTCATGGTATTGGTTGTAGAATAAATGGAAAGTTAAACCACAATATCACTATATATATATATACTTTAGAAGAGAGAACATTAACAAAAGCTTGAAAGAATATACCTTGATAAAGCAAGGAATATATAGAGTATCACTCATGGAGATGTATGAAGTGATTTTAAATATAAAATATTTATTTTACGTTGATGTATCTAACATAGGAAAACTAGTTATGATTCTCTACAAACATGGGTCTATTCTAGATGACATAAAAATCATAGTGGTTATGAGGATGAGGATGTTCGGGATTTGTAATAACTTACAAAGCGCGAATCACGAGATAAAGCAATGTGACATGAAAGAAAATGGGTCTCAAATAGACGAGGACTCACTGCAGGTAAGTGCTTCTAGGATGTAAATTGAAACGCATGAGCCGAGCCCCGACAAGACCTAGATTTATTTGAAATTTTGTAAGTAAATTGCACATATGTCAATCCGCTAAACCCCTTTCTACTACTTTGCAAATTCACAAATTGGAAAATTGCGAGAAAACATCACCTCTGTGTATATTTCAGGAATGTTTTCTTGGCCAAATAAGGTTCCATAAATTTCTTGGTGAAACATTAATGTTTCCAAATCTTGACACACGTCAATTTATTAGCAAAACATTAATGTTTTCAAATCCTAAAGCGTCGATTTTTGCTTTGAAACATTAATGTTTTCAAATCTCGATGCGTCGATTTCTTGGCGAAACATTAATGTTTTCAAATCTCGACGCGATAATCACATAAGCGATTTAATATAAAAATATACATTGGGATTGGAAACTCCTTAGCGATTCAGATGGGACAGATTATTGTTTATGGAATTTTTGGGTGAAACCCGCATCTTATTGTTCTTTATAAAATTCACCAAAATCAAATTATCAAAATTCTACTATTCACCAAACTACGAATATTCACCGCTAAAATTTTCCTTGAATAGTGCTGAGCGCTTCATCCCTAATGGACGGTCTATAGAGCTGAGTAAGATGTCGACTATTGTGCAAAAATGTAAGTTGTCAATTAGAAACAATAAGCACTAAAGATGAAAAGGATAAAAGCATGGTCAAAGAAAAGCAATAAGGGTGTTACTGAGTAGTTCTCTTACTTAGGAATCATGCATATAAATGAAATATTTAGAGGATAAATGTACATAGTAAGTGTGTGATTTAGTGACTATAATTACATTGCTTCAACCATTAAAAATATTTTCTTCTTTCTCAATAATGTCTTCATATGGATGAAGATAAATCACATTTCATCTAAGGCAAACCCTTCACTTACAAATTGTAGCCTCTATAATTTATAATTTATATTCTTTTGTTTCATAGAACACAATTCCATAAAATTTCATTTAAAGATTTATATTAACCATAACTATTTAGATTCCTATTTTTCTCTTACATTAACTTTTGGGTTATTGATTATTTGGAGCAAGGAGAACACCTATTATAGCAAGAAAATTCTTTTCCTCATTTTCCAGTCTTGCTAAATGAACTCCTTCAACTTCTAGAACTATTGTCCAGGGAGGGACAACCATATTTACTATAATAACGCATTACATGCTTAATACTTATGTTTCTCATTGGACTATCATTTTTGTGGTCTTTCCTTAAGAATACTTGACCAATTAATTTTTCTTATAAGGTTTATTACAACCTCTACTAGACTTTACAAGACAGTAATTCATTTAATCTTTCTTTTAGAGTTATAAACTATGGGAGTAGCATTGTGCCATCTAATGGGTTCCCAACCTATTATCATATCAATATCTCACTACCTACTCAAGATTTATTCATGCTTAGTTTAAATAAAGCTCTTCACGTTATGAACAATTCATACATTCATAACCATCCTAACTTATTAGTATCTATATAAAGTACCTTTTCTCATTGAATTCACATTGTTATAATTGTCCTTTGCATTTTTACACATGCAAGTAATTTAAAAGATAGTTACAACCTTCTAGGTTATAATTCCACATTTTGAAGTTCATAGGTAAGCAATTCATGCTATAGGAAGGTTTTATTATACATCCCTAAGGAGACCTTGTCCCATAATGGTTATTTGTAAGCCAACCAAAATTCTTACTCATTTACCCAACTAAGTACATAGCCTTATAATCACAAGGTAAACATTATCCAAATTAACATAATGCAGATTTATCCAGATTGTCTTATTCCGGGTCTTTTCCTTCACTTCCTATTTCGAGGTAAGAATACACACATATAATTGTTACTTATAGATCCATGCAGTTATGTTAACTTGATGTGAGTTGATATTATAAAATACTCCATAATATTTTCCATCCTACACCTTTCACTCAAGGTGTATAAGACACCATCGTAGAATAATATCATTGTTGTATGTGTCTAGTCTACACTACACATATTTGTTTATAACACATTTCTTTCTTCATGCAAAGTGGACATCATGCCATGTTACATATTCATCATTAGTGGATGATGAGGTCATATTTATTTCCAAATTGGTGTAGCTTAATTAGCCTAACTAGTCCCAAACCTTAGTTTGTGATTGGCGGTATTAGAGACTTCTGGGTTGAACTCTAATTTATATGCATTCCAAGATAATAACAGATCAATATATTACTATTTTCATCATGACAACAACATACTAAAGTTTTATCATATCAAGTATACTGCTAAATTATCACAATTATTTCAATATATAAACAAAGAATGACCTTCCCAAAAAAATACTTATCACCAGAAAAATTATGTTACTTAATCACAATTAAAAATCTTATTCATTGAATTCCTTTCATATATACAAACTTGAGGAAACTAATTGTACCCTCTCACCATTAATATTCAACACAAAATTTTATAGAAGAGCAATATACATTACAACATTACATTCTCTGACATGTCAAACAAATACTAACACATACATTCTTTTTAGGCAATTCTTCATTTCAAACAACATGTAGAATGCTTCAATGAAAAACAACATTCATCTTTTCTTTAACATGTACCTATAGCATATTGTGGATCAGTTCAAAAGAATTGGCATGAAGATTTTTCTTGACAATAAAATTCCAATATAAGTATTCAGATTATTAAAGCAATAACGAGTAAACAAACATTTCTTTTTCTTTGCAAGAGATTTAGCACACAAGTAAGAGGAGAAAAGAATGTATGGAATTGCTATAATGCATTTCCTCAAGGAAAATAAAATCATAAATGATAAAAGAACCCCTTTTCCATACTTTTATCTCAAAATCACATTTTATTTTATTTTATTTTTTCAAGAAGGAACATAGTACTGCATGGTTTCATAACAAAACGAAAAGCTAAGGAGATTGAAAGTATCTCATTTTTAAATCAAGGGGGAAAACACCACTCGCATTATGTATAACCTAAGAGGGTGTCATCATGGAACAATAATCAAACAATCACACCACTCAAAGTTGAATTCTTGTTCTAACCAAAAGACAAACCAAAAATATGTAATGGGTATGTACTCGTATATACCCATGTATGCCTATGTTAACAAGCATGCATGGATGTGTACTAGTAAGCATCCTTCCCTAAATCTTTCATTCCTCATTAACCAAAACCAAACATAGAAAAAATAAAAGCATATTTATATGGAGACATTATCAAAGGATAGAAAATTCCATGCTTGAAATTAGCAAAGATCGGTGGATGGCCCATGAAGCGATTTGTGATTCCCTTCTCACACCCTCCTTCCCGTCATGTCTTAGCAGTGCAAACTTCTTTCTCGATTAGCAAAAAGCATGCCATAAAGGAGGAATTTACCCATTCAAATCATCATTCTCAACTGTTTCCAGGACTATGGATTTTATAATTTTTCTAACTCTCATTTCAAATGCATGCGTCTAAAAATAACATTCGCTTCTCAAGCTAATCTTATAGTTAAAACACATGCAAATTAAAATAAATATTCTTTCCCATAAGAACAACGACACAATCAGGTCATACAACAATGTTTCTTTTAATGGCTTTAACCATCTCGAATTCAACTACCGGCATTAGAGCTCCCACTAACAACCATGTTCAAGCAACTAAAAGAGCTAGGGTTTGAACTCCTCAAAAACTCACCCTCTCCAACTCAAATGCCCAAAAGATTATGCCCACAAAGTCAATGCCTCATTTTTAAATGGATTTCAAAAACTTATTAATTCCTTTTGATATGTCAGTTGGGTCCGTGACCCTCACCTTCCTATTGGGCATTCCAAAAATAATGATTTCTAAAACCAAGTCAATTGACATAGACAAAACAATAATACCCTTTCCATAATAAGGTTCCCAATACAATTATCATGTCCAAATCACATATTACTCATGAGGAATAAAACATGTTTTAAATTTAATTGCTAAGTCAACCAATACTTCATGTGCTATAACAATGTCTAGCAAGGCTTAAGGGTGGTTAACCAATGCTAAGATAATAAGCACCCACAGAGACACTTCAACATACAATGCAAATTAGTTGCAATGAGTGTTGCCTTCTAGGATTGAATCTATCGTTCGATCTTAATAACAATCACTACCCTAAATAACATAATCATAATGTGCCTTCAATCGATCAAAACAATATTTCCTTTTATAATGTTGCCCAAGCAACAATCAACAATAATACCTTTACCGCCAAGACAAACATTATATTTACGGACAACACACGATTACTCATACATACCATGCACATAATGATAGTATAAAAGGTTAATGACATAATCATTTACCCTTTTGCACAATAATTCTTCGCGGTCAAAGATAAACTCTTCTTAGCATGTAATTGCTAAAAGATAAGTGTTTACCAGTCCAAGGTCTCTTGTTAACGAGATTATCATACTTAATGCATTTGATAACATCTTATTTCAATAACAGATAGGTGAGACCTTCAAGGTTAGCAACATACACCAGTATCAACTATACAATCACATTTCCCGAAAGTATAATGCCCTAATAACTAAGGTTACAATAATTTAATAGACGATGTTGGTGCAAGTTAAAGACTCCCGGCGGTTAATCAAACTTTATTAAGCAAAGCATACACCAATCTTTAATTGGTTAATTACTCAATATCACCTTTACTAATCAAATCAAGCTTATCGATGGCACTCACAGTCAAATTTGGGGATCCCAAAATGGGATGTGACACTTCATTGGTCCCCGGATCTACAAACAAAATCAAGTCAATGAAATTGTTTGAATATTTACGAGGTTGGTGTGGCAACCATTCTTAATCAAGTTGGGGGCTAATTATTGTCTCCTCTTATTGTTGTGTCACTCCAAGATGGGGATGTTATGCCTATTGGGGGTACTTAATGGGTTAGGCTCCTACTTGTACATGGTGTACTAGTTTGAAATATGATATTTTTCATCTTGATATTGATAGTAGTTTTTTCATAATTGAGAGGGATCAACAAATACCCAACAACCGAGAGCTTCGAGGAGTGAGACTCTAACACAAGACAAGTGCCACCAATCAACCTCATTTAAAGCAATACACTTACCACATACTATAGATAAATCATGGGATTGAACCCATAACTTAAGACTACCTAAAACAATAACCCATTATCGAGTAAAGTGACCTCGGGGAGCTCGAGAGTAATTTTTTTGTAATATTGTTGCATTGGTTAGATTTGGGGTTAGAATATAAGCTACCCTCCGAAATTTTTCACCCCAAAATTCATACATTGAAATTTTAACTTATGAAATCCATTCGACTATGATAGCTTGAATAAATAGAAATAAGACCTCACCAGCCCATATTTACCATTCATAAAACATAACTCTTTTTTTTTTTTACTTTCAAGTGAAATTAATTAAATAGATCCGTTTTTATTGTTTTGTTATAACTCTATTGCTGGTTAGATATAATTATTTAATTAATTCTCTACACGTCCATAAGTTTTTAAAGTTATATAAGTTTAATAAAGTGTTTTGATTCTTTCAGATTTTTTTATTGTTTAAAAACAGAAAGTTTTAATTGATTATTAATATAAGTTCGAAGTAATATAAACACAGACCCTGAAATGCATAATAAGTAGAAAACAAATAGACATTCATCCCAGATAGAAACGACAGTGCCATGCTTTTATCATCCACTGTTATTCCGAGAATATTTTTACAGATTTTGATCTAGAGTCAACACATACCCTGTAGCGTGATATGGGCAGTATTCCCTATATAATTGGTGAATATTCATGGCGGGCCTCATTCATGTGCCATGCTGTCAGCTTGCGAAGAATAACTGACGACCCTTCATTATTATTATTATTATTTAAGACAAATAAATGCGCATTATCCTTCACTGCCCATCTCGGATAACTTCTAGATGTGATGCAAGTTTTGCCACCCTCCGCGAAACTCTCTACTATAGTATGGTCCACCTGTCCATACAAATTAACAATTAATGCGCAATTAAACATAGTTAAGCACGCTCAAATCGCACTAACAGCCATCTTACCAGCACGCGGAGGGACAGGGATTTTGGTGGGCACCCAGGTTAACAAATCCTCCATAACTTGTTCTGTCCACGTCAGAATCTAGTGATGATCTGCACATTTTTCTATCGACTAATCAGCATGGCAGTTATTCATGGGAAGAAAATAAAACATAGCAACTAATCATGGGAAGAAAATAAAACTGAGACAGTTGTATGACCTGCTTTGGTCGACGCACAATACCGTTCTCCTCAAGTGCTGGTTTGACACATGTTTGAAAAATCTGAAGGAAACAACGCTCCTTTCTCTCATGTCACCCGATGCCAAAACCACCAGACCCAAACCCTTCGGGAACTCTTGGATATTTTCACCTGCGCTGCCGGTCATCATGCACAAATTCTGAGCATTACTGAATAAATCAATGTCGTCCACCGTTTCATGGACATGGTGTTCGACATTATGGCCCAATTCAAATTCGACCTCCACGTCGACCTGCAATGTTCACAATATCCCATTAAAACCACTTTTATTTATAACCTTGGATTGCCCAACGTTTAATAATTACTACCTGTGCCGCTCCAGAATTTAATCCATCAACCTTCATGAATGTACCGCTCTTCAACACCACGTTCTGTTTCGTTACACTGCTGCCCCGCAATGCTTCCACCTCAGACACCGGCCATTGAATGAGGCTGTTCTTGCTCCTACTGTCAAGCCGCACAATCCTCGGAATCGCCTGCAATCACAATTAAATCCAATAAATGTTATCCACAATTGTAACGGCACAATCCTCGGAATCACAATTAAATTAATCAATGGATATGGACAAGCCTGCAATCACAATTAAATTAAATTAATGTTATCGGCAATTGCAACGTGGAAAATTAAATCCAACAAATCCGGTACCTGAACAGAAGCCCATCCTTTGGTGATATCGTCGGAGACAGAATCAGATTCGTTGATCCATCCCCACAGAATCCTTCGGCTCTTGTTATCGTCGAAAAATGTCTTGGAAGCATAGAACTTGCCATAGTCGTATCTAAGCCCATTTGGGCCCTCAATGGATCCGTTATCAGGCACATATCTCTCAATCTTGGGGAAATATTTGCCCACTGTGTAGTAATCCACCTTGGAATCGTCCAAACTGTTCTTGAGCACATGTTTCACAGAAGGACCCTCGAAAGATGCAGCATCGGTGCCATTGATAGCGACCGAGTAGAAATCTGGGCATTCCCACATTCCGGTATGCGTTGCAGAATGAAGAGGATGTTTTGTTCTCACCCACTTCTTGAAATCCTTGCTTCTGTAAAGCAAAGACCTTCCCACCTTATTCTTATCCTTTTTGTTTCCCAACAAGAACTCGCCATAGCTTGTCTGATCCCAACCAGGCCGTCGTTGGATCTCTGAAGGAGCTGCCATTAATTCCACCTTGAGGCACCATGACAGGATTCTCTGAAATTTTCGTCCACTCCTTAGCAAAGGATCTGAGAGATTTTAGGAACCGCCATGTTTGTAACTTGAATGGAGGCATTGGTGTTGCCTGTGTATAAAATAACAGGAGCACCACCCTTTTGCAAAAATGTTGCAGATCCGGACCAGGCGCCATTAATGTCGTACCATGAATCCGGGTACAGAGCTGCTCCAGCTAAATGCTCCCAATTAATCAAATCTTTAGAAACTGCATGTCCCCATCTAATCGACCCCCACACGGCTGAAAACGGATTGAATTGGTAAAATAAATGATAATACCCCTTATAAAACAATGGCGCTGCAAAATTCAACACACACCCAATTTTAGAATGCGAAAATTATGTGGAATGGATTTTAAACAGATGAAAATGCATTATGAATGCTTACCGTTGGGATCTTCGTTGTCGAATCCACGCACACATAAAATACATCAAGATCAGTAGTTTAAAAAAACACGAAGTTTCAGATAAATCATCACAAAAAAGTTTAAAGAAAATCAGAAACCTATACATACCGTTCATCCAATTCTTGAGAGGTTGAAAGTGGTAAACAGTCCTGTAAGCATTTGAGGAAGAGACAGGCTTTGGTTTGGCCTTTTGGACGGCCATCAAACTGGCTTCATCCCAGACATGATGGGAAGCATGCGAGGACCCAATCAAAACAGAAAAAGAAACGAGCACAACAGAAAACAAAAACAAGCGCCTCCCATTGTCTATACTTACCCTCAAATAGCCAAAAAAACAGATCTGTGTATCTCGTACAATTGTACCTGTGTTTATATATTGCAAAAATTACTTCCAAGTTACACCTTACCTATCACGCAAAAAGAAAAAAATTAACACTTTTGTAAAAAAATAGAAGAACGGATAAGGATGTAATGTTTAACGGATGTCTACAAATGGATGGATGGACACGGATTCTTTTCTTATCCCTCGGGAACAACAAACTCGATACTGTGAAATATGGTCCGTGCTACAGGAGATATTGAACTAGGAGACTATTAAAGAATAAGCTTTGCCACGTCACATGTTCACCGAAAGAAGCCGAAAAGAATTGTTACGGACACCGTGTGGACATTGCAAAACCGTGCGCCTCCCTCCCGATATGATTTTATATTTATCTAAGTACCTACCTACCTGCTATGCTTTTTAAAATACGGGAATAAGAGGATTTCACAGTTGACTTTTTCGATTTGTTAACAGAGCTCGGCGTTTTTTTAGGGCATAATTTCTATGGTTTAGGTCTATGTTGTTATTCAAAAATTATGGTTACGGGAATTGTACATGTACATTGTAAAGTTGTGCTTCTCTATATGATTTAATAATTATCTAAAAGGGTGTCTAAGCAACTTTTTTAGATTTAGGGGGAAACAGGCTATTTTTTCGGACATAATAGCCCATATGGTTGTGGTTTATATGTTGTTATTGAATATTAATTAAGATGTATGGTGGATGAGAAATTTTAAGACGTGTGTAGGGGTTACATTTGATGGTCATTGACATTTATTTTTTAGAGTTGACTTTCATGATTTTCATATAAATACCAAATTTATATTTTCATATAATAAAACCATATAAAATAGAGATATTGTTGACATAAAATCCACATCTCATTGACAAAGACGTAGACTAGTGGATCACAAATCAATGACTTCACCACTTAATTTTTTTATGCCACCTATGAAAAGGATATGCCATGCGATGACATCCTACATGTGTCATAGTGAATATTTTTAAAATGATCCATGAAAGTGGTTTGGCTTACCTTCTAACATGTAGGTTTGGAATAGCTGAAGATATTTTGTAGAGTATATAGGGATTTTGTGTAGTCACATAGTGTGATTATAAATGAAATGTTGGAAATGTACATTTTCATTGAATCTACATCTACATGTTTGATTGTTAAAACATTGGAAATATGCATTTGTATTCAATCCACTACTACAATAATTATGTGATATTGAGATGATGTTAACAATGACAAGTACTCGATCTATTTCTATGAAACATTGCATTCAAATTTGAGAAGAAAGCAAAAAAAGGAAAATAATGCATTAAAACTTCTTACCAAGTATTATGCACTAGAAGAAATTGATATAGAAGCATGATATTTATCCCCTACTCCTCATTCAATCTGGTGGGTGAGCTCTCTAAATTCTACAACTTCCTATAGGTGATCCCTCATCTCCCACTTTCCAACTTAGTTAATAGTATGACGCACACACCTAATGTAACAAGTCAAACAATTTTAAATGGTTAGAAATTATAATTTTTCATTGCCGAATCAATTGAACTAAAAAATCTCAACTTTCAAGGCTTCATTGTCTTGACACTTAATCTATTCCAGAGTGGGCATTAAATATAACCCCTACCTTCACCCATAAAATAAATGAAATAGAGACACAAGTGACAACTAAGAGGAAACTAGACATAGTCCAACCCCACTTGTCTTGGCTCGAAAATATTTTCAAATATTCAAAATAGAAAATGTTTAATATAATAGCAGAATATGACATTGGCAAATTGATATTAAATTAAAAATATATAGAATATTATATTATACATGTTTCAAATGCTTTTGGCCGTAGAAACATAATTGTTATAATATTAAATTGTCCTCCTTAAACATATAGTCGATTCCATTACTTTATTAAATTAGGATTAGATTTTATGCATGAAGTGAATTGGAAATATGCCCAATCATCTAGATTTCAAGATATAGTTTTTAGTTTCCTTCAATTCTAAAATTTCTTGACAATATTTTTACATTCCGTAAAAACAAATTAATGGAGTATTTTTTAATCATTCAATTATAGTAATATAATCATTAAATTATGTATGGATGTGAGAATATATAACTAGGAAAATATCTTAATTGCAAAAAAATAAATCTTTCACAAAAATTAGATTGAAGGTTTTTGATAATTTGCATAGGAAATTATTCCCCCAAAAATTAGAGAGCAAGATAAAAGTTTTCCTTGAAAGGAAAGTGAGTTCGTTAATGAATTGACATACGGAATATTAATTTTTTCATTACTTTTAACAATTGTGAAATTAAATGAACAAAGCCATTTTCCCATCAAAACTGCAACGACACCAAAACAATATTTTGAAGTAAAAGACTGAGTCAGACCCATTTTGCTAGGGATAAAGTCTGATATGTTAATTTGGTCTATTTTAGCAGCAAGAATGAAATCATTCATACTCATCCCAACTACATCCCCACCCAATATTTACTATTTCACCAAAAATAAAATATGAAGTATAACTCAAATAAAATAAAGAACCCAATACCCATAAGGATGAAAATAAGTATGTGCAGTTACCTATAGAACGAGTCCATATCCGAGATGAGAATTGTTCCAATGACCCTCTTGTAGGTGAAGATCAAGATAATATTTTGCAGCCCCAACTACTGAACCAATCCGCTATAAAAGCTCCATCCCTGTTGAAAAACTCTTCACTTTCAAAACAACGTTCCAATCTCATCCGTCCACCAGTTTGCACCATGCTATTTGTCAGACCCAAACCCAACATTCTCATACAATATAAATTCTATTATATACAATACAGAGAGAGGAGGGAGAGGGCATTTTTACATTAGCAATGCAGTGGTCATCTAAAAAGGCACGTGAGCTAAGAAGAAAACAGTCTAAAAAGAAAACCTGTGATTTTTTTTGAATTAACAGGGCGACAACTTGAAATCCCCAAAAAGGAGTGACACCTAACAACATTTACTGTCACTTGACAGGTCTTGGAGGGTCATTATTAGTCCCTTTCGTCTTTCCAATTAGTAGTTGTGCAATGCCCGAGACTCGAGTGGAGGCACATCACTCTTCGACAATCGTGCCTTCCCAATCTCACGCTGAGCACACACAGTTCAAGTTCCCTCGAGGCTCATACTTTTAAAAAAATTAATTTAAAAAAAAACTTTTCAAGCTTGGTTGCAAACTACAAAACCATATATATTATTCATATAAATTTTGAAACTGCTGAATTTGTAAAGTAAACGTCAATATGACAGTTTGCAAAACAAATCACCCATCCTTCGATACATGTTAAATACTATTTTACCTGTATTTTACGGTTAAAAACATTAAAAACGTGTAAGTGGGCGTCAAATTTAACCCCCGCATGTGAGGGAGCTAAATTTTGGTTAAAATTGAATGAGAGAATTATACAAGGGAAAAATTGAGTGTACATTATAAACTTAAATCGTTTTTAGGGTATTAGATTTAATAAATTTAATTATATAAAATTGGCCATGCTTTTATAAATATGGATATAAGAGGATTTGAGAGTTATTTTTCACACATAAATAATGTGGTTTGTATATTGTTCCTAAATATTAATTAAGATATATATTGAAGAAAGTTTAAGATATAAGAGTTTCCATTGAAATTGTATTAGAGATTTTTAGAGTCTTTATAATTTATTATTTAGATGAGAATAAAATTGAGTTCACATTAATTAATTTTTTTTCTTGAAAAATACTATATTTAATATTTTATTTAGTAATTTTATTACTTAAATCTAAGTCATGATTTATATTTAATATATTTATAAGAGGATTTAAGAGTCAAAAATTATTATTTTTAAAAATAGACCATTTTATTTAGGACATATTTCAAAATTATTTTTATAATATCTAAGTAAAAATATAATTCACATGAATGCTCTAAAATTTAATATTTATCGAATGGGTTGTAGTCCAATGGTGCGAGATGATGATGTAAAAGGTGTTGCCTAACAATCTACTAGGGTTCCACTTCCGGAGATACATGTATAAACAAAGGGATGAGGTCATGATCATGCCCCAAGAGACTTTGCGCGAATGGATACCCCTCGACTTGGCATCTAAGTTAAAGAGGACTAGATTAAATCTAGGCCTCTAAAAAAAATTAATATTTGAAAGGGAAAATACAATAACTATTTCATTAATATTTTTCTAGTCTCGCTTATCCAACACGTGGTTTAAATATTGTTATCTTTTTAAAAGACTTAAATTTATAAGCTTGAGAGTAATTACTAAGTGTAAATGTTGTGATATAGAATCAAAAGTAAATAAGAAGATGCTAAATTATGTGCTTATAAATAATGAAAAGATGCAAGCTCTAAAGTTAGGTAAGGAAAGTTAGTGTTAAGGTTAGAAAGGTGGCACTCTTGCACATGATTTGGAAGCTAAACAAAGGACTAAGATTGTAGAAATGGTTTGTGTAGAGTGTCATCATAATGTTTGTAAACTATGGAATGATGAAGTACAAGGTAGGATCACTTGGAAGAAGGCATAAACAACGGATAATTTGACCTTTATGGTCAGTTTTTGACTTATTACACTAGGGTTCATCATGATAGGGTTTCTACTTTAACAAGCATATTCATCCTTGTGTTGGCTTATCGGTCAAGCTTGTGTTTGATTGTCTCACCAAAAAGCATTACAGTGATATGATAACCTCGATGTTGTATACTACCATGAATGAAATAATAGAATGGATGACTATGAAAAATGGATATTGAAACTAAACATTATCCATAAACATCCATTCATTCACATGAAAATATACAAAGAACTCTTACTTCTCATTATATCTCATAATTGATTAAGACTTATACAATCACACATGGAATTCATGCACAATCCCTATAAAACACAAAATCAATGTGTATACCTCTAAGACATAAATTTTATGTGGCTCCTCTCATGAACCCTTTTAAGCCAAATCTTCCTCGAATCATGCTCCTCGATCCCTTCCTCAAACCCATGTTTCTACCAATGATTTTATGTCACTTTATGTGTTAGTGTCTCGGTGTGTCTCAAAAGTTATACACTTTCCTCTATTTATATGTTTTGAGGTACTTAAATAGATCCCATAAAGATGTTTATGTGATCCCGAGATATTTCCATGCTCTTCTAGCTCTTAAGTGGCACACAATACCTTACTTGACTAGATCATATATATCATTCACCATCGAACCTTTTGTGATACCCAATCATCTTTTGATCCCTTCCTCTTGTGCTTCCACGTTGATTAAGTAAAGGTGGATTTATGCTTTGAAAAATGATTAATTTGATTGCTATTGTAATAATAAATGATATATCAATTCATCATTATCAGTAGGTGGAAAGCTCCTTGTTTACCCTCGTAGCTCACCAAACCCGAGCTCCCCATTTACCCCCTTAGACCAACTCGAATCACCCCGAACTCACACCCACCCCACAAACCGCTTCAACTCACCTCGTGACTCGCACTCACCCCGTGCGCCAAACTCTCTCGAGCCACCCCGCGATCTACCCCACCCAACTCGGACCGACCCCTCCTCGTACCCTCCCTCCTCGGCACCTCGCCCAACATCGAGCCCTCCCTACCTTCTAACCCCTCCCCTACTATGCACCTAGGGAAAGGGAATGCTATGCACGTAGGGAAACGATGTTATGATGTATATGTATTGATGGAGATGCCGACATGTGGCACACATCCCCTTATCTTATTATATCATTCATTTATGATTTATTATGCTTAGGAGGTCGGCCTTAGTATTGGTCATAGGTTAGAATGGTATATATAGGGGTTAGAAGGTTGTAGTTAATCATCATATTGAGTATTGGAGTGTTATTATATGGTTTGGAGGTTACCCCCTCAAAGTGGTATTGGAGGTTGCCCCCTCGAAGTGGTAAAGCTATTATATGAGCATATTTTCATAATTTATCTATATTTTGGTGTTTTCTCATGTTATTTTTTTGTATATGTTCTGATTTATACAAGTAATATCCTTACAAGTGGTATCGTAGCAATGATTTTAGCCAAAATTAGGGCAAAACCCCTATTTTTGTTTCAAATATATCTTGAACAGGGTATCACATTTTTCCCAAATTTTTAATCATACTTTGGAAACACTCTAATTCATAATATTTGAAAATTTCAGATCCATTGGATCTGTTTTTTTGATGTTATTGGTGTTTTATGTTTTTTCATAAATTCACTTTTCAAGAAGCAAATTGTGGTATTTTTTTATCAAAATTTATATTTTCGGAAAGCTCTTGAAATTTCAATTAGGGTTTGTTCTTTTTTTTTTATCCATCTACCAAAATATTTTCAGAATTCCTAAACCCTAATCATGATCACGGGGATAACAAATTTTTATGGAAATGGTGAGATGGATGCTAAAGAATGGTGGATAAAATTTAAGAATATATATTTCTCATATTTCATGACAAGGAATAGGTTTTCACATTATCTTGGTGGTCCTGCATGGATTTGGTTTTCTAAGTTAAAAAATGACAGGAAGGATTGGTCTTGGGAGGAAATGGAACAACTTTTTATGGATAGATGGGACCACAAAGAGGAAGAAGAGTCAAAGGAAGATGATGGGGAAGAATATATTGAAGAATCAAGAGAGAAAGAAGATGAAGAGGAAGGTGAAGAAGATTCAAGGGAAGATGATGGTGCAGCATATATTGAAGAATCAAACGCAGAAGAAGTTGAAGAAGACTATGAAGAAGAGGAAGAAAAACAAGATATTGATGCAGAAGAAGATATTATAGCTCCCAAGAAGGAAGATACCATATTTCAGTTTCATGGATGCATTCAAAGGAATAAGATAATTGTTTCCATAAACCCTAACAACAAGTATAACTTCATCAACAAGGATATGGCTCAACATCTACATATTCAAGAAAGTAATATCAAAGAAGCTCAAGTGAATGGTAAGAAAATTCAAATTTTTGAAGATTTAAAACTTACTATGGACAAATATACTTTACATTCAGATTTTTTTCCTTATATATGGATGGTTTGGATATTGTTCTTGGGTATCCTTGGTTAGAGACATTGGGGACAATTAATATTAATATGAAAAATAAGTTTATGAAGATTTGGTACAAAAAGAAGAAGGTCACTTTACAGGATATCAGGCTTAATGGAAATCAAAGAAAAGTCAATATAGACCATGAGGATGATTTAGAATATGGAGAAGAAGGAAATAAGGATGATTCAAAAGAGGAACATGAATAAAAAGAAGGAAATGATGATTCATCTACTCAAGAGAAAAAGAAAATATCAAATGCAAAGGTGGAAGAAGAAAAGAAAGTTCAGAAATAGGTTAATAAGGTTGAGGATACTACAACTGCAGCATATGGAAATCCACGTCAACATGAGAGAAAAAAATCATGGAGATATCCCAAGGCACATCATATTTCCAACCAATATAGATATACAGGTAATTGGAGGAATAATCACTTTATTTATACAGGGGATCAATGGAGCAACAATTATGAAGCATGGAATCCTTATTATGGTTATACATGGAATCCTTATTATGGTTATGCATTGAATCCTTATGTTGGTTATGCATGGAATCCAAGGATGATAAACTATGGTCATGAATGGAATCGAGTAAGCAAGAACGGAATATGGATATTAGTTCAGATATGTATCATCTACCAGGATCACATATGGATGGATGATCAATCATGGCACAAAGTGTGTAAAAATTTACAACACACTCATTACATGGTTTCTTCTTATGTTTCGGGGACGAAACATGTCAAGGAGGGAAGGAATGCTATGCACCTAGGGAAAGGATGTTATGATGTATATGTATTGATGGAGATTCCGACATGTGGCACACATCCCCTTATCTTATTATATCATTCATTTATGATTTATTATGCTTAGGAGGTCGGCCTCAGTATTGGCCATAGGTTAGAATGGTATATATAGGGGTTAGAAGGTTGTAGTTAATCATCATATTGAGTATTGGAGTGTTATTGTATGGTTTGGAGGTTACCCCCTTGAAGTGGTATCGAAGGTTTCCCCCTTGAAGTGGCAAAGCTATTATATGAGCATATTGTCATAATTTATCTATATTTTGGTGTTCTCTCATGTTATTCTATTGTATATGTTCTAATTTATACAAGTAATATCCTTACATCCCCCTCATGGATTAACTCGACCAATCCAAGCCCACCTCTCCTCCCGTCCCTCCTCCTACCCCAACCACACAATCGCGCGTACATAGCCTAACCCGCCGACTTGCAACACCGTCACCCACCAATCCATAGACCACCATGTGCCAAGCTACGCGTGGACACCGCCGATATACTACCACATCCATTTGTGTCTCTCTACTGCAAAGAAAAATCACACACAACACCAAACAAACAAAAACAACAAATCCCGCCTTACACACTATATACTTTGTTTATTTTAGGGTTGGGATAATTTCATAGGTTCACAACTTAGGTTTAAAGCTTAAGTTTAAGAGTTAGGTTTGTGATTTATTTAGTTTTTTAATTAAGATAAGATATTTTCTTCATTAAGATAAGATCTTTTCTTAAGTTACTTTGTCTAACTTAGGTTGAGTTGAAGTTCATTCATATAAGAAATAAACTAAAGAATTCTAATAAGAGAACTAATTAATGGACTTAAAGAGGCTAATTAATTGAGATTAGTTTTTAATTAGTCATTTAGTTATTTTGATTAATTAACTAGCTGAATTCATTAGCTAAGGTCTTTTTACGATTAAATAGGCCCTTTTTAGTTCATTTTTGCATCAATTTCACTAACCAAGGCTAATTGTGAAACTTTTTTTTCGGGTTATTGAAAAATTTTGTCACTTTTTGGGCATTTTTGTCAACTATTTAATTGTTTTGGAATATTAACTAACATTTTGTGCCGACTTTTGCTATCATTTTTTTTTTTTTTTGTTGTAGGTCATTACAAGTTATGTCAAGGTTTTGAAAATGAGAGTGACATACAATGAGGCACATTTCCAGTTGATGAAATACACAAAAATTTACACAATATCACTATGAAAGGGTCCAAGACTATATATAAATGTCAAGACTATACATTCATTTCTAAAAGGGTAGTATATTCCTTCACCAACTTAGTTTCTAGCTCCATTATTGATAATGAAATATATCCCATCTTTGATCATCTTGTGGTACCTATTTGCACATCTAGAACTCCTTTGTCCTAACCTGTAAAATTAATTCTTCATATCCTATTTTGTGTTTAAGTTATTAATTTTTTTTATTAGTGATAAATCAATTTTAAAGGGACCATACCCAAAAGTACAAAAAGTCCAAAGGCCAGATATATCAGGAGAAACAAAGTGGTTTTTTGACATGTGGGGGCCAAACCCCAGAAGAAAGGCCTAGCAGCGATAAATCAAAAGGAAACAGGCGGTGGAAAATCTACCAACATTGAGCCAAACAATAGCTACATTGCATCATAACAACAACCTGCAGAACCTCCAAAAACAACAAAAAGACACAAAACAAAAGGAACCAAGAAACCTTTACTTAAGAGCTTTGTTAAAAACTTTTTTAACTTCCTCCAACGCTTTGAAGAGATTAAGAGTTGTCTATTGTGTTGGATCCTTGTTGTAGGAGGAGATTATTTGTTTTGTTTCTTTGCCTCCTTTCCAAATACCAGAGGGAATGCCACTAATTTCACAAAAAAATTAACATGTACTTGAATAAAGTCGAGGAAAGCCTTTTGCATAGTGATATGATTAATTTGTTTACTCGACAATCATCTCCAAAGTGTCCTCCACGACCTTTTTCTTCTAAATGATTTCTTCAAACCTTCTCTCGATGTTGTTGGCAAGGGCCTACTTATCTTTTTCTCCCTCACTAAGAAGAATAGCCACATCCTCCCTAATGGCCTTAATTTTCTCTGCATGTTCATGTATTTGAGTACTAATATTCCTGATAACTAAGGGATTCAGTCCAGTCTAGCTAATTAACATCAAGCTTTCAACAACATCCAAGTCATTGTCTTTAGTAGAACTTTTGAGAACCCTTTTGGTCGGTGGGGAGCGGGAGGCCTAAAAAAAATTATTTTTTTAGGACGTAGCCGTGGTTAAACACGAAAAATAGAATTAGAGGGGTTATTAGCCACAACATCCCGACAATTGACGAAGGAATAAGAATTCTCCTTGGTGTAAAGGGAGGCATCTACTGATGAAAATGTAACTCTAAGATAGATTTCTCGAGAGATTACAGAATGTAATAGGCGAGACTAACTCTGAGATACCTTCTGAAATGATTTAAAAGACCCAAATGGTGAAGGGGTAGGGTAGATAATCTACCTTCAAGGGTAACAAACCTTACCACCATACTATCTACGTCATCGTAGGGGCCGGATAGACGAGCACACTAGTCCCGTTTTGACGAACTTGAGGGTTTTAGATCCCTCAACTAATTTCTTTCTTCAACATCCTTGTCGAACTTATTTCTAAAGAAATTTAAACCATTCATACCCAGACCCGTGACAAAAGAAATCAAATTATCAACTATTAATCTATGTGTTTATCATTATTATGAATATTAATTGATCATTATGATTATGTATGGTTAACTATGAATTAATTAGAATATAATATCCTCTTATAAAAACCCTTGTATCTTATATATTGTTTTATACTTTTTATAACATAATTTATTTAGGGTGTAAATACATCCTTTTAACCAGATTTCATGCCCATATTTTATATTGATGAGGGAGCTCTATAATGGTTCTATTTATTTCATGGTGTTTATACCCTAATTAAATAATGTTATGGAAAGCACTCAACAACATATAATATGTAAAGTTTCATTACATGAGGCTTTTCTAATATAATTTAATCACAATCAATGATGCATAATCATAACACATTAATACTTACAAAAATGATTTAAAAATATATTGATAGCTCAAGTACATAAATAGATTGATATATTGTTATTATATTATATGTGTTTTGTTTTTATTATGGATCGGGAAATTGTTCATATCCAAGACTAGATAATTTGGTTAAGATAAGTTCTATATTCTTGACCTTTATGTACAATATCGAACCTTCTTGTAGTAAGGTCCTAAACATTTTTATTCCCCTCTCTTATCTATAAATTTTATTTGTTGTATGTTGCTCTTGTTTTCATAACCTTGGCATGACCTATAATGACATGTAACCAAGTGGAAACCATAAATAATTGTACTACCCTTTATCAAATAATTAGATAACAAAAGGATAAATCATGTGTGTGGTGATACCAGACTACCCTTGGAAGTCAACCCTTGTCAAACCAATCAAATTTTTGTGCTACATTCCCTCATGTGGGATCAAGCCTCATGTAGTTATCCTAGGTGCAATGTGTGAGTGTGATCTAAACTAGCCCCCAATGAGTGCTCTCATGTCTCTTGACATAAATATAGTGGTCTAACTATAGATTATAAAATTTACCCAATACAATAGTAGTGTGATGTAGTGTAATTTAGTTGTGTGATTAAACCCTTTAGTCTCTTGAAAACCTTTGACAATTCTTGGAGAAAATTTACTCTTGTTAAGACATGTCTCTAGGACCTTTACATGCTTGAAAAAGGAGGAATTTAGACTATTTTAACTAGTCAAGTGCTTCATAGTTATAGTAGCAGTTGTTCTAATTGATGTAGTAACAATTTATTTAGGGATATCAAGGATAGCCTTGAGTACTTTTGGAATGATATTTGCAATAGTACCTTGTAAGGGTGTTATGAAAGTTATAAAGTGGTATTTACTTACTTATAAAGCCTTCTATACGTGTAATATTATGATAAAGTTGGTCTTAGGAAGATGAGATGATACACTAACAATATTCAAATTGAATATAGAGTTGAAATATGCCGAAGACAACATCTTTCAAATTTTTCAGGGCCATACAAATTCTCCTAACCAAATTGTACAACCTTAGACATTATAGGTTCTAGAATGATGCATAAAGATAATTTACTACTTTTATTAATTAAGATTTCCTATGTTAATGAAATAGTAGAGTGTAGAGATGAGAAAGTCAAGAAAGAGCTATGGATATGTATTGATTGGAATTAGAATGTGAGAATTTTAATTAGCAAGGGAGCATAACCAAACTTATCATTACAAAAGAATAAGTTACCAAATTTGAGAGTCTACATTTTCCCCCTTTAAGTTTGTAATTGAAAATTGCATGCTCAAAGGAAAAATATACATGAATTTGTACACATGCACTTTATCTTTTCTAGATAGTTTTTCTCCAATGTGTTGGTGTTGGCATACTCTATGGTGAAACCTACAACACAGAGTGTAGTCAATGTCTATGATAGAAACTAAATTGTAACTCAAAATATAAATAATGCTTGTAAATTTTATAACATTGAACTTACATAAAGTAAAGTAAAGGAGATGTAAAACATAAAAGGAATACAAATGCTCATTCTAAGGATGGAGGATATTTAATTCTTATTGCACATTGGAGATTTTTTTTTAAAATGAGATGCCAAAGGATTGTGGGTGATCAATCCCCAATCGTGTCGGGAGAAAGTGGAGTGTTGAGCACATACAACCCAACACAAGAGAGAGAGAGAGAGAGAGAGAGAGAGAGAGAGAGAGAGAGAGAGAAAGAGAGATTAAGAGATAAAATATTGTATTAAAATTGTTAATAACCTTGATATATTCCCTTTAAATTTAAAGAGGAGAGGAAGGGCATCCTATGAATAACATAGTTTCTTTGATATATTCCACAACCCCATAGACCATACCATTACAATAGATCTAGGTCTAATTTTGTTAAAAACACACGATTGAAAAGGCATGGACATACCATGCCCACACTATGTGTTGTATAGTTGATACTAAGTGTATAGATTCCATAATACCACAAAATAGAAGCTCCATGCCCCCAAACCTTGTTCTTGTAATTGTACACGAGTATAATGAAATAATAAAATAATCATGCCCCTTATATAATGCTCTAAAATAACTAATCTATATTTGAAATTGTATAAGAAATATCTAAATAAATGATAGAATATGAGAATGTTGGAAATTTATGAGCATTTCCCCTTGTCCAAGAATTTCGAATGTGGTCAGGACCTGTTACGGTCTTGATTATAGTGTATCATTTTGAATTTTATTGAATTCTACCAATTTTTAGTATATGTTCTTGTTTATGAGGATTTGCGCCATATAAAAACACGTTCCTATGTCTTGTAATCTTCATGTAGATGTATAATATATCTCAATGAATGCCCCTCTTTTGAGGTGCATGTGATAAAGAATTTTGAGCATACAACTCAAAATAAAACCATGTGTGATTAATCTGGTAATCTACGTAGGATCACATAGAAGGATAGAATGGTGGCCATTGTTGGGAACCTATAATTGTAAAATGGGTTACACATGGTGGAGACCATGGTGCATAATGAAAGAAACATACAACATACAATAAACAATAAAAAAGAGTAGAATAGTATATGTGTATAAAAAGAGCGGTGCAAGAAAAGAGTCACTTAAGTCAAAATGAGTAATAGTAGAGTCAACATGCAATAAGAAAAGTAAGAATAGTACACTTGTATAGTGATATAAAAATTAGTGTAGATATAGTCCATTGATATAACATGAGAAATAGTATAGAAACATAGTCACATGGATGCATTAAGATGCAAGCATGGGACACCCATGATGTCACAAGGCAATCACAATTGAAGGAATAATAGGCTGCAAAAAGAAGTAAGTGTATACATGTAAGATAGGCATGGAGTTATAAACATGGTACACCTATGGTGTCATAAGACAATCAAGGAACTCAAGAGATATATAATAAAAATTGAGTAGGTGATCATAGACAAGTAGCCAAACAATGAATTAGTCAAACAAGTAAGTAACTTGCATAAGCAAGTAGTGAAAGCAATGTATCAAGACAATATAGAAAACAATGATAGCAAAATCATAGATAGCATGACAGGTTAACACTTTGCACAAGACAAGTGTAAGTCTTATTATATCAAAATATATCAATATACACAATACATGTAATTAAACATAATGAGGATATGGAGAGTAATTATAGTGAAACAAAAGTACTTGAATAATGTAAGTAGATATATCTAAAGATTATATTCAATGGGAAGGGACTAAGACAACATCCATAATTGTGTATCAATCTATGTGTTCTTTACATCAAGCTCAATATATGTCATGAACGAATGTGTGTAAAGAGTATATAAAAATATATTTTATCCATAAAACCAACATGTGTAAAGAGTATATACAAAATATATGTTATCCATAAAACCAATATGATAAACAATGTGGATCAAGTAACAAGCTAGCCAACCAAACCATAAACATTTTGTAATTTTGCAAATATGTGCACTTTTTGTTATATGGGATTATTTGAATGTTTTTGAATTGTTTTTAAAATAACAATGTACAGGAAAGGGGGTAGCACAAGAGCTGCCCAATAAGAGCCTCATCGGAGGTAAGATAAACCCATAAGATGAAGGAGTTGTTAGCCTCAAATATATCATAATAGAATAAGGATAACCCTATACAAATGATAGATGAGTCATAGTATATATGATAGAAAACTGAATAGGGATAAATTTTAATATCCCACTCTTTGGAAATTTTACAAAACATTGATAAGTGTGTATTGGGGCACACTAGTAGAATTTATCTATTTTGTGTGTTTATCAATCCATTTTGGGAGGCATACTTACTTTTTATAGTTGATGTATAGGCTAAAATTTATGATATGATCATGAGGCATTATGTACTTGGGTTTAGTACTAATTTGATTTTCAAGACCTTGTAGGAAATTATGAGAATCACATATTCAGCAACAACAGGGGAGTATATTGTGATTTTGATTTTATGATAATCATTACTATTTTTTTATTTACATTCATCATATCATATAATTCTTGTTTACTTGAAATTTGAATGATAAATGGAAATCTAAATACATTGAGTTAGGCATGATGGTAGTAAGTAATATGCTCAATGTTACAAATCCTATGAGAAGTAAAAATAACTCTCTTTGTGCTCTCACTCTCTGTCATTTGTGATCAATATTGAAATGTCGTTTGTTTATTTTTGTAATGTGAGCTTGTGCGATATAGTGTTCTTGTTTGTTATGAAATGCCAAGGAACCGACCCACTCTACTAATTCTCAAGGAAATTTTAGGCCTAGGAGAATAAGTGAAAGTTAAATCACACTTATCATGCAAAAATGGAAAAGTAATAATAATTTTTAGACCTATGGGGCACTCCTCACCACTAGGAAAAATTTTTGTATGGTATAGAGGCCATGTATATTTTTTAGCTCCTTAATGAGCACGTTGACCTCAATTGCTTTGGTTTGAAACTTGGTAGAGTTGGTTTTAAACATGGTAGCATTTGTTTCTAAGTATATACCAAGTCTTGGATATAGCATAATATAATTTTTGGCTTGGAATTATTATTAGTTTGATTGACCTTGGGAGTAAACCACCCCAAAGCCATTATTTAACCTTTTAGGTTACCATGTGCACATTGCTTTGACTTTGGGAGTGAAAATTGATTTCCCACTTTCTCTCTCATTTCACATTCCTCCGTTTGAAGGAATCTTTGCTTGACAACATGGAGGTTGTGGAAGGAAAATAAAAAGCGGGGATTAAAGAAATATGTGATTACTCCTTCAATCCTACCATAGACACTATGGTTACTATATTTAAAATTGGTAAAACTATTTTTAAGACCTCGAAGGGATAGAATGAGATTGATAGTTCGTCTACATTAGAGATTACTTTGGTTTTGGTGAAGAAAATACTTTTACATAAGAAATGGGAAAATGATAGCATAGAAAGGTATGGGAATTTTATCCTTAGTATTTTACCAGTCCTTACAAAGTACATAGCTTTAAATGGTCATAAAATCACTTAGGAGTGCAGGAGAGAACTCCCATTTTCTTTGCAAATAGGAATTCTCTCCTTACACACCATCTTGTTAGTTTTACTTGATTATGGAATTATGTGTGGTTTTCAACACTTATTCAAGTTGGGTATTTTTAATCTTGTCGTGAGATGGCTTATTACATTATGAGTATTAATCCTTGTGCCCTTAGATGGATTTAATGATTCTTAGGTTTGAGATCTTTAGTTTATGTGTGACTATGAGAGTGTTTGTTTCATTCAATATTGTATTCATGAGAGAGATTGGTTGTTTGGATTTTGTGTATCTACTAGACTTATACGAGCTCCCTCTTGTCATCTTATTGATGGATGGGGAAGGTAGGGAAATTATGGTATCTAATCCAATGGAGGGATCAATTTTATACCACCAAGGATGTGGAACTTATTTTGTGTTGCGAGGATTATATGGATTCTTTGTTGGGAATGATCTTCATAATGTGAAGGAAATCAACCATGTGGAAATGGTTTTGTTGTTGTCTATGGTAGTGCTGACCTTGGTGGAAGGATGTAGTAATGGGTTAGAACTTGTTGGTATAACCGTGTTCACACAACATCGGTTCTAGTTTGTGTGCTCACTTTATTATAAGCTTTAAATAAGAAGCTTAATATGTTTATCTATTTTAAATAAACGTATGAGTTGTTTCAAACTCATGTACATGTATTTTGGGAGATTGTTGAGAGATTCTCTCCACTCCTTAATTGGAGGAAATACACTTATCTCCTAATTTGGAATTTCCCACCTATTATCTAGGTGTGGATCACTATTTTTCAACCTATGTATTCTCTTGTTCCCATCTATGGAACATAGTGTGTTAGAATAAACTTCGCAAATTAATTTTCTACTCTTGTTTGCATTTATCTAAGTTTTTTTGTTATAGCATTTGTTGGCTTGTATACTAGATCACTATGGTTTCTCTGTCATGGTATCGGATCGATATGGTGGTGCAAATAAAGAAAGTCTCTAAACCCCTTATTTTTCTTATGTAAGGGTTCTTGTGAGGAATTTTTTTATTTTTTTTTTTGGCAGAGGTCTGGTTTGTGGTGCTTCTTACCTCGGGATCTTGAGGATTACTATTGTTGTTAAAAAGTATTAATTCTTTGGTCTTTTTTTGTATCAAATTGCAAACTTGAAACTACAGGGCATCTCTATTTTTGGTATGTCTCGGATCATTTGCGTTTTCCCCCTCCTACCCTTTTGGATTGGCATTCATTATGATGGAAGGTGTTTGTGTTGTGTAGGTTCATGAGGAATAAACATTTGTTTTTGCTCTTTCATTGGTGCGTGAGTGAGTTTATTTGGCGTTATTGTTTGTCGTGTTGCCTTAATCCTTGCCTACTCACAATTGTTGGAAGCATGAGTTTTTTTCCTTTGGAAGACATAGTATTGGCTTGAGTGTTCGTCTTTTCTGCTTTTATCTAGCTTTGAGGTGGAAATATGTGTATGCATTAAGAAGCTCACCTTACCCTTGATAAGAAGACGACGTTCTTTCTCCTGGCAAGCGACCATTACTTTTTCGGCATGCATTTGGAGCCATTATTCTCTCAATATGCATATTAACATTTCATTTCCTCTGTTGTGAGGAATTCAACTCTTCCTATCTTCCTACAATTGTGCATCTACATTTTATTTCCATTTGTAGGCCCAAAATCCTAGCAAGCATTGGATGATGCGTGTAATTTTCCTTCTGCAAACTCCATGGTTAACCGGATGACCTCATTTGAAATCATTGTACTTACTCACTCAAAAATAGTTGTGGCGACACTTGGATTTTTCTTATTTGGACATTATCTGGATCGGTTGAGTTGAGTTTATTTGTAGCCTTAAATGATTCGTGTGACTTTAGGGTATTGACCCTAATCGCATGTTTATGCCTTACTCGGGAAAAAATAAAAGTTGATTCCTTATGATGTTATGGTTGTGGGTAACTTGTTGGTTCATGCAGAGGCTTAGAGCATGGTCACAACTCCCAAAAATAAATAAATAAATAAAGTTCTAAAATTTTTGAGCGAGTTATATTTTAGGAGAGGATTTCCACCCCATAAATAAGGTGCTTAAAAATTTTAGGAAGCTTTTTTGACACTTGGCATTTATGTTTAAGCTTCCCTCTCAATTTTCCATACAAAAGTTTATTTGGGATTCATGGGACCCTACTTTTGCTAGTGCTAAAGCTTCCTATTTTATCTCGCACATAAAAATAAAAAATCATGGGACCCTATTAATACTAAAATATCATATATTTTCTCTCCGCATCTCCTCAAAAATTTTAACTTTCCCCTTTAGGACCATCCTCTTAGACCAATAAGGTCATGGGTTTAAATCATGTCAAGTCCATTTGTCGCCACTTTACAAGAAGCTCCTCTAATACAATTTGCCACCATCCTCACCAACAAGCTCATGAGCTAAAAAGATGTTTTGAAGGTTTTTTCTAACAAAAAAACAACAAATATGTTTTTTTTTTAAAATTGAAAGCCTTGGGAAATATTTTTAATAAAATTGAATTTTTTTAAAGATTGAAGTTTTTTTTAGAATAATTTTGTCAAATTTTTAGTGAAAACTTATTGGAGAAATAAGATGAACAAGTAAAAATCAAGAAAAATATAATTGTAACCACTATTATTTTCCGGGAGGCGGGGGGGGCGGGCGGGGGGGGGGGTTGTATTTTTCGAACAAAATGTCAAGGAGTGCAACCTCTTCATTTGTTCCCACAAATAAAATGGATATCCATTTGTTTGAACCACTAAATTCGACAAACTATCATGCATGAAACCAAAAATAGAGTAGTTACTCAAATCTCTGGGGTCTTTGGCACGTGTTTCAAGATTTCATACTTGCCTTCACCATTGAAAATACAAATATGGTTATGCATATAAGAAATACAAGACTTTGGGGATCATTTCACTTTGAATATTGTAATCAGTCATCGCTTTCACTTCCTCTTGCCAAGTCTCCAAAAGAGGTATGGAAAAATTTTGAAAGTGTATTTGGCAAGATAAATGAATTTAAATTGTTAAACTAGAAATGGAATTGAACTCTTGTGGTCTGTCAAAATTTTCCTCCATTAAATATTTTTTGACAAAGTTTAAGGAACTTAGGAGTCAATTTAAAGTTGGTGATCGAGATAAAAATAGATGAAGAATGTATTTTCTTGATTCTGTTAAAATTGAAAGGACATTTTACTATATTTACATCTACTTTATTTTCCAAAATGGATGCTCTAGGAGATCAATTTCATATGCCATCATTTTTGTTGTTTTTGATAGGTTATCTCATGAACAAACAAAATTAATTTCACTTGGTGTCTTCCTAAGCTCTAATCGAGAATTGTTAGTAAATTCACCTAAGATTAAATGGAAACATAAGCACAAACCATGATTTAAATATGTAAAAACTCTAAATCCTCTCATATCACCACTAAAGCTCCTAAAACCATTGATTCCCCTAAACCATTTAGTCTAGAAAAGGGGGAAAACATTTTAAAAAGGTGTATGATCCATGTCCTTATTGTAGTAAGATAAATCATCCAAAATCTAGATGTTTTGCGAGAATAAAAGCACTAGAAAAGATCTTGAAATAACACAAGATTTTTCTTCCACCATTGTCTTATTCTAGCATTTATAAAGGGAAATATCTATCTACTTGATACTTCTCTCCATTGAAAAATAAGTGGATTTTTATTCTAGAGCTACACATCATCTAACTTATTCTAAGGATTTGTTGAGTTTAGTTTCTACTTTTCACAAAATATGATGGGCAACTCTATTTCAGTTGATGTTTTGAGAATTGGTACTATTAATATGCCAAATAGTCTTATACAAAATGTGTTAGGAATATATTTGTTTAGTGCTCCATTAATATGGATGATTGAATATTTACTTAGAGGTAAATATATGTGTGTAATGTAAATGTTAATGTGAGTTGTTTGATAAACAAATCATATAACAATATTAGTTTGGGTGATTTTTAACATCTCACGTATGTAGGAGTCAAAGAGAGATTTGTGGGAGTGTTGTTGAACAACCTCCTTGTTTTTAGGAATGCATATTCCTATATATATGTAATCCTGTGATATGAATGATAACTGATCTTTTATGGTCGCCCCCTCATGAAGAGACAAAAGATTTAATTTCTAATCACGAACTCTCTGCTCTGACTTTTTGCTTTGATTTCTGATCAACCTGTGCCGACTGACATTTTCACATTTTCGTGATCTGTTCAATTTTATTTTAGTCATTACTACAAGCAAAAGATCTAGCATTTTATTTGTTGCACTATTAGAGCAATGTTTCATACATCAAGCTTCAAGTGGTAGATTTGTTGATATTCTATCAAGGCTTTGTTGATATTTTGTAACGTCTTTATTCTCTGCATTGTGGACTCTGTCAGATCCAATATTCACTTAGTAATTGTTATTATTTATCTAACAAATTATGCGAACAAATCTGAAGACCATGAGTGGTTTCAGCGAAAGGATGAGCATAAGTGGTTTCTAGATCCATTTCTGTTGTACAACCACGTTGAATTATCAACACAATGAATGAATAGTTCATGTTCAGTTTGCCATGTTCCTCGTCCACAAGTATTTTATGATTTCTATCGTGTATCAGATTGACCTGGAAATGAAGGAGTATTTTTGTCTGTATATTTCAAATATCCGTTGCATGATTCGCGGGCTTACCACGTTGTGTTTTGCATTGAGCCGTAATATTCTCTCTGACTTGTTTTCTGATTCATTGTGTGTCCTTCACAATTTCTTTGGAGAAAAAGGGTCGAGTTTCATCGGTCAAAACCATTTGTCAAGGTAGCCTCTGTATTCCCACAAGTCATGGAGAAATTCAGTCTCATTGAGAAATTCGATGGTCATGATTTTCATACTTGGTAGATTCAAATGCAGTTGCACCTGATAGAGAAGGATCTATGGGATGTAATCAAGCTCAATAAACCTACAGATGTGAATGAATGGCAAAATGGAATATCAAAGATCAAAAATCCTTGGGTACTATTGGACTAGGCTTGTCAAAAGCATACCTACATCATATGGATTTCACGAAGACTACAAAAGAGATTTGGGAGTCATTAAAAAAACTTTTCGAATTGAAGCGAGAAAGTGCGAATATGACATTGAAGCAAAAATTGTATGGGTTGAAGATGGCAGAAGGAGAAAAAATAGTAGAACACATAAGTAAGTTTCGTTCCTTATTAAACCAGTTAGTTGGAATTAATGAAAAAGTAAAATATGATGATGCAAAAGCAATTCTATTAAATAGATTGCCTAAAAACTTTTCAAGCACGGTTTTCACTTTAAGCAAACTTAACATTGGTTTAGGAGTATTTTCTAATCTTCTAGATCATAATGAACCTTCGTAACCAGAAGAGGAGGTTTAATATGTACACAATAAGGCTAATACTTCGTCAAATAAGGGAAATTACAAATCAAAGCATGTTCCTCCAAAAGTCAAATGTTTTTATTGTAAAGAACATGGACATGTAATTTTGAATTGTAAAAAGAGGGCAAAAGATCTACTTGATGAAAAAATAGATCAAAAATCCCTTTTGGTTGAAGAAGAAACTGATTGGGATGAATATTCTAAAGATGAAGAACTTTCTTATCCTAGTGATGAGGAATTATTATGGTAAATAGTTCACCTACTGGAGGTCGAGGCAACGGGGATGGAGGGTGATCGGTGCCTCGCATTAGTCACCAATGACAAGGTGTTACATATAGCACAAGTGGCACCTTTTTATATATTATTTCAATTGAGGTGTGTGTAGAATAAAATGGTGTGTGGTTTCCTTACCTGTTATGATTAAAATGAGGAGAATGTGCATTGAGAATATTGAGAATAGGTGTATAGGAGGGAAATCGAATTAGAGTGATCCTCTGATTGCGCAAAGATTATTCGATTATCATACTTCTAACATCGATCAGCTAGTGAAAGAGCGTTCACTGGAAGTGAAAGCGGGAATTGTTGAGTTCGCGTATGTAGGTGAATCAGTGGAAATGTGATAATATATTATGGGATTCCACCTGGTGATGTAGATTAGTCATGTGCGCAAAGAAGATTCAAACAAAGCAAGATCCAAGCCAGTAGTATGCAGACTTAAAAATATGCGGTGGCATACGATTTTGTTTCCAGTTCTTAAGATGTGCTTTTCTCCCATGTTCGCACTAGGGGGATATTAGGAATATATTTGTTTAGTGCTCCATTAATATGGATGATTGAATATTTACTTAGAGGTAAATATATGTGTGTAATGTAAATGTTAATATGATTTGTTTGATAAACAACTCATATAAAAATATTAGTTTGGGTGAGTTTTAACAACTCACGTATGTAGGAGTTGAGAGAGAGATTTGTGGGAGTGTTGTTGAACAACCTCCTTGTTTTTAGGAATGCATATTCCTATATATATGTAATCATGTGATATGAATGATAACTGATAATTATTGAATTTCATTCTCTATGTTCCTAAAATTTCTTCAAATTTGTTGTCTATTTATCAAATTTATCATTCTAATGATTGGAAAATTGTTGATTTCTTGTCACAAGGTGTTGTAATTAAATAATCAAATGATCCTAATCATATTGTAGCTATAGGAGTGGTAGATCCTTCTTCTATATTGTATATCTTTAAAAAGTTTGAGACTTATGTAGGATCTTCTCTCATTGCTCACTCTAATTATGTGAGTAAACTATGACATGAGAGGTTTGGTCACCTCAACGATAGATATATGTCGTAACTTTCATCTTGGAATATGCTAATCGGTCTTACAAAAATTTATTCTAGTGATGGTGTTTTTTCAAGTTGTATGTTTGAAATCAACATTAATATCCCTTTCCAAAGGGACAGGAAATCAATCTAAGGATCTTCTTGAGTTAATACATGGTGACATTATGAATTTTCCTTCACGATCACTTTCTAGTGAAAATTATGTGCTAATATTTTTTGATGTTTTCACTAGAAGAACCTAGGTGTATTTTTTGAGATTCAAGGCTTTTAAAGCATTTCTTTGAAAAAAATCAGAATGTCACTTAAAAATTTCCACACTAATAATAGGGGAGTAAATTAGTAATGCATTTAGAGATTTTGTCCTAATAATTAAATCTTGCATTAGTACATTGTGCTTTACACCCCTCAATAGAATGGTGTTGTTGAGCACAAGTATCGACACTCAAGAAATGGCTAACCGCATGATTTTGTCTAACAAATTGCCACCTGAGTTCTCGGGATGAAGCGGTGAATTGCGTCAACTACACTTAAAATAGAATTCCTCACAAAGAAGTTTAGGGGATCACTCCCGAGGAAACATGGCCAAGCTAGAAACTTGATGTATATGATTTTCAAGTTTTCCAAAGCATGGGTCGTTGTTCTTAACAATAAGTGGAAATCCATAGAGGAAAAGAGCACTAAAATTATATTAATTGGACTTGTGAATATTTGGAGGCTAGATCCCAATACCCATGAGGTTTTTTATAGGAGAGATGTTCATGTTGATGAATCGAGACACTATTATGGACGTTGGTGCTCCTTCTCCACTTCCTTCTCTTGTATCTAATATAGAGGACATGTTTATTAATTTTGATGATGATTTTGATGTGCAACCTACTTTACCAGCTCCACCTCCTCCTCTTTCTTAGTAATTCTCAAATGGATTTAATCCACTATACTTGGGTGACTTGGTAGGTGATCCAATTGATTTGTGTCATACTAGAGCTCAAACTTATGGTAACGTTGATTTTCTTCATAATCACTAGACACCTTCTAGAATGGCTCTTATGATTCAAGTTATTTCATTTGATCTAGTTACTTTCTACGAGGATTATGGTAAACTTGAATGGAATGAATCTATGTAGGATGAGTATTCTTCTTTGTTGAAGAATAATACTTGGGAATTAGTTCCTCTTCCTAAGGGAAGAAAAATTGTGAGATGTAAATGGGTCTATAAGACCAAATATGTAGCTAATAATTTTTTTTTGATAACTACAAGGCTCGCCTTATTCTTTAAGGGGTTTTCTCAAGTTGAAGGAGTAGATTAATCTAAGAATTTTACTCTTGTGGATAGAATGGATTTTATATGTCACGTTCTTTCCCTCATTGCATCTTACAAATGTTCGTATATCAAATGGACATGAAGAGTGCCTTCCTACATGATGATCTCCACGAGGAGATTTATATAGAGCAACGTCTAGGTTTTTGCAAGATCTATCGATCTCTTTATGGTATCTAACAAGCTCCATGATTTTGGCATGAGAAAATGAATGCTTTAAATGCTAGTTTTTATCATTATGGGACTAACCATAATATGTATGTTCTCAAGGGTTGTGAAGATTTATTGATTTTTTATGTTGATGATCTAATCCTCGACAAGAGTTTATATTCTCGATTTAGAACATTCAACACAAGTTGAAGGTAAATTTTGATATGAAAAACTTGGGTTTGTTGCACTATTTTCTTGGCCTCCAAGTTCATCAATATTCAGAGGGTATTTCTCTTGGACAGAGGAAGTATGTTGCAGCCCTACTTCAGCAGATTCAATATGTCACGTTATAATCCATCTCCCACTCCATTTCATTCGTAATGAATTAATTTTTGATTGTAAGTCTATCTTAGTTGAGGTTAATTCCACTTTGTATAGATAACTAGTTGTGAGTCTTTTATATCTCATTCACACTTGTCTTGATATCACATTTTTGTAAACCTTGTCTCTCATTTTTTCATGAGTGTCATGAGAGTCATCAAACAGCAAAGCATATTTTGTGTTATATTAGAGGAAATTTTAGTATTGGAATTCATTATTTATGACAGGGATATTATGATATTAAAGGATCTATATATTCATATTTGGGAGGTTTTTTTATACAAGATGATCTACTACATGTTTTTTCTTCTACTTGGTTTTGATCCAATTGCATGGACGTCCAAGAAACAAAATGTTGTTGTATTTTCATCCACTAAATCAGAGTATAGAGGCATAATTAAGGTTGGTCAAGAAGTTATTTGTCTATGCTAGTTACTTGAGGAGTTTCATTTTTCACTAAGGTCTCCTATTGTCATTGGGTGTGATAATCAATGTGTTATTTAGATAGAACATAATCTTATTGAGCATGAGTGCACAAAACATATTGATATCCACATGCATTTCATTCAAAATTTGATTCAAGAAGAGGCTTTTTTTGGAGTTTATGTCTGCTAATCAAATTATGGATATCCTCACTAAATCCTTGGCTTCTCCTTATTATCTTGAGTTACGATAAAAACCTAGGGTGAAGGAAGTTTCCCATGGGGGATTCAGTATGAAGTCCATCCCTCCTTTTTCTATTTTGTATTAGATACATTATTAGGCCTAGTAGTTGGGACCCTTTCTTTTGTTCTTTCTCACTCCCTATCTTTCTCTTAAATGAGGGTTTTGGTGTAGCCATGTTCATACTATGTTTGTTCTAGCTATTTTCTAATAATTTGTTTTGTGTGCTCTCTTTATAATAATATTTAAATAGGAAGCTTAATGTTTTTATTTATTTCAATAAACTTGTGAGTTATTTCAAACTCGCGTACATGTATTTCAGAGATTTTGAGAGATTCTCTCCACTCCTTGATTTTAGGAGATACATTTATCTCCCGGTTTAGAATTTACCACCTATTATCTAGGTGTGGATAACTATTGTTCAACCTATTTATTCTCTTGTTCCCGTATGTGGAACATAGTGTGTAGGAATAAACTTCTACAAAATAATATTTTCTCTTCTTTTAATTCATCTATTTTTTTTGTTTTTGTTTTCTTGTCTACTATATCTCACCAATTACTATGTTAGAACCTTGGATTCTAAATAGATTGATCTTTTGTTTCATTATGACCTTGGGCCATTCAAGTTGTAAACTTTGTATATTGTTAATTTTTATTTCTCCATGATTAATATATAATTTCATTTATCATGGGAGTGAAGCCTAAATGCATATGTGAAGATGTTTCTCGGGTCTTGTACCTTTAAAACTATACTTGAATCTATTTTTAATGAAACACCATTTGTATGCTTCAACATTGTGTTTGGATGTATCCTATGGTGAACAAAATTTGTGTTTCCTTTTATATCATTATTGGTCAAGTGAGGTGGAATTTTTTTATTATGTATGAGTTGTATAAATTGTGTATATTAAGTACTCTTTTACGTGACTCTTTAGTATAAAGAGAAAAGAAAATTATGAGTATATTTGTAAAGAAAATGATACTCAATTGAGATGGTGTGCTCTCTTGTGAGTGATGTAAAGTCAATATAGTGTTAACTCTCTTATTGGCACTAGCAATGGAAGTTGTACCTTATCTTATAATACACCTTAAACTATCATCTTGTTGGGTCATTGACTGGTTGGTAGGAGTATATGTTGATGAATAATGTATTGTTTGTGAAATGGATCATATATTATTGTATGAATAGTTTTTCTTGGCTATTTATGGGCTATACAACTATTGATTGGTCATGTTTTATTTCCTTCTAGTAGCAAGTATTGTGGGATTATTAGGCATTTTTATAGATAATAAGTGTATGAATCAATTTTACACCACATATTGTAAACATCCATGGATAAATGTGGTGTAAGGTTGTGTTTTGTAATGAGAGGAATGTGTGTATAAATTCTTACTTGGTTTCTATCATATAATGAAAGAGTAAGACCTTAGTAGTAGGGGTTGATGAAGGTGTTTTTCACCGAATATCTTTTGTTGCGTAGCTAAGTGTGATTCATTTTATAAAAGAGAATAATGTGAAGGATTAATGGACTATTATAGTATGTTATACCTAATCAAGGCTCTACCCCTTTGATTTCAAATGATAAATGGTGATTGTTTCTTTATGATTACATTTATGGGTTTGTACCTTAGAATGGATCTTAATATCTTGTTAAAATCATTATCATAGCTATAAAGGGCTTATATATGAATGAGAGTATGAACTAATTCTATTGAATGAGTATAAAATGAGTGGTAATAATTCAAAAGAGTTTCTTAGGAGACTTTATCTCCACTAAGCATGACTCATAAGGTGACTCCAAAGTTGTATTTAATGAAAATATTCTTTTATTTTTTTATGAAGTCATGGTAATAACAACATGAATCTTCTTGAATGTACAGTGACTTGGTGATTCTCCTTTGTGGTCTTTTAGTAAAATGTTAGGGAGCATTGTAACTTCACATTGTTATGGAATTTTTTTGCATATCAAACATGACCAATTAATTTTCATTCTTTTTATATCTAACACATTCACCTCTCTAGGATTAAAATCATGGGTTGAGTCCATGGGTTCCTTCCCTTGGAAAGGGTAGACTCTAATTTTGACTGATATGATCATATCCATATCTATAACATAGTATGGAATCCTTGTTAAATATATTGGTATGATTTTTTTAATTAGAATTATTACAAAGTTATTTTCACTACATACTCCATTACCTAAGCTCTATCCAGGGAAATCCTCTATGTAAGATAGTGTATTGGGTGGCTAGGTCGGGGATGCGATTTTCTTATTTGATATCATAACTTATCTCTTTGTATCATGGAAATATGAGATATAGGTTATGCGTGTGGAGATGTATTTGGACAAGTGTATGTAAACTATGATATTTCTTAGTACTATCAACCATGACTATGGAAGAATTGTCTCTATCCTTATGCATAAATGGAATGGTGAATTTTGTTGTGGCAACAATTAAGCTTGGAAATTTAGAATTGTGGGGTGTGATACTTTTTCCTCATCTAATGATTATTGAATCCCTAACCATGGTGAAATAAAAAGTGTTTTTACCCTGTTCTTGTTGATGTTTGCTCACATTTGGTGAAGTACCTTATGACAAGGGTCTATGCTTTGCTTTACAATTATGTATATTTATAAAGGTTTATTACTCAATGGGATGATTATCACGCATGAAATATAGCTTGATTATTGTGGTGGTATGAATTTTTAAGCTCTCTTAAGTAAAACCATTAAGGGAAAAGAGGGGATTATGACTTAAAGTCTTAATTAATCCCCAAAGGCTGGAAGGATGTCTCAAGAATGATCACCTAACCTCCATCATCCCTTGCATAATATTGGATCTTAGCATATAACTATGTATACGTGTGCATGGTTGTATTGAAAACTTCATAAAAAATAAGGGCCTAGGCCTTAGGAATTAATGCATGATTCTATGAGTATTAATGGAGGAGTGATAATACTTCGGGAAGGTAGTTGTGATCATATAAACTCTTTCTTTTTTTGAACCCTCAACATATGATGTATTGAGTAAAATATTATTTTGGGATTGTTATAAAGGTTTTTCTTACAATATGAGGAGTTTTAATTCTCATATCCATGTTAAGGAGAGGATGATCACTAATGGGTTACCTTCCATTTTACTCCTAGGTACTAAAATTGAGACTTGTGAGTACTATGTTGCATTGTTGAAAGTTAGAGAGTAGGATGTTAAAAATAGCTTACTTAGGTGTTAATCCTCCTAATTTTTAGGAGACAATTGAACTACTCTCTTTGATAAATAGTAAATGTAAGAATTGTGATTATGAGCTTGAATTAAATGAACATAAAGAAATTGTTGAATGGGCCATTTTTATAATTCATTTTAGATATCCATAAATATACTTCTACTATAATGATTAATTAGATCAATTAATAGGTTTTTGAAGTAATTTTGTTATCACTAAAGAAAATGCTTTTTTGAAATTTTCATATTATTGGATGTTACATAGATCCATTAAATAAGTAGTACAAGTAGAATAATTTGGATTGAGATGTGTGACTAAACTTCGTGTGAGATTAAATTTGATTGATAATGATTTTGATTTGTGCATAACGCCCATTATGATTGAATTCATTTGATATACCATGTGATGAACATAGTAATGTGCAATACCTTATATAATAAGAGTGCATAAGACATAGTATGTAAAAATATTATAATAGGTTCCACCATTATAGTACATGGGAGAAATTCTAACATGAGAAAACCTATTATTGATAAATAAGAAAGGGTGATCCTCATATGCCCTAGACATTCGATGAGATATAACACATTTGGGAAATAACAAAAATGTCAAGAAAAATAGTTGTGACTAATTACGCAAACGAGAGGTCATAATATTCTAACTGAAAAAATGATGCACGATCACTATGGACCCCAAAGATGCACTTTAATGAATTACATGTGAATTACTAGTGGCGTGTGTAGATAGTTTCGTTAGAATTATTGAACTAGATATATCATTGGCCTAATTATTTTGTAGTATAAAATATTATTCTTTTTCAACCCATTTGAACTTACCATTGCGTAGTGTTTTATTAGTAGGACCTTCATTCTAAGGGACATCTCTCATAAGAAGATGAGAAACTAGTTCATCTAAGGGGGACCATTTTGGAAGATTGCAGCCATTACATGTTGATGTCATGTTGATGTCTAATAGCATGTTGTGTATCAAAAGTGATATTTCAATTTTCTTCAAGCCACTTAATTTTTTTATACAATGGAATAGAAATCATTATCGTGGTGCCCATTAATACGATGGCATCCATAAAAAGGTCATATTTTTCATGATCCAACCGATGAGGAGGATCTAATTCTCATTAAAAGGTAGTCACATCAATCACTTGGGTAAGTGCACGAATTTGGGGGGCCAAAAAGTGGACAAAAACCTGAAAAAAGAAAAATGCGTACGTGTTCTATTATAACGTGACCACATTTTAAATTCTTAGGTTTGGGATTTACCAAAGCATAATACATATGCGTTATAACTTGTACACATTATAACGTGTACGCGTAATGTCTCTGCTATAAAAAAAAAGAGGCCTGAGCCTCTATCATTTTATCTCCCTCAAATGTGAGTTTCAGAGCTTAACCATGCCCTCATGTTTTTCATTCAGTTGGATCTCAAGCTCAAAGGATCATTTCTGGATTACTTTGGGAAGATCTAAATCGACGATGGTGCCATGGAGAAGAGGTAGGCACAATTCTTTTCTCAAAATTGCATTGAAATATGATAATTATAGATTAAAATTTGAATTGAATACATTTTTTTATTGTTACAGTTCAAGGTCGAGGGAATCAACCACAACCAAACCCTGTTATTCTTGTCATCCCTCCCAACCCTCCCATAATTGCTCAACATCCCCGGGTAGTCAAGAAGATTTAGTAGCCCACATAGTTGAAAACAAAATTGAAATTGAGGATTTAATCAAAAGAATGAGGGATTCACAATCTACAAACCCCCACCACGCCTCTCTTACAAACACATTAGAGGCATTACTTGCTCAAGTTGACGCAACAATGGGGAAAATTGATCGTTGGACAACTTACAAAGAGGGTTGTAGGGTTTATTATTCCAACAAATTTTCATATGTGGATGTAAAGAAAAAATAAATTACAAAAGACCTCATATGCACCTTATTCACGGACCCCCGCACTAATTTTCTGTTCCATTTTCATGTAAACAATTTCCCATCCATTAGTGCAATAATAATTTTATTAAAAATAATTTTTGGGACCGATGGTGGATGGTGTTTGATTATCCACCTTGTAATAACAACGAGGTGCCACTATACTTTCTGAGGAAACTCTATTGCGAGTTTATCCTCAATAAGATCCCAAATTATTTTGATTTATGAGATTTCTAGGGCCAAGGAAAATAATCTACACAAGATCAACCAGGTGCACAACATGCACCTATTCAGTAGGGTAGAGTCCATGCACAAAAGCCCCCTCACCCTGAGATTGTCCATCAAGCAGTGAAGGAGACAATAGATATTTATACACTCCACGCACTTCGTGAGGCTATCTGCGACCCTTATTCAACATACGAGGGAGATTTCTGAGCCAGATTGTCACGGAGGTACATAGATTATTTCCTCAGGGAGTACTAGCATGAGGCCACATCTTTACTCGTCATGTGGTAGCATATGTTTGGGGCTCGAGGAGGACGATACTTTCATGTGTACTAATTTTGGTGGAGTTGGTGCTAGGGGTGCACACGATAATGTCACTATGTTAGATGCCTTTTTGAGTGAGACATTTGATTACAATCATTGGCATCACCTTCGCAAGTATTTGTTATGTTTTATTATGTGTGTTACAAAAAGTTTGGAGTACTTGATTTAATTATATATATATATATATATATATATATATATATATATATATGTTAAATTTTGAAATAGTTGCATTTTTACATGTACATGCATTGATATTACAATGCGCAGGAGACGAATGTTCATCCCGACCATATGCAGCGATGAGCACCATGCATACACATACATTCACAAAGGTAATTTAAAATGTTAATTGTGTAAAATTTTCACATACATGCAAATATATATATATATATATATATATATAGTTTTGAAGTCAAATATATGTATGTTCTTGTATGTCCATCTAACTCACATGATACATGTTTGATAAAGATGTTGACTTCACTAGACACCCCACCATCTTTGCGACAAGTAGAGAAAGGTGTTGCCGTTGCGATTTCATCTACGCAGTAACTCACTGAGGTATTCAAATAACATGTAAATTTTGTTAAATTTCTCATGTAATTCATATTATGTTAAATTACATGTTAGTAATGTCTTTCATTGTAGAATTATTAAATTATGTTAATAATGTCTTTCATTGTGTACATGTAGGATTTACTGCATGACAGTAGTAGCAGCCTGTTCATTTGATTCATAGGTGTGACGAGGTAAAAACAATAGTTATATATTGATAAAATTAGTTACAATATTGTCATTACACATACATGTACTTAGTTCTATTTTCTCTAATTCGATGTTAGATTTTATGATCTTATGTGTATGTAGGGAACTTCACCCCCATTTTGACTTCGAGGGAACGTAGTCCTCCATCTCATTGTCTTCGTACGCCCGTTCGTACTCCAAGAGATCCCAATGATTCATCTGAGTGTGAGATGTAAATTCGGCATGATCGACAACTTGCGGTAAGTTTGTGTATTTATGTAAATACTTTCATTCTAGCATGGTCTTAAATACATGTTGAAAACATATATAAATTAAGTTTTGACAAAAACATTGTTTACATTTGCAGTGCTCATCTACAGTGAGTATTCAGCAGAAGATGACTCGTAGCATGGGCTCGAGATGATCCAAAGTCATCTCATGGATCTCCATCTTCATCTAAGAGAGGGCCTTCTTCAATAAAGGGCAAGAGAGGGATAGATTTTGATGATTAGGAAATATATGTCTTACATGACATATTTTGTATGCCTATGTGCATGGCATTGTATGTACACCTATATGACATTTGACCTTGATGGTATTTGACCTATTTAGGCATTTTTATATTTATTATACACTTTAAAATACTATTTGGAACTTGATATTTTTGTATGAGACCTTACATTTATGAGATTATTTTTGCATGAAACTAATATGATGTGCACTTGATAATATTTAAGACATTATGGATTATTTTTTCATTTATTGGTGATGTACATGTACTAGCATTTTCAATGTATAATATGCATCAAACTTTGGAAATCAATATTTATATAATGTATGTATATAAAGAATTACCTAATCTAAGTAATTATTCATTCAATTTATCAATGTGTATATGTGTATTTACCTTACTTGCACTTCTTCTTGCTCATGGTCTCTTTGTACTGGTTCATATCTTATCATGCACTTACTACATTCTTTTATGCTTCTTAGTATTCTCCCTGTTAAAACACCTCAGAGTCGTCACAATTTGATGCCTTTCATCTATTGATATTTTGATAATGTCTCTCCATATATAATGACATTCGATTCGGACATGCAATGATTCTTGATTGTCTAATCTGTTCAATTCATGCTATTACCTCTAAATCTATATGTATTTCAAGTTGTTTGGAACTCACATCACACCCTTCATTATGCTTGATGACTACCCCTATCCTTTTGAAGGTGATTTTAAAAGCATCCATTGGTTTATCATAGTATATATTATCAATGAATGGAAGGTCACTAAGTCGTAGGCCACCGACTCCCATTTTGAACTAAACAAGAAATATTTACTAGGTGATTGATAACTCCCGTGTGTTCTTAGACATTCCCCTATCAAATTCATTCTTAAGCCAATCTAGTCATTCAGGGCTCTTAAGGGCCTACGCCTAAACGAGGTAGTCCGAAAGCATGGGGAGTGTAGGGAACCAAAAAAATCCTCCCATAGCATTCACTAGGACATCTAGATGTGTTGGTATAGTTGGTTTGGCACCAAGAGCTTCTATTTGCAAAGTATTGTGTCTGGCAGTCTTACACTGACTCAGACTATAGTATTTCACATGTTTGCAAACAATAGGACAACGAGAGAACCGAATGGAGATGGATAAAACCATGATAGAATTTTGTAGAGGGCCCCAACATGGAGGTTTAGGATCTAACGAGATGTCTCTAGGTGCCACGAGTCCGATAAATCACCCGTCGAAGATATAACGTGTTTTTGTCTCAAGGCTCTTAAGGGCCTATGCCTGAAAAGGTATTCTGAAAGCACAAGGAGCGTAGGGAACCAAAACAAAGCCTCCCCTAGTGTTCACCTGGCCACCCTAACATGTTGGCATAGTTGGTTCGGTGCCAAGAGCTTCCATTTGCAAAGTATTGCGTCTGGTAGCCTTATACTAACTCAGACTGCACTATTTCACGCATTTGTAAACAATAGGACAATAAGAGAACCAAATGGAGATGGATAAAACCATGATATTATTTCATATAGGGCCCCAATGTGGAGGTTTAGGATTTTACAGGACGTTTCTAGGTGCCACAGAGTTTGAGAAATCCCCCGTCGAAGATATAGTGTGTTTTGGTCTCAGGGCTCTTAAGGGCCTATGCTTGGACGAGGTAGTCTAAAATCATGGGGAGTGTAGGGAACCAAAAAAAAATTATCCCCTAGTGTTCACTAGCCACCTCAACATGTTGGCGTAGTTGGTTCGGCGCGAGAGAGCTTACGTTTGCAAAGTATTGTGTCAGCGCGACCTTATACTTGACTCAGGCTGCATTATTTCACACATTTGCAAACAATAGGACAACGGGAGAACCAAATGGATATGGATAAAACCACAATTTCATAGAGGGCCTCTTACATGGATGTTTAAGATCTGACGAGACATCTCTAGGTGCCACGAGTCTGAGAAATCACCCGTCGAAGATATAGCGTGTTTTGGTCTCAAGGCTCTTAAGGGCCTACTCTCGGATGAGGTAGTCTAAAAGCACGGGAGTGTAAGGAACCAAAACAAAGCCTTCCCTAGTGTTCACTTAGCCACCTCGACATGTTGGCATAGTTGGTTCGGCGCCAAGAGCTTTTATTTGCAAAGTATTGCATCGATGACCTTATACTTGACTCGATTTGCACTATTTCACGCATTTACAAACAATAGGACAACGAGAGAACTGAATGGAGATGGATAAAACCGTGATAGGATTTTTTAGAGGGCCCCGACATGGAGGTTTAGGATCTAATGAGACATCTCTAGGTGCCATGGAGTCCAAGAAATCACCCATCGAAGATATAACGTGTTTTGGTCTCAAGGCTCTTAAGAGACTACGCCCAGGACGAGGTATCCCGAAAGCATGGGGAGTATAGGGAACCAAAAAAATCCTCTAATAGTGTTCAACAGTGCCCTTCGGACATGTTTTGCACAGACGGTTTGGTCCCACGAGCTACCGTTTGCAAAATATAGCATCTGTACTGACCTTACGCTACACTAACTTAGACTACACTATTTCGCGCATTTACAAACAATAGGACAGGAAGAGAACCGAATGGATATGGATAAAACCATGATAGGATTTCATAGAGGGAATCAACATGGAGGTTTAGGATCTGACGAGACATATCTAGGTGCCATGGAGTCCGAGAAATCACCCGTCGAAGATATAGCGTGTTTTGGTCTCAGGGCTCTTAAGGGCCTACGCCCGACGAGGTAGTCCAAAAGAATGGGGAGCATAGGAACCAAAAAAATCCTCCCTAGCATTAACCTGGTGACCCCGATGTGTTGGCATAGTTGGTTTGGTGCCAAGAGCTTCCGTTTGTAAAGTATTACATCGCGACCTTACACTTACTCAGACAGCAGTATTTCGCATGTTTACAAACAATATGACAACGAGAGAAAAAAATGGAGATGGATAAAACCATGATATGATTTTGTAGAGGGCCCCAAGGTGGAGGTTTAGGATCTAACGAGACATCTCTAGGTGCCATGGAGTCTGAGAAATCACCTGTCAAAGATATAATGTGTTTTGGTCTCAGGGCTCTTAAGAGACTACGTTCGGACGATGTAGTCCGAAAGCACGGGGAGCATAGGGAACCAAAAAAATCCTCCACTAGCATTCACCTGCCATCTAGATGTGTTGGCATAGAAGGTTTTGTCCCACAAGCTACCATTTGCAAAATATAGTGTCAGCCTTGCACTGACTTAGACTACACTATTTCACGTGTTTGCAAACAATAGGACAACGAGAGAAATGAATGGATATGGATAAAACCATGAAAGGATTTCATAGAGGGACTGACATGGAGGTTTTGATCTAATGAGACATCTCTAGGTGCCACAGAGTCCAAGAAATCAGCCGTCGTCGAAGATATAGCGTGTTTTGGTCTTAGGGCTCTTAAGGGACTACACTGACGTGATTTCTTGAACTACATAACACCTAGAGACATCTCGTCAGATCCTAAACCTCCATGTTGGGGCCCTCTATGAAATTCTGTCATGGTTTTATCCATATCCATTCTATTTTATTGTTGTCCTATTGTTTGCAAACACACGAAATACCTTGCGATCAGTCGGTGTAAGGTTGTCCATTGCCAATCACCTGAATAATATTATAGGTGGTTCATAAAATATAGGTGGTGAAATGAGAATTTATATTTTTTGTTCCTTTATAATATTTAATTTCTCTTAACTTCACTTGGCTTTGAGAATAATAAATTCTCTCTTGGCATGCAACCATGTGAAGGTGGAAGCTTTTTTGGCACCACTAACCTACATAAACATGTTAGTAAGCAATTAAATAGAATTTTAAATCATACAAAATTCAAACAAAATAATTTAAGTAAATATTCAAATTAAATTCATGAAGAACATACCTTTGCAAATTCAATCCAATGAACCGCAAGGATCAACTCTACTCTTGACAGTAGCAAGAATTGCTTCATGATCTGATTCATGAACCTTCCACATATTCTTGTTTAATGGCTGACCTCGATATTTGATCAATTTAATATTTGTTGCAAGGACCAAATGTGAATAGTGAAGTATCTTTCGATGTACTTCATAGTCTTCAAACAACCAAATGTTTGATTTTTTGATAGGATATCATCGAAGCCAAGTTCCAATGACTACCACTGACCCAATGGGATACTCAAGGTCTTCACCATCAATGACTGTGGAAGTAAAAAAATTCCCCTCTACACAACGAGACAAGAAGTAGTATGTTCCCTCTTCGTTAAATTTCGTCACAATAATTGCAAAAACGTGCCCTACATCACAAAGTAAAACTGTTCAGTCAAATTTAAAATACATTAAGAGTTGACCATTTAATAATTTATAAATCTAAAACATGGCATGTACATATATGTATGTACCTTGTTGCACTAAATCAGAGACTTGGTCAAAGTCAGGTGATGTTGTCATTTGATCTGAAGACCCTACAAGTTGTAATGCTTGTGGAACTTGATGTGTGTTGAGTGGAATTAGAGGTCTACAAGTCCATTCATCCACCCACTACTGTGACTCACATTCATTCCATGCAAAATCAATGCATGATATACAAAAACATGTCATGCACCTAGTATAAATAGTCCAAACATTTGCATATGAACTACGGAATGAGTGCATATCACTTGATCCTACAACTTTCATACAATCTTCAAATTTTTTCAGTTGTTCTTCTATCAACCAAAAATATCTACAAATCTTTGATCTCTCTTGATATTCATGGCCCATATTCTTGACATACCAATCAATAATATTTTTGCATGTGTAAATTTAGCACCATCCTTGTACTTTAACTCTTCTCTTACAAGTGTTCTTTTTACACATGCTCATGCACCATCATGCTCTCCTTTTCCATGCCCTACCTTAGTAAAAATCTAAATATGTTGTACATTTTTTTCTTTGTGCATCTTGCTTTGCCAATAAAACATCCTTGCATTCTTGAATTGTGATATGCAGTTATCCGACCAAATGTAATGTTGATCGAAACTAATGTTCCTCTCATTCAAGTTTGCATAAAACACCTAGAAACACCCTTGTACATATTATGTAGAATGTGTTCGATCATCACTGATGTAGAAATGATACTCTCTTAATATTTTTTGATTTTTCTCAGTGCTTTCTGGAGAGTGCATGAATGTTATATGCACGAAAAATAGCAACTTGCACTGAGTTATAATATTGAAACTAAACCTCCATTTGTGGCTGTAATGTATAATTCTTTGCAAATTCAACTACTAAAACAATAGTACCAAGTGGGAATGTGTCCTTACTTAACTTGATTTTTTCATCCAACCATTGAGCTCCATGTGTGTGCCTTGCATACTCATAAAAAAATTTCTCTCTGAATTTGACCATATATTCTGATACAAGTAATTGTTTTGTAACAAGCTCACACCTCTTAGATTATTTTCCATATTTTAATTGATATGCCACTAATTTATATTTGGTGAAACCAACCAATTCTTTTCCTATTGAATCTGTACTCTCCTCATGGATACAACTTTTCATATTTGGCAAGCCACCACATACATTGCACGTTCCATCCAAACATGCTTTGTTATAAAAAAATTGTCTAGTTGATTTTTCACAAAATATTGTTGGAATAAATTCCCTTGAAGATTTTGGTGGGACATTTAATCCACACTCCTGCAACATGATGTCAGTATGCAAAACACGACGTATTTGACAAAAAAACATCATAATGCATTAAAATTCAACATGATGCATGCAACAACAAGTGGTACGTGAGTGATTGATTTTCACATAAAAGGGTTTGTTCATTTCAAATAATCTTTGGCTAATGTTAATTTGTAGATTTTCATTCTTAAACTTAGAGAACAATTGTGTTTGAGTCATATCTAAGATTTTTTTGCACACGATTCACAATTACGAGAACCTATTCTTCTTTTTATTGCATCTCTTCTATTTGGTGACACCCTTGTGTTCTCATTCCAAAATTTTACAATTAATTCTTTTAGAATATCAGATGTATTCTTATCTTTTCATGGAAGTCTGCTAGAGAAATCTCAATAGTCAGTGTTATTGACTGACTCAAGATGTTTACGTCTCTCTATTACTTTCATTAGTGTTTTTCTGTTTAGCTTCAAAGCATTGATTGTTTTTCTAATCAAACATTTATTAATTGTTTTATCACTTACTATACAATTAGTAAGTGCATGCCATGTAGCATTACTATCTTTGGTGCGTCTTTTGCCACCTACAGTTTGGTATGTTTTCAACAATTGACGCATTTTGATCAACAACATTAGATGTTCTTAACCCCAAGGTCTTCATTATAGGTCTCATCTTAATTAATTTCATCAATGTAACAAATAATTGACATCTTTGTGTGTCATTTAAATTCTCAAAGTAATTATCCCAAATTCCACTAGCTTTTCTTCTCGCATTTCTTTCAGACATTTTGTTAGGCATTGGTTTTATAATGTTTTCATCAATTTTAAGTAAGTGAATTAGTTTTCTTCACAAAATGGAAGGAGGTGTTCTTAGAGGTGAAGATTTGTTTACAGGTTACTTTATTCATTCAAGGTGTTTTCATACAAATTTTGGGGTTAACATTTGGATTCTCAAGTAAGGGTTCAACAATTGGATTCATATCAATTTCTTCATCCATACCAACATTGTCATTCAATTCAATATCATTATTAATTACAAAATCATTATTCTCTACATTTTCATTATGTATTTCATCCCCATATTCTAATAGATTAGCTACATTTGATATAGCAGATGTACCTTGCCCTGCACGAAGTTTTTGCATTCTCTTCAATTTCTTTATTCTCATCTCTTCCAATTGCTCGTGTCTTGTTCTTGACTTTCCTCTTATCCCTAGCTCAAATTTTACTACCCATGATTAGAAAAAATCAACTAGTGGGGTAGAGGAAAAAATGAACTACTAAAAATCATGCAAGAATGTACAGAAAATTGCAAACCAAATAGAATGTATGCAGAATTCCCATGAAAGAGATGAAAGGGACGTTGGGGGCCACAATATATAAACAAAGAATAACGTACGCGTTATGATTTTTACCTTTTCCAACACATGCCTCAAGGCTTGGGATCCGGTTTGGATCCCCAAGCCTGAGGCATGGACCTACACAAACACAACAAACCGTGTGTTTTTGCAGAAAAACACAAAAATCCAACTTCCGTCATGATAAATCAACATCAAATGATTGATTTGTTTAAAAAATTATACCATGACGTAAAGCAGAGTTTCTTCTTTGTATAAATATTATTTTTCAATTTTTCTAACAAATACAAGGTTTCCATATTATTTATTTTCTTAACTATGCCTTTTTATAGCTATTTTTTGAAGTTTAAACATGTCTATCTTTTTTCGTGTATCTTTTTTTTTACTCATCAAAATTGAATAAAAAAATTTAGGCACAAACTAGGCATAATTCTATACATATTCAAAAATATATATATATAATTTTCGATATTTTTTGAGGTAGTTAGGGGGCATGGTTGGAGCTTCGTTATTTTTCAAAACATAAAATTTTTGTACTAGAAAAATCATAAATAAAAAAATATTCGCTAAATTTTTTTAAAATAAATTATAACACAAACTAGATGCTCCTAGCTATCTTTCTACCAAAGGGTTTTCAAAAATACTAAATGGTGCTCAAAAAATGGTGGGGGCACGAAAGTCACTCTATTATGTTTTTAACAAAAATAAGAGCACATGTTGGTATTTTAGTTGTTTTACCCACTTAAACTTATCCATTTTCAATAAAATTTAGTAGCTTAGAAACTAGACTCAAAATTCTACGATTTATATTTCTACAACATCTTCCAATTTTGAGTGTAACTATTTCGAAAAACTCGTACAAGTTGAAGTTTTTATTTTTAGAAAAATGTGTCCACTTAAGACCCCTTTTGGCCCCCCAACTTGGTGCACTTACCCAGTTATCTAATAGAGTAAGTAAAATATCATGTGGAAAATTAAGAGACTTGTCGAAACATAATGGTTTGAACCTATGGATAGGAGGATGCCTCGTAGTATTTATAGGTTTAGGTGTAATATAATAGGATGTATTGTCATGATGTAAAACCTTAACTCACCTAAAGTAGAAGATGATTCATTTGTAACATCAAAATTAGGCTCGGTTATTCTAAAGGGGATCCTGGAATTTCGGGGGTGGGGTGTATCCTTTGTGATGAGAGGGGTTTACTTATCAAAGATGGATCCTATCAGTTATTCCCTAGTTCTAGTAATGCAGTTGAGGTGCAAGCATTGCTGCATGGTATTAAGTTAGCCCTGAACAGTGGTTGTTCTAAGCTTTGCATCGAAGGGGACTCACAAGTTATCATTCTTTCCATTTGCAAGGGTAAGGTGGTGGCTTGGTTTCTTAATATTTTCATTAATCAGATCATTTATTGGCTTTCCTTCCTTGATGAATGGTCTATCCGCCATGTTTATCATGAAAATAATCAATTTGTGGATACCCTTTCTAACCGGTCAAGGTTAATCAAAGTGATGAGTACATTGTTCATAGTAAATATTAGGCCCAGGTGCTTCTTGATGCCACCCTCCACCATGATAACAAAGGACTCTCGTCATGTGTCTAGGGTATTTTAATGTTGGAAGGATTTTCAGTCGATCTCATTCGTGTCATTCACTCCCTTCCTTCCTTCTTCCTCCTGTCTCTTTGTTAATGGTGTTTCCTTTTTCCCTCTCATTCCTTTACGAGGAGAGAATCTTGAGATGTCCTTTTATAGCATTATCCTTTACTCATCTCAGTAGCACGTATTACATATTGGCTCAGCTCTAGTTTAAGATGTAGTTGAGAAATTTTTGGGCTTTGAGTATTTACAAATCTCCTGAGTGCTTGGGTTGATTCGAGTTAGTTGGTGTCTTCATGTCTAATTCCCTCCTATTGTGTGCTAACAAAGATTTAGCAAAGATGGTTACAAATCATTTCATCTTTCCTTGCTACCACATGGGTTTGGTCAAAGAAGTGGTAAACGTTTATCTTCCTACCTTGTTTTTGTCTTTTAGCCCCTCTCTCATCCCCTCTTTGGGTGGACAAAAGGGTCTGGCGAGGAGCCGGAGCACAAGAATCATGTTCTCCTCTAATTTATTGAATTTTTCATCGTATTTTCCACTCTCATAGAGCTTCCATTTTCATGGTTCCTTCTCTCGAACCTTTCTTTTCTCGCCACCCCTATCACGCATTTGCCAAAAAAAATATTGGTGGTTTTGAAGGCTTCGGTGGGTTTGGCCTTTTCCTTCCTCAAAAAGGTGGTAATGCTCACTTTGCATATCGGTTTCACAGATCACAAATTCTCATATTTTGTCTAAGTGAAGGAAGAGGTGGAGATTCTGAAAATATCTTACTAATATCTATACTATGCTCTTGTTCCTTCTTTTTGCTTAGTGGTTTTGTTGGCCTTGATCTCGTTTGGGCTTCGTCGATTCTAGATCCTTATCTTTGGGGACCTAATTTTGTTTTTTCTTAATTTTATCATCTTTTTCTTAATGGGGTGGGGTCTTACCAATCCTTCAGTTCATAACTCCGTTCAAAAGTGCTTAACTATGTACAAAAATATCAAAACCAGGCTCCATATATGAAGAGGAATATGATCATGTAAATCAGTAGGAATATGTGGGAAATTCTATAAGTGTGTGATCCTCTTCCCTAAGTGATTTAATCTCAGTAATCATAGCTTCAATTTGTAGTTGAAAATGATTTTTAAGTTTGTAATCAGTTTTAAGATAGCCTCATGGAAAATTTCATTGTTATGATCATTGGTAGATGGTGGATCTAGAGTGATAATGAATATTAGGCATATCAAGTTCCTTTGGAATAACATTGATTTCAACACAAGGAGTAATAGGAGGATCTATATTAACATGTTCCACCTTTGTAATAGGCCTAGAAGACATACTTGCATTTTTTCACTATCATTTATAAGAGCGTAGAATAAACACATATAGGAATATCATTTGTGCATTCAATAGAGAGAGTAGAGACACAAGTAGTAGCATTAGTATTTTCAGGAGGAGAAGGTGAAACAAAATTTGAAACACAATTATGAATAAAGATGTAGTCACAAATAGAAACATCATTGTTACACAAAATTTCAAGATCAACATGTGCATCACCATCTATATAAGTAGAAGATCATTCATCATTATTATCTACATCTGTGTTAGTATCAGAAAGGCAATTAGTATTATTAGTTCTTATAATACGTGTAGGAAAAACCCACTCATGGGAGATCTCATCATCATCAAAACAATATTCACCTACATAGTTATTATATTCTATAGCATTAGGTAGTACATTATTATGAGAATTATACCACTCGGCAAAGTGTGACAATGCAATATGGAGGCTTGGTCATCACTAACCCAATCACTATCACTAGATGCATACTACTAACTAAGATCATCGAAAAGAGATGACTCCAAGAAATTCAAAGTGATAATGTTGAGTTTTTTTACAAGAAAAATAAGTCTCAAATGTAGAAGTAACATCATATCCAATATTATTAGAATTTGTGTTTATGGCATCATCACAATCAGAACCATCATTAGAGTGTATATCATGTGTATGGTGAGGACTAGGTACAATTTTTATATCACTAGTAGGGTATTCTTAGGGAAACATGGTTAGAGAGTTAATAAATAACATTATTGACAATAAAGTGGGTTAATTTAGGGGCTTGCATTATGGTAGGTTTTGAGTTGCTCACAAAGTTGAATAACATCATATTGAAGTTTGGGATGTATTTGTATGAACTCATAAAAAGATATTTTTGTCCCGGAAGCATGGGTTCATGATAGCATAAAATAATAGATAATCCTTCAATAAGTTAATAAATTATACACTACTCAACAAATGAGAGGCCAAAAGTCAAGAAACCATAGAGGATAGGACCTAAAAGGGATGTTTATCAAAAAGTGGTCATCGTTAATTTATTAAAATGACCATTTATAAAAATAAACAATGAATTTAATGAAACCAAAAGAATTATTTTTCAATCTAAATATGTGGAATATAAACCTCCATGAATCTATAAATAAATGTATATTTATCTTTTTATTTTTATTTAAAATAGTAATTTTGAATTTCTAAAAATTGTACTAACAATTATGCCAAACAAAAATAGGTTTACATTTAATATATCAAAATAAATAGAACACTTCGAGGAATTTGAAAATATATTTATAATGTTTGATATATGTAATGAAAGGTGTTCAAACCCATAAGAACCCCTAAAAATATACGCAATGAATGAAAGACCAATCACAATACCCTAAGGAAAATTTTACAAACTAGAATGAGGTTATGTGATAGATGAAAATTAGAATTGAATATGAATATAAAATGTAGAGATGAAACCATATGGAAACTAGGGTTTGTAACAAGGTGTGAGATTCAATTGTGAGTTGGTTTCACCAAATGTTTACACCCCAATTAAATTATGTTATGTAATGCACACAAAAACATATAGGATGTAAGGGTTTATGACATGAAGCTATTTTGATCTAAGTAATTCATAATTACCCATGTATAATCAAAATAGTTCATCAATACATGCAATAATGATAAATAAAGAGATTGATAATCAAATACACAAGAGTAAATGAATACTTAGTTGTATAAAGTGGTATACTGATAATATGGGTGTGTCAACTTGATAAAACAGTTGTTTTGATTTTATAGGTGCTTCATTACTAATTTTGGATCTATAAATTGTTCTTTTCTAAGATTGGATAATTTCACAAAGATAAGTTATATAGTCTTGACCTTTAACAATCTTGGACCCTCTTATAGTAAGGCCTTGTAACTTTTGTGCCCTTTGCTTGTCTGGAAATGTGCTTCGCTATATGTCTCTCTTGTTCATATAACCTCAACACAACTTATAATGAAATACAATAAAGTGGAAACCCTAAATACTTATAATACCTTCGTTAAATCATTAGATAAGAAAAGGATAAATCATGTATGTGGTGAGGTTGGACTACCCTTAGTGATCAACCCTTGTTGAACCAATCCAAGTGCTATAATACACACCTTCATGTGGGATCAAGACTTGTGTAGTTTTCTTAGGTTCATGCTAAGTGTGAGTGTTATCTAAGACAACACTTTATGAGTTCCATTATGTCTCTTAACATAAATATAATGGTCTAACTACATAGAAAAATGGTACCTAGTGCGGTAGTAGTTTTCTTCAATTGTGTGACTAATTCCTTTGTACCTTAAAACCTTTCACAATTCTCGAGTGACTTTGCTCTTGTTATGACATGGATCTAGGAAATTTGTATGCTTTAAAATGGAGGAAGTTAGATTCTTTGAATTTAATAGGTACTTAAAAATAATAATAGTAGTTTCTCTAAATGATGTGCAAATGATTTAAGAGGGTCTAGGAGAGCCTTCATTCTTTTGGATTGATAATTGCAATAGTAGCTTGTAAGATTGTCGATGAGTTATAAAGTGTTATTGAATTACTTATATAGCCTTTCGTAGGTGAATTATTATGATAAGGATGACCCTAGGAAGATAAAATGATGAACTAAATATATTTGGAAGATGAGAAAATGTAGGACCATACAAGTCATATAGGGTTATACAATTTATCCTAACCAAACTATACAATCTTAAATAAGAAGCATGTGGTGTGAAATATGAAGTTATGGAATGATGCACAAAGATGATTTACTACTTTTATTAATTAATAATTCATGTTTTAATGACATATCGAGTGTGTGAGATGATAAATTAAAGAAAGAGATATAGATATGTATTGATTAGACTTAGAATGTGAGAATTTGTCTTAGTAAGGGAACATAGCCAAAGTTTTCATTGTCAAAGAATAAGCTACGAAATTTGAGTGTCTACACATGGATGATGATATTTCTACTTACATTGATATACAATATTATCTCATTCTTTTACTATGTATCATCCACCTTTTTTGCCTTTACCTATGGCTCCTAATATTAATATTGTTAAAATACAACACATTAAACAATTAGGGGCATAGCCCACCTTTTCCTCCTTCATTAATTACACTCTATCCTAATCCCAATGCTCCAACTAAAGGATTTGATATGCTAGATAAATTATATAACATCCTGCTAATATATATCTTATAGAACTAATTTTCTAAAGCATCTATTTACAAGGATATATTATATAAAAATTTACAATTTGTTACCTTATATCCCACTACTCATCCCATTGCTTTTGCATCAATTAGGGACATATTCAGAGCTATGGATAAGCCAATAAAATTTAGTTTGGTTGATATCCCTCCTCTTCATAATGTGTACATAGCTTCACCTCTTTTTATTACAACACAAATTTAGGGATTCCTCTTTAAACTTATTTTGATCGATGATGGATCTAGTCTCAATATTTTTCCTAGTTATTTTCTTACACAAATGGGAATTTCTATGCACATAATTAATACAACTAATAATACTATGTGAGGATTTGATAATATCACATGATATAAATCAGGCACTATGAATTTTTATCTCTTATCTATTATTAAACGGTTTCCCACTACATTTCACATCATCGATATTGACTTACATTATCATATTCTCTCATGTCACCCTTGGATCCACACTATGAAATTAGTTTCATATATTATGCATCAATGAGTCAAATTCATATGCAATGATTGTAAGTATACTATTTTTGTTCACCGAGATCCTTTCAAATACCGTAAAATTGACACATCTAATTCTCAAGTTACTTTTATTACCCCTTCCTAACATCTTATTGTTGTGGATAAAGTGCATACCTATGTAGTAAGAGACTCAATTCACATCTCTAATATTATCCCCCATATACTAACATTGATTAAACAATACACAAGCTCATTTTTTTCGCTTCCCTTTAAAAATTATGATGCTCCCACTCAATGTACTAATGAACACCACAAGACAATTTGATGGTTATTATATGGATAATGATGATGATTCTATTACACTCACTAATGATATTTTTGCAAGTTGAATTTTAGCCCCATTGATGAAGATGAGTCTGTGTTTCATTCTATTTTTATTTCTATTATTATTGGACATTATTAACTTAAATATGTTTTTCTCAACATCTTTGAATTTTCAACTCATACTAGTCATGACACATCTAGTGTAGCTAATTATGATCCATTGTAACATGTTATTAACAAACTTGAGAATATACCTAATTTTAGCTCTACCACGATATTGACACACCTTGATACCCTATCGGAGTTAAAATCTATCTTGTTTGATCATGGTTTTCTCACTTTACCTTCTTTACACCATTGTTCTATTAAAAATATTTCTCAATAGTTTGATAAGCCATTTTTGGGCTATCACAATGTATCGGACATGAAACCGATCACCATCAAGCTCTCATTTCTAATATCAATACATTGAAATCCAATGGTACCATCACTATTTGTCTAGGGGGGAATCATATCAATTGAAACAAGTACATTCAATTGACATAGAAAAATCTAGTAAATGGTCACACTTTGATAATTTTATACTATCATGCTTTATTTTCATGGAAAATACTAGGAACATGTCATAATTACTATGGATACCAACAAGAATCTATGTAGTTATGAATCATTACATACCTTGGGTATTAGTCCATATGATATTATGTCTCTTATTACTCCTCACACCTTTCAAGGTTATATCATGTTTCTTATTGCCTTTGGTTTACGGTCTTATTGCCTTTGGTTTACAGAGTTATTGTCACTAAATTTTAGGCCACTTTTGTCCCTCAACCCACCCTTCTATCCCGAGGATGTTATTTTTTATGATGATTTCAAGGTGTTATTAATACACATAATTCTAGTTTAAAATTCCCCTTATTTTCTAATATAATTACTATTTAGTATGATGGCTTCTCCGATTATCATCCTAAGATGACACACTATATGCAAGCTATGGATGAACAAGGACCACCTTATATAGATGAATAATATATCATGGTTTTACATCAATTTCAAAAAATAGGACAACTAAATCACCTGTGTTTTAAAAATCTATACAATCATACTAACCCTAGGCTTGTCAAGTTTTATCTCGTAAAGAATGATCTCCTCGATGACTTATAGGATTGTTTTCTGCCACATTTCTTATACTTATATATTTACAAATGATAAACAACATTGAAATAATCATATCATAAAAAAACACTCACATATTTGCAAAAACATACAAACTCAAAACTTGTTCAAAATTTAATTAGTTGGATTATTAATTTAATATGTTATTTTTCATTTTGCTTTGATGGATTGTATACTTTTATTTATACTCTTTACACACATACATTCATGAGATATATTGAGCTTGATGTAGGACACACAAATATTGATACACTATACTAGGTGTCAAGTTAGTCCCTTCCCACTAACACTAATATTTTGGGGCATCTCTTACAATGTATAAGTGCTTTTGTTTCATTACGCTTACTTTACACTTCGTCATTACACTTGATTATATATATGATTTCACTTTTTATGAATTTTATATTTCATTCCCTTTCAAGACTTTAGTGCGTTTTTAATTAACATACATAAATAGGATGAAATAATGCAACATGTGGATATTATAACATCCAAAATTAATTGCACAAATTAGAATAGCATTGTTCAAAGTGATTATTGATCTAGAAACTATAAAAAACAAAAGGGATAATTACACTTAAAGTATTTTATGTGGATCTAGGAGATTCTAAGTGACTTGAATATAAGAACATGTTGATCTAAGATTTAAAATGCTTTATTACAAAAACTGACACATGATATTGAACCTAGTCAAAACCTATTGTCATGTGTTTTGCATGGGAAAATTTTTTTAGACGAGGGGTGAAAAGGTACATTACTAAATTAATTAATTAATATAAAGTTTAACATTATAACCTATTCAACATAAATAAATTAAATAAATAAATAAATTGAACACATAACACAACATATAACTTGGAAAACCCATAAATGGGTGAAACCCATAGAGAATAAATCCACTATCGAGACACTTTTACATTTACCAATCCCATTAACTCCCTCCTCACTTCTATTCCCTGTATTTTACCAAGATTTACCTTCATATTCCACATTGGAATATTATTATGTGATTTTATAATCTCGTATCCCAATATCTTGAATATATGACCTAAGGTCATATTTAACTAACACGAAGGGTTATAACCTTCTTAAGTGATGGGCATAACTCCCCAATTTAATTAGTTGATTAATTAAATTAACCAACCCTAATATAAAGTTTATATGTAAATAATAAAAATATATTTTATTTGTATGTTATTTAAATAAAAACTATATATTATGATACATTTAATATTATAGTTCTAACACTCCCCTTAATATTAAGTGGGGATCCATATGCCAACATTACCTGTTTGTACAACATGATTTACAAATCCATAAACCCTAAAGGTTTAGGCTAGCACATGTATTTGTGAGACTAAATCTCATTGTTTCTCATGGAAATATTCTTATACCGCATCTCTAAGAGCCTTTTATAACACAAGGAAATCCTTTACAAATGGATGCACACTGGATCGTATTTTCTAGTAAACTCTACTAGTTTACTTATAAACTATATCAATTTACTTTTAGATCATGCAAGATATTTTATAATTCTTTTAAACCAGAATAGAAGTATAGAGGAGAAGGATTCAATCAACTAGCCGGTCATTAGGAGGTGGCATTTCCATGCACACTCCCCCTCAATGGAAACTCTGAAAGGCCAAGAACTACACGAAACTTGCAGAACTTTGCATCACTCAATGGCTTTGTAAACAAGTCTCAGAATTTGATCTTCATCGGGCAAGATTAGAGATTTGTATCACCGCTAAGAACCTTCTTGCAAATAAAGTGCATATGTATCTTGATATGCTTCATTCTTTGATGTTGAATTGGATTCTTAGCGATAACAAGACAAATTTGTCTATCACATAGAAGAGGATTACTTCGTTTAAATTCCATGTGTATCTCTTCCAACAACCTCTTCGACCACATGGCTTATTTTTTTTACTTTCATTACAATTCTATATTATGCCTCAGTAGAAGAAATGGAAATTTTCAGCCGCTTTTTACTACTCCAAGTAATAGCACCTGCACCAAACTTGAATATATATCCAATTGTAGACTTACGATCTATCACATCACTAGCATGGTCAGAATCACAATACCCATATAAATATGCATTGTTAGATGAAATATAATGTAAACCATAATTAATTATGCCCTTTACATAATGCAAAATTCTTTTGTTAACTTCCAATTATCCCGATAAGGTTCCTGTACAAACCTTGAAACAATCCTGCAACGTAAGCAATGTCAGGTCTAGTAATAGTTAGATAAATCGAACTACCTACAAGTTGTCTATACAAAGTAGGATTATATTTTTCACATGCAAGTTTAGGATCAATTTTACATCCTACTTCTATAGGACTAACAATTAGTTTACAATCAATCATATTAAATATTTTAAGACAATTAGTTACATATTGTGATTGCGATACTATAATAGAATTTTTATCCTAAAATATAGTCATGCCTAAAAAAAGATGCAATAATCCTAAGTTTATCATCTCAAAATATTGCATTAACTTTCCTTTAATTTTCATAATTAAAGTGTTAGAATTACTAGTGATAAATAAATCATCAACATACAATACAATGAGAATAATTACATTTTCTTCAATTTTAACAAATAAATCATTGCAGATTAACAATGCTTAGAAAAACCAACCTCATTCAAAAAATTGTTAAATTTAGAATATCAAGCTCTAGGAACTTGTTTCAAACCATATAAATATTTTTTCAATTTACAAATGTACATTTCTTTTCCTGGTTCTTCAAAGCCTTTAGGTTGGGTCATATAATTGTTTTCTTGTAAATCAATATTCAAAAAGCATTTTTACATCCATTTGATGGATTTCTCAACCATATTGAAAGCGCTTAAGGGAATCAAAATCCTTAATGTTCTCATTTTGCAGTGGTGCAAATGTTTCTACATAGTCGATACCAAATTTTTGAGTAAACCCTCGAGCTACAAGTCTGGATTTGAATTTATCTATATTGTCATCTAGCTTTGTATTTAATCTTGTATAGCCATCTAGATCTGACTATACTTCATTTTTTAGGAGGAGGGACTAATTCCCATGTTTTATTTTTAATCAAAGAAGTATATTCAGATTTCATAGCATTTAACCATCTTTCGTCAGAAGAATCTTCTTCGAAATATTGGGGTTCAGGTTCATAAAAAGTCATCAAAGCATGATATGTATGATGATCTTGGTCATTTTCTAGAAGGATTTCAAGATTAGAGTCACGAATAATAGACTCGACCCATCTAGGTATTTTAGTTACTGAAGGAACCAACGGCAATCTTATTTTCAACTATAGGTTCAACACTAGTTTCTTCATCACATTCATTATTTTCACAATTTTCAAATTCAAATTCATTTTTATTTTCATTAGAAACATCATAAATAAAAGAAGATGATGAAGAAGAAGAACAAAAAGGTTTTTCCAATATTTTAACATTCATGTTTTCTATAACTTCTCTTTTTGACAAGTCAAAGATCCTAAGACCTTTAGTTTTTATATTGTATCCTACAAAGATACAAGGAAAATAGGTTTGATCAATCTTCTTCTATTTTGATTTCAGAATGAAGAGGGAAGATGGGCTACCAAAGATTCTCAAATGAGATACACTAGGTTTTTGGTTTGACCACTTTTCCAAAGGAGTTGAATTTACTAAGGTTTTAGTGGGAACTCTGTTTAAGATATGAAAAATAGTATTCAAAGCTTTAGCCCGAGAGAAACTTAGAACTTGAGAAAAATGCATAATGGTCCTAGCCATTTCCATAATAGTGCAGTTTTTTCCTTTTCACAAGCCAATTATGCTGAGGAGAATATGGAGTCGCTAGTTCCCTTTGAATGGCACATTTAATAAAAAATGAGTCAAATTCTTGACTCACATATTCTCCCCTATTATCATTTCTAATCCTCTTAATTTTATACTTGGAATATTTTTCAACTAAATCTTTAAATTCTTTAAATTTTGACAAGACATTTGATTTCTTTTTAATAAAATAAGACCAAATAATATGAGAAAAATCATCAATGAAAGTGACATCATAAAATAACCATTAAGAGAAGGAACTTCTAGGGGTCCTCTAACATCACTATGGACAAGATCTAAAGGTTCAAAAGATTTATCATCATGATGACTGTGAAAAGGATTAGCAAATTGCTTACCACGTAAGTATCCTTCATAAGTTTCATGATTTTGGGAAATAGGTGTCGGACTATTACTAGGTTTAGTCAAGACATGTCATACATGTTCCTAAAATTGACATGACCTAGCCTCTCATGCCACAATTTCATGTCACTTCTTTGAGTTGTCAAACAAGAACAAGAAGGAAATCCAGAAAACACATACAAGCCATCTCTTTAAATGCCTTCAACTATAGTAACATTATTATCATTTTTAATAAACCTTTTATCCTTTAATAATGTTACACCATAGTTATTTTGAGTTAACTAAGAACAAGAAAGAAAATTCTTTTTAAGTTTAGGAACTAACAAGACATTGTTAATAAAATCATTTGTAGATTTGCTTTCCCCTAACCCCGAATATCTAGAATGGAATGATCACCCAAGTAGATCTGATCATTACATTCACAAAGTTTAGATAGTATATCAGATCTAAAAGTTATGTGTCTAGAGGCACGACTATCTAATATCCATTCATTTTCTCTTGGAGTGATAAAAGTGGCATACAAAGAAATTACTTTTGATTTTTAGTTATTTTTCCAATTCTGTTTTTGTTTTGGTTTTGGTTTTGGTCTTGAACTAGATTTGTTACCCTTTTGAAATTTAAAATTTGTTTTGTTAATTTTAAATTTGTAATCATCTTTCTTATGTCCAAATTTACCACAATAATGACATTTTCCATCAAATCTAACTCTTACATTTCCATGTTTCTTATCCTTGCTATGAGTTTTAAAAGTTTTCCATGTTTTTTGTTGAATCTAGAGGTTTTACCTTTTGATTTCTAAGTGAGAAGTGTCTGCATGTGGCATTCTCCTTAGAATCAAAATTTGACATTACTTATTCTTCCTATATAAGAAGATAAATAAGGGTTTGTAAATCTGGAATGTTTTGTTCTGTTTGATATTTAGAATTCAAAATTGAAATGAAATTTCTAAATTTAATATGAATATTTAATTGGATAATAAAATAAATTAATTTATCTTGAATCAAATTTCTACCACATCCATCTAACTGAGACTTAATATTATTGAATTTTTCTAAATAATTTATCACTTTTTCATCTCCCTTCATGGGAGTTGTCATAAGCTCTAAAATCAATTTAATATTTTTTATAAACACATACCTTCATGCATCGACTCCAATTGAGACCAAGCCTCATTCATACTTTCTTGATTCCTGATGTGAAATATAAAATCATCATGTGAACTTCACAAAATAATAGACATCACCTCTTGTACTTTATGTTGGTATGCAAAGTGACATTATCAACAGCTTTTATGTCTTCCAGTAGGAGCTCTCTCAGTTCCATTCACAACTTCCCATAATTTTTGAGCCATGAATTATGCCTTCAATCGAATCTTCCAAATTTTGTAGTTGTTTCCATTCAACATATGAGATTTATCAATTGAAAATTGATTAGACCCCATTTTTGCGTAAAATAGAGATAAAAATAATTAATAAACAAGGATTAAAATAAGAGTTTTATAGAAATTCCCATGTTGTATTTTAGTCCTCATAATCGATCACAATAAATTTAAACCGAAAAGGAGGTCATGTTAATTGAATATTCTATACAAGAATACGTTAGAATGATATCAAAAAATTAAATTGAAATGTAAGTGAATTTTTTTAGTTTTGTAACAAAATGACGATGAAAAAGCTTATCGTCATATAAGAATATATCATTAAAAATGATAATTTTACTATTTTAAAAAAATTATTTTTATAATATGTCTATATTTTCAACAAATAAACAAATTATTTATATATAAAATTTCAAATAAAATTGATATATATATATATATATAATGTTGGAGCTCTTGCTCCTTTAGGTAATATTTTTCAATCACTCGAATCGAATTGGCTAACCAACTCAATTGAGTTGTTTTCACCAAGCCATATTTTATATTGCAAGAAACCAAAATAAGCCACATTCAATTATATACTTTGAATTCCAATGTTTATATATTATTAATGCAAACCATATAACCAAGCTATACAAATACCGTGGCCGAGCCGCACTTTAAAATTTTCAAAGCAATCGTGGGCCGATCCGCTCACCGAGATCTCTACAGTTGTGCCCGTGAGGGAATTCAACAAAAGGGGTGGTGGTGTGACCATAGTCACACAACCAAAACTACGTGGGAAGGATTTTAAATCATTCACCTTACTATCTCGTCCCAATGTGGGACTAAACCCACTGTGAAAGGAGAACCGAATGGGGTCGTTGTTGTAGGAGGCAGAGGTGACAGGGGCCTACGAAGGAACACGTGATAGGACTATGGAGGGGCTGGCGGTAGGGGTGAGCAATGAGTTCCAAGTGGCACACAACTAAGAAGGGGCATTTGGAGGGGGTGCCCCCATATTTGTTTATATATAGTGGTAAATTTATGTTAGGTTTATAGGTTTATATAATTTAGGTTTAGGTTTATATACATGACATTATATGTATGTATAATTATACACACACACACACACACACACACACACACACACACACACACACACGTGTGTGTGTGTGTGTGTATTGTATTTTATAAAATGCAAAGATTTTATAAACAATATACAATTATTATAGTTTGTATATAGGTGAAAAAAATCATAGAGACCCTATTTAGGACATGAATGAGGGGTTCAAAATTCATAGTAAACAATGTAAAAACAAATGTATTAACAAGGGACAAGGATTTTACTTGACCAATGAAAAAATTAGAAAAACCTATTTTCTCGAATCTTGTCTCCCCTTGTAAACTCGAGTTTCACTTTGAATTTTTACTTCCCCTTTTGGTTTTCTTGAATCCCACAAACTATGTAAAACTATATAAAATATTTCAAAAAAATTATAACCCTTACCTTAGTTTCTAGGGCCTGGTAATTCCCGAAGTTGATTTTTTTTCACACAGTTAAAAGTCTAAAATGCCTTTTTCACCTGTGCAATATTCATCCATCCAACCATATGGAAAGGGAAGGGGGGGTTAAATAATATTCCAAATAGTTTAATTACCTTCCCAACCATTACAACCTTAGGTTACATTAGGATTAAATTAATTTATTAATCTCACTCTAGTACCATGTCATGACGAGGGTTGAAGAGGTACATTCACCAAATTAATTAATTAATATAAAGTTAAACATTATAACATATTCAACATAAATAAATTAAATAAACACATTGAACACATAACACAACATATAACGTGGAAAACCCTAAATGGGTAAAAACCACGGAGAATAAATCCACTATCAAGAAACTTTTACATCTACCAGTCCAGTAACTCCCTCCTCACTTTTATTCCCTATATTTTACTAGGATTTACTTTTATATTCCACATTGGAATATTATTACGTGATTTTACAATTTCATATCATGATATCCTGAATATATTACCTAAGGTCATATTTAAATAACCCGAAGGGTTATAACCTTCTTAAGTGACGGGGCACACCTCCCCGATTTAATTAGTTGATTAATTAAATCAACCAACCCCTACTATAATGTTTATATTTAAACAATAATAATTTAGTTTATTCTATATTATTTAAATATAAACTATATGTTATGATACACTTAATAGTATAGTTCTAACAAAATTCAAGTTGAAAACATGATAACTATACCCTAGTGTCAAAAACAATCTTGTAAACACTCCTAAGCACTTCTCCCAATCAGTCCTCCTTTGTATCATGCCTATATCCATCCTAAAAGTGCTCATATGTGTTGTAATAACCTTTCCCAATTTTTTTGAAATATGAAAACAAGTTCATGGATTTCTTTCGATGTAGTGCTTCTCAAGGTAGATTCTTCAGTAGACCTAGAAAGGTTATTTCTAGCCTTTCCGAGATAGGTGTGCACCCTTAGGGACAAAGTTGCAATAAAAAATTCATTTAGAAGTGGTACTAGGAGATGATATCATATTTCAAGTGATTTAGGAATTTTAGGTAAGATTTTAAGGTTTAGGGACAAGTTCAATGAAAGCGGGGTTTTGAAGGTTAAGGAGCTTGCAGTTCAAAACAGTGCCTAAGCTTTGGAAGATGATTCCAGGAGCTCATGTAAATAGTAATAGGTCAAAAAGATGCATTTTTAAATATAATTCAATTATCTAAATAATTTTTCTTTCATATTTTTCACAAGACCAAGAAGCTTCTTTCCATATCTCATTTTTAGCAGCACACCCTGCGGTCCCGAGAAAAAAAGGCTATTTTAGGGATTTAAAAGAATAATTAGATCATGGAACCCATCCAATCCTTATCAAAATGTTGTTTGGAGTCAAAAATCATATAAAAACATTCCAAAAATATCGACCGGAGGTCCGAAACTTCATCTTCAAGGTTCTCCTCAAGGTAAGCTTTCGAGACTTAGTCAATTTCAAAGGTGGACACATGTCATCCTGTGGTGAAGACACATTTTTTTTTTACATATGTAATATCCCCTTGGGACATTTGGGACACAAAAATTCACCCATACATATTTTCTTTGGTTCATCACATGACACCGATGAAGCCTAATAATGCAAGATAAGCCCCTTCTCACCTAATCCTAGCCCTTCTCGTCATGCAATCGTGAAGTGACACTTGTCACTCTCAGGTAAGGGCACATTTTTATGTCACATCTATCCCATACCCTTTGGATATTTGGGACATGAAAATGTGCCACATGCCCATGTTATCCCTTGGTTCATCATGTTACCCTAGGATGGCTCCACGTGTCATTTTTCAACCCCTTCTCCACTTCGCCTCGTCAAACTACCTTTTTCCACTTGTCACTCCTAGGTGAGGGTGAATTTTTCTACCCCATATTTCCTATCCCCTTGAGATATTTGGGACAAAAAAATTCACCCATGTCCAGCCCTTTCCCAGGTTCCTCATGTGACCTAGTCTCAACCACTGGTGTGTTTTTTGCTTACTTTTCTCTCTCCTCCACCAAGCGATCATCGTGTGACAGTTGTCATGAATAGGTGAAGGTGAATTTTTATGCCCCATTTTTCCCATCCCTTTGGTAAAGTTGGGACAAAAAAATTCTCCCTCCCAAGAAGATTTAAAAACCAAAATTTGCTAAATTTTTAAACTAGCATGTTGTTTCTTCCTTCCTTGTGTGTGCGTGAGAGGTGTCATTAGAAAAATTCAAAAATCATTGCAACTTATCTCAATTCCATTTATCCTTCATGCCTTCATGAACACAGCTGCAAAATACCAAAGAAACTTGCTTTTTATCTAGATACCATGCTAAAAGTTTGCTGCAAGAACAATTACATGCTCAAAATCGAGAAAACTTCATATCTCCCAATCTAGAAAACGAAATCAAATGAAAATTTCACAAGATTACTCTTTCCCATGTGTCTTAAATAATAAAGTGACAATATATCATATGATTCCCTATATTTTTAATGGCATAAAACCCTCATTTTGTGCCCTAGTTTTTGTTTTTTCAATTTCTAGACATTCGGAAGATGAATCGTGGTGAAAATTTGAACACAACGTCCTAAGAGAGAGCTTATTCCAATGAAATGGTTTTTGTGGAAAGATGAGGTGGGAAAGTGATATTTCTAAAAATAGTAATTATTTGGTGTCTCCACTTACTAAAAATAGTAACTTACCTAAAATAGTAAGTCTTCTCAAAACAATGTACTCAATGAACATCGGGAATGGTAAACAGGGCAATTTCGGTCAAAAAAAAACAAAGGAATCTGTCTAAAAATATCATAACACCACCAAAAGAGTTTAATTTAATATGCTAGATGAATGAGAAGTCCAAATTTGAGAAAAACATGAAAAATATCCCAAAATAGTAGGTCTTAGTTCAACCTGCTAAAAATAGAAAGTCCATGTTTTGGGTGCAAAAAGTTGTAGTTGGATCTATTTTCATTCATCTCTCTACTTTTCAACATCTTCATAGGGTTGTATAAAATTTTCATAACTCAAACAGATAATTCATCCTTCACAAGTCTCTTGAGGCACCATTTTTGGTCACAAAGTACAAGGGTAAAAACAGAACATCGCAGGCATAGTTGTTAAAAAAACAAGTGGCATTTTATAGTATAAGAAGATATTAAAAAAGGTCAAGAGATCTAAATGTCATAATAAATTTTCAATCATGTTAGATCCATCCACACCTCCTTGGTGAGCTAGCTTAATGAGCTAATTAAATTAAGGTGAGTTGACCAAGTGAGTTGAGTTTGAGTGAATTTAGTGTGTTATTCAAGGTGATTTGGTTGAAGTAGATCATTGATAGAGTTATTTATTACAGCCTTCATCTCTTTAAAAAAATCCAGCATATCTTCCCGAATGGTGAATCTTCCTCATGATGGTCAAAATTTGATTCCACAACAAGCTCTTGAAAGTGCTCTAGTGACCGACATCATGTGTCAACCCCTGATGAACCATTTCCATGGATTCAATAAATGATCAAGAATGATCCAAGGATCGTGCATATTTCTATCATTCCTAGTCTCGAATAAATATGAGGGAAACTAAATTCCAAACAAATAAATAAATCTCAAACAACATCATGCTTCTTCAATGGTATATCAAGAAATCATTATGTTTAAGTTGTCAGGCCTAAGAATGAAAATCCTATCAAGACATGACTCTATTAGATTATAATTTGACCCGCATCTCATTGGTTCAAGCTTCACATGAGGTTGAATCTCATCTTTTCAATAAATCCACCTCTCTCCTCCTCATTCAAAAGAAAGAATACAAGAAAATAATTATGTAGTTAGAGGAACAGCTAAAATCTCTCAAGTGCCTACATTTAACCCTTCTTGGAATATTGCTTAGCATCTTATCTTCCAATAGAATACATCCCTCTAATTAGCATTATTGATCCTGAGGAGGTCAAGAAAGCACAAGGATACATGATGCGAGGGGAAAGGCCGATAAAAAGTGGATTGGGAAAATCATTGAGAAAAGTCAAGCATTATTTCTAGATATCATTTCTCTCATCAAGTACATTCTTGCAACTTTGATAGAAGTAAAGAAAGTAAAGGAGTTTGCAAAAGAGGTAAATCACTTGGATGAGGTGTTCCCACTGGTGTTCGAGATGAGATCCTTTGATTCTCACACTCCCCTGAGAAAGAACGTGTTTTCATCAACTATTGAGAACTTGTCTCAAATATGGATCCACATCATGGATGTGATATATGTAATGCTCAAGAATGCAACATCTGAGTTGGACTCTTATGGACAACCTGATTTTGAGATCTTGAATGATGTCTACAATTGTGTTCGGAAAATTGAGTTTATGCCACTCACTAAGGATTCATCATCAGATGATCTCATTGCTTCCTTCTGCGAGCTAGTTAAGAAAGAGGCAGGTCACTCTCTCTCTCTCTCCTTCAATGAAGATAACTTAGAGTCCTGGTCAATATCAAAATTTACATTACTACAATTTCAATGGATCATGAAGAATGGCTTGGTTAGTGTAAGAATTTCAATTATGTCCCCAGGGACATGGACCAAGGTGTTGAGATGTGTTTGCATTCCAAAAGAGGATAAGTTGTCACTTGCAGTAGCTCAGTTCAACAAGGAATTCAAGGAATAGGAACCCGTTATGGAAAATATTCATAAGGAGGCATGAATCGAAAATTTCTTCATCATAGGGAGTTTCTTCATCAAATATGGCAACTTCTCCCTTCTCCTCTCTTTCTCCCTTTTCTTCTCTCCCCCTTTCTAATTCTTCATTGAGTGTAATTATTGTATTTTGTATCATTCACTTAAGTGGGTTTCTAAAAGCATATTGTAAAATTCCCTTTAATTTATAAAAAGGGAACTTATTTCTCATTTCCTTGGAAGATGTAAAGTCACAAGTGGAATAGGAACATGAAGATTCATGTGGGGGGTAGACGAAAGGTCAATTCAAATTGTTATAAATGAATCTAAGAATTATGTGTCCGGTTTGTTCTTCTCACTCAATGGATTCATTGTTTCTTTCCTCTAATTGAATATTGAACTAATCTAGTTATTGGGTGTGAATTCGCTTGTGCCTACTCACAAAAATAACCTTCCTTTGTCTAATTTCTCTCCTTCACCTCTCATCACAGCAATTTCCTTTCTTGTACCCCATATAATTACTTTTCGCATGTTTAATGAATTGTTCTTGTGTGATCCCTAGCCTATTTTGCCACCCCACAACATTTAGATAGGAGTATATTAGTTTAAATTCAATAATGGGAGCATCCCCATACACAAGAAGGAGGGGCGTAGCCCCATGAGCATTGGTGGAAATATCTAATTTTCATACGAAAAATTATTTCACCAACAAAACCATTCAACTAGGTCAAGAGATTATGTACCATCCTAACCCTTTTATACGCCTTGGACCTTCTTGGAATCTAGGTCTCGCAACTTCTCAAGTGCTTCACTTTCCCGGAAATGAGTGTCACTGTGTGTGTTTTTCTTCTTCACTCACCTTTAGAATGGCTCTATAAACTCTTCTCAAACTCTAGAACCCTTATCGTACATGGAGTTCTTATAAAACAAAATTAGGTGGGTTATGGTCACCCCTATGCACCAAAAATGTCACCACTACTCCAAAGAGGGATTAAACCACACATCATTCTCCTATTATGTGATATATAGCGTATTGAAATCAAAACTTGACGATTCAACTTAAGTTTCATGCTTACTCAAATACTTGGGAAGTGTCAATTTACTTACTTATAGAGAGAAGATGGAGACTCCTAAACCTAGAAGGAGACTTCAGACCTATAGAGGGTGTTTCCCTAATGGATGTACATTACTTATTTTTAGTTTAGGGGAATTGGAGTGCCTTTTGTGCTTGCTTTTACATGAGGGGTTCTTAAAGCTCCAGGTTATCAAATGAGGTATGATTTATTTTCTTATATATGTTTTTAAAGGATGTTATTTCATAAAACTTCGATCAAGGGGATGTATTTTCTCATAAGAATGTGCTAGAATTGGAAGAATATGCCAAAAGTATGTTGTTCCAAAACCATACAATAGGTTTGACTTGTAGAATTGTACAAATCAACTAAAACTAGTAGTTTTGACCAAGAGGGGAAAAAGTAATCGATGATAGAGAGGTGTACAAAAATAAGCAAGTAGTCGACTCAACCCCGATCTGAAACTATCATGGACATGTAGAAAAAATCCAAGGCTAAAAACAATTTCAATTTATTTCTCACCTTCTTTGACAACTTTTCCACAAACTAAACTTCTTCATAAAAAAACATTTTTCAAGTGGGGCCCACATACAATCACATGCACTATTATACATTTTTGGAAATATGGAGGATTCCTCTACAACATCTAGTCATCACTTTGGAAAAATTAATCAAAATTGGCTCAATATACTCACTTTCTCCCAAGTCGCTTTGAGTTAAGGTTTAGCTAGGGTTTCAAAGCAACTTATCTTCTTAACGATCATTCATAAAAACGTGATGATCAAACCACCTCATTATTTTTGGGAAATATTCATAACTGACCAAAAATATATACCAATTATCTTAGGTATCAACTCACAACGAGCATCAGAAGGTTAACTTTTGCTTCAAAACACACTATAGATTACCCAGTTTTTCCAAAACTAGCATATCTTGCAAAATATTCTTCACTTTGACCTAAAAATTTCATGAAGCATCATGACAACATCCTCTAACTTTACATACTTACCATATATCCTAAATATCTCTAAAACTCTCTATCTATTAAGACTTACCTATGTCAAACTGCATGTTCTCACCTTCTTGCTTCCCAAGGACCTCATACATGCACTGAACCTCTGAGTACTGACCTAAAACTCACCATACACTTCATGTATACTTCCACCATGTTTCTACAATGCTTGGTTAGGATTGATTAGATCCAAATCTCATACCTCCATACCATTTTTCATACTTCAGGGCTATGAATAGGCCTATAATGACTTGACTCAACCATGACACATCATGTTCTAACCATGTTAACCTTATAGACTTATTAATGCCTCTAACACACCTATAGGACCATGAATGACCTCATACTAACCTTTAACCAACTTAGGAGAGCTCAAAAATGACTAGGCCTACTCGACCATGTTCTAGGACAACATAAAACTCACCAAACATGGAAACTACCAATCAACCTTCATATTTGACCTTGATTGACACCTCATGGAGACACATATGACCTTATGACACCCTTTGACATTAATGACAACACTAACACACAATGGCCAACAATCTCCCCTTTTTCATTGATTTTAACCATAAGAAAAAACACACCTATAAGACCTCCTTTCCATGTTTCTGATGCTTCTCTTTTTTTAGATCTATGAAAAGGCTACAATGATGACACTACAGGAAAATGACAACAATGTAAAAACTGACTTACATGTTCAAATAGCTCCCCTGGGACTGAACTTGGTCTTCTTTGACTCCTTTAGTAACATATGATAATCATATGGACCTGACATGAGCCCCAACAAAGCTCCCCCTTAGTGTATTCTCTCCAATTTTATCTTCAAAACATATTTCTCATCCTCTTCTTGGTCTATACCATGTTAAACAACAATTTTTCCTTCATGGCTATCATACCACACTTTAGGACCACTATCCCTAAATCATGTTTTCACTCCAAAAATGACAATATTATCCAAGCCACAAAATAAATTCAACCGCTTAAACAACCTCCAAATTCTCCCCTAGCACCATATTGTCCTTTTCTAATGAAAAATAATAAATTAAACTCTTACCTTGAGTGGATGAATTTATAGAGGCATAAGTATCTTGTCACAAATCCTTAAATCACTATTTCAAAGTGTCTTGATCCCTAGAATCCTTCTAATCATAACCATTTGACCACTTCACTTGTTAATTCACCTAACACACCTATAAACATGACTAAGTTGCATTCTAAACACTTATAGACACCATAAGTCACATAAATGGATTGTTGCATCATCAAATTTACTCCCCTTCTTTAAGAAGATATCTTAGACCTATAACATCATTGTTTTCTTTTTTCACATTCTACAATGCCTTCTTACATGTCACAAAAACATCTTTGATTTTATCTCCTTGAAATTATATGTAATTCACCATTAAACCTAGACTTCTTAGCTCTAGTACACATGCTTAAGACTCATATCTATACCTTTGGATTCTTAACACCTCTATTATACTTTGTCTCAGTCTACATTTGATGAGCCTTTTCCTCATAACCCTTAAGATTTTGAAACTCAAAGGCACCAATCACGGATTTTAGCTTTGTCGACATGACTCATTTACTTGAGACATCATTAGAGTCTTTGACAACCATGTCCATGCATGATGAAGTCATACATATCCTATAGCATGATATTAAATTCTTCCAAAGTCAATTATACCTCACAACTATGACAACCCTTGATCCTTCTACGTACTTAAACTCGAGAGGTCATCCTTTTACTATCTAGGTTTTAATCTCATGCTTCAATGTTCACACACATTCTTGATATTATGCACATTTACTTGATTTGGAGTACATAGATGTCTCCCCTGTCTCGATTGGTCTTTACAAAGATGTATTATCACTAAGGTTTTTTCCTCTCACCTTTATAGTGCTTATAGAAACCTCTAAGACAACTTTTCACACACTCACAAGTTTATAAAGAGATCATGAATGACTATATATGTATAGAACTTACTTGAATCATTGGAAGTCATAGAGATCTATACCTTACTCTTGAAGATCTCATTTTCACAATAATAACAAGCTCGACACTCCATTTTAGGCACAACCTTTAACCTTTTATGATATAGATCCCTAATTCAAGAATTCATTGTGCATTCAACTTATCTTGATTTCCTTTTACATCCATCTTGCTTCATATAATGTTTTTTTAGTTTTGAGATACATTATAACCACTTTAGAGATCAAAATCTTACTTCCCCTATTTTGATGATTCATGTCAACCTCCAGTAGGTCAATGTATTTTTGCTCTCTTGCATAATCTCATAATAATGTAAGTATTCTTACTTATTATTAGTCCTCAAACTAATCTTCTTAAACTTCCTCAAGTGAATGATAACATTGAAACTTTCTCAACCTAGATTCAAATGATAATACTCAACATTTCAATATTTGAAAATACAAGGTATACCTAGAGAATACCTCTATAGACTTCAATCACCCATCTTTGTAGATGGCTTTTGAACCTTGCACACTTTGAAGATTTCACCTTGATAGCTATCCTCATGTAGCTTACCTATGCTCATCTTTGTGGATCAAAGTACAAAGAAAAAAATTAATTTACGACCAAATTTTCCTTCCATGCTCTTTCCTTTCAGACAATATATCAGAATCCTAGAAAGCTATCTACTTGGATCATAGGCATGTATTTTGATGAAAGTATTAACACCAAGACCATCACAAACTTTATCATGTCTTATACATTCTTCAAACACCACCTCATGGAATATGATCATGTAACAAATTTTTAAAAATGAGTCATGAGTCAAAGACACCATCAACACACTCACTCGGAATCTTCTCGAACATACATTAATTTCCTTTTCTTACTCTATCTTCCTTGCTTTGGAACATCTTTGCATAAGCACTTGGTATTTTTCATACATGTTTCACTGTTTCAAATGATACTTATCAAGATGCATGGTCATGTTTTAGTTTCTTTCAAAATCGCTTAGTCAATGCTCATGAGAGATGCCTCAACCTATGCTACAAATATTTCTCAGACCATGTCAACTTTTTCAAATTATTTTCTAGATGTAAGATCTTTGTATGGCCTATTGGGGAACACAGATAATATCAAGATGGAATAACAACCTCAAACACTATTTGATAAGACATACTTATTCATTCCTTAGGTTATCAATCAACTAAACATAGTTTTTGACATAAAATCATACTTTTACGGCTCTAACAAATCATACTTAAACCCATGACTATCATTGTATTATATGATAACTTGCATGACATATATGGAATTAAATTTTAGTAAACCTAATGGTAGGTTATAGGTATACTTTGCAAAATTTGAGATTTGACAAAACAAAATCCATAAAAGACAACTTGACTTAGGGACATGCTCCAACAAATAACACTTTTCATGACATGAGAGTCCTTCCAAGACACATTGAGTCACAAACACCACCTATTTAAGATACATTGAAAATTTATATGACCTTATACTCATACTAAGACACTCAATAAATCACAATCGTGCCTTAAAGGATCACAAATAAGACATAATTAATACCATCAATAACAACACATGAATGTACACCTTTGGGGAGACACTTTGTCAGTAGACTCACACATTTATTGTTTGAACAATAAACATAGGATTTCAAGACACACCTTATCATTCTTGATGACACACTTTAACTACATAACTCGCCTTTTTATTGACTTACTAAACTCAGAATTAGACTTTATAATCAACTCAATCAAGCTACACAAACTTTGAAAACAAAGATGAATGATGCACCCTTACAAAATCATACACCTTATAATGAAAATACCTCAAAAACACATGGATATGTCACTTCAAATACCTTATAGCTCTTGAGGTATCCCATATTCCTATCATTTTCAACTTCTCATGAACTAGAGTTTGAATTGTAGAAAGCACATACATTTTCTTCAACTAGAGAAAACATGCTTCCTTGACCTGACTTGGGATTAAGGAACTTATATTCCATCATGATGGCACTAGAACCCTCTTTGAAAAACTTCAATGGTTTATGCTTCATGGTGTGCATTTCATTTTTCTTTACCTCTTTTTTTTCAACAACATCCTTATTGACCATAGGATTTGACCTGACTATCTCATCAACATTCTTGGGACTGATTTTCCTCTTGAACTCTTTATTTTCTTCCCTTTTAGATGCTTAAAACCTATTCTTACCCTTTAAATATTCACCTTGATGGAAAGAACTGGAAAATGTGTCCTTATTTGTGACATTTAAAACATACAATCCCATTCTTCTTTCCTCTTGACTCATACACTCTTATATTCCAACCACATTCCTTAGCTTTGTGACCATATCCACAACAAGAGTAAAATTCACCTTTGAAAATACTTTCAACTTTCCTAGAGAACCTTCTTTTACAATCTCTACCCTTTGACCAAAGTCATTACAAGAGTAGAAATATCCATTGAATGAATAACCATGCCTCATAGCATTAGGTTGTCTAACAAGGTTAGAACTTCTTAAATCAACCTTCTTTGTCACCTTCTCATCAAATTGAGAACTCGCTTCTAGCTTCACCATCATTCTTCACATATCCTCCTTTGAACCATATACCTATTTTGTCATGAGAAACTCTTTGGCTATCCAAGATCCCCTCAAGATTTTTAGAACTCTTATCTAACTTTCCATACATCTTCAACCTATTAGAATTATCTTCTAAATCAAATTCAAAATATTTCAAGATTTCTTCACACTTAGAACAAGTGTCTTCTTGGACTTTTAGGGTCTTATACACACTCTCCACTTGATATTCCAAAACCTTGATATCTTGAACATACTCTACCTCCATGCACTTGATCTGATCTTACAATATATGAATCACTGACTTAACAACCTCATATGTCACTCTTAATGCAGCCTCAATATCTAAATACTTACTCATTCTTGTGCTCCAAGAGGATCTCCTTCAAGTTTTTAAACTTGCTTCTCAAGGACCTACTCTAATACCAACATTTGGAAGCACAATGGAATGAGAGGTGGGCTTAATTCATTCTTTTAATAATTTTTACTTCATTTACAAAAACATACATTCATCATTTAGTTGTCCATACATCGTTCATAACCATACATTTGCATATTAGATCAACATTGACCATTCACAACAAATAAAACACAAGAGAGAACACATAAGATGCCAAATATAAGTGATAAACCCTCAAAGGGAAGAAACCTAACTAAAAATCTACTTATATTACTCAAATTGAATAATTTTAGTGAAACATCAACTTCACAAGGAGCACCAACCCCTAGTTTAGTAGAGTACCAACCCTACAAGGATTGCCAACCCCTAATTTAGTGAATCACCCACTCCACAAGGAGGCTACAACCCCTAAGATGATTAAGAACCAGCTCAACCACCGAACATGAATATATATGATTTTTTTTTTTGCCATAACTAATGGAGATCACAAATTTAGCTCATACATACACCTTCAAACCCTCATTCCTTCAACTCACTCTTTCTTCTTCTTTTTGGACTTGTCTTGGATTAAAACCCTTGCACACATGTTATTTATCACTACTAAACCTATAATTGTCTTTCTCAGCCCTCAAATCATGTCTTCATACTTGTTACACTCTTCTACATGGGTCACACTTTTCCTCCAAGAGAACTAATTCAAAAATGAACTCAAAACATTACTTTATACCTTTCTCATCCCATAAACACAAGGTAGGTTAGTCCTATACCTTTTATTCAACCAATAAATGTTAAAAACATCCAAAAAAATCATATAAACATTCATATTGGACAAAACATGCCCAAAAACACTAAACATGCACAAAACTAGCTCAAACCCCAATCACCTGGATGAGCTAAAACTAAAAATTCCAAAACCATGATTATTCAAGATCCAATATACATCATACATGTGTAGTATGACATAAAAAAATTATATCTTTCACCAATCAAATTATTCATAACACAACCAAAAATGCACATATTCTTCACCAAACAGTTTATTCCAAAGACCAACAAATAAAATATGGAATGTCATAACTCATTGGAATCCTTAGGACCTTTATAACACATCCATGCATGTTAAATATCATGAAACATCCATATGTTCCAACCACGCCTACCTTACTCTTCACCAAATCAAGCTGCCCATAAAGCATTTTTACAAACTCAACTAGTTTGCACCCTTGTTATCACTTTCAAGACCTCAATAGGCCTTAAATAGGAAAAAAATTCATCCCTCTTCAGACTTCAATTGATAAAGCAAGCATCATCCAATATAAAACATGCAACATCTACCTCAATCTTTCATCTTGAGAAATCATGTCTTAAAATTTGATTAACTAAAATGTAGGTATATGGACTAGTTAATATAAGCTATGAGCAACTGTAAATAAAGTAAATAGATGTTGTAAATAAATGTAAATAAGATCCCAAGAAACTAATCTAATGAAAAAAGAAACCCTAATGTGTAAGAGAGAATAGGAAATAACTCATATGAATAGGAGATGCTCACAGGACTGTCTCACAGAGGTGATTGAAGAATCTAGAAGTAGGAACAACTATGCAAAAGCCTCAAAAATGATGGATCTAGGTTGTCTATCCATACTGGAATTCCCGGAGAGGGACTTGGGTTCCTACGAGCACTATGGTCTATAAAATGGGTGTCCCGGCATGTGTAAAATCTCTGGACCTAGTTTTTACAGGTTCGACAAATGGTTTGAATCCCTCATTATTCATCACACTAGATTTTTGTACTACTCTATGTGTTGCTTATATCCTAATATTAATAATAAAAAGACCTACAAAAATCTAAACAAGCATCAATCTCTAAAAAAATAAAAATACATATGAATAGGTCCGATTGACCTTAGGTGCCACAACAAAGTGGGCATACTAATTAAGTGTTGTACTACATTTAGACCCAAATGTAGCTCTGGTGTGTGTGTGTGCATAATGTGCCCCCGAGGTGATCTTATGACAATCATACTTTGTGAAGTAGCGAGAAATAACTAGATTTATAAAATGTAATATAATGTGTGCATGGAATAGAATATAATCCTCCCCTTATGTGTGTGTGATGCAGATGTCCTAACATTGTGCCTTGTGATAGAGCTATGTGGATGCAAGTGATCTCCAATGGAATAGGTGGATGCAACTCTAGGTGGATGATAGTAGTGACTAGTACTTGGTCCCTTTATATTTATATGGTTCTCTTATCCTAATTTTGTAATTAACCCCAAAATAGTTAACCACAAGAAATATAAAATGTTCAAATGGCTAAAATGTACCCAAAAAGTGGTGGGAAAGTGCAAAAAGGATCAAGGCACCCATGGTGGGACCAAGGTGCCCATGGGTGCCCCGACGAGGCTAAAATAATGCCAAGTGATGAAATTAGACTAGGAATGTAGGTGTAAAAGGTCGGAATGATGAAATAAAACAAAACAAGATGCCTAAAAGACAAGAGTTAATTAGTACTTTCTTCACTCAAAACCTTCTAAATAGTAGTATGAACCCGGATTAAATAGTATCTAAAGTGCATGATTTTGTGACTACATTATTCCCCCTCTTTATGTTGGTGAGCCGAAATCTCAATAACATAAAGTAGATAGAAATGCGTACCTGATGTCCATGAAGATTGTAGTAGAAGATGCACCGATGGACTAGACAAAGCGTGGAATGACAAAAAGATGATAGGGCATGGAAAATAAAGATGAAAATGTACAAATAAAAGTGATGAGAGTGAACCTAGGGTAGAAATCTGCGTGTTTCGTTGATGTGTGTGATGTACCCGCATGGTTAGTATGGTGTTTTATGTCGCGAAGTGTTGTTGTTTTCCCATTTAACGCTTTTCTCTCATATGATCGGACATGTAAGGACAAAACAATCAAGTAGTCAAATATGTATGTATGTATGTGTAAAAATGTGAGGTAAAATATGCATGCATATGTATGTAAATGTAAATACGTAAATGAAAAAGTGTAAATGGAACATGTGCACCTGATCCATGTTAAGAAAAAGATCATAGAAGGATATTTTATATCTTGTCATGTGGTTTTTGGGCAATTTGACACCATAGGCTAAAGAAGTGTAGGGAGAATTTTGTTGTATCCTCAAAGCTCTAACTACTTACTGAATATGTGTGAAGAGATCTCTATTCATCATGGTTTTTTGGGCAATCCGATGCCACTAGGAAAATTAGTGTAGGAGGCACACCCACTATAACCTCCAAGCCTATAACTACTTCCTAGAATGCTAAGGACACCATGTCTTGTAAAATTCATTGTGTATGGGGTTTGTAGACTGTCCGATCCCACTCATTATATGTAACCCACAATGCTAAGGGCTAAAAGTGCACTAAACTTAACCAAAGTGTAAATGCATTGTGTTATTATGTAAATCTTAAATGATTCCCCTTGTTTGGGGCTCATGTGATGTCATTGATAGGAGAATGTGGCCCTAAAAGAGGACCAACCACATGAATTGAACCCTAGAAAATTTATTAGCAGAAACCAAGACACACACAAACAAGAGGCTACCCAAAGACAAGTGTTAGTATGAATAATAATGCATATATAAAATAGTGTGTAAGCTACGCAAACAGTGTAAAAGCTACCAAGAAAAGTAGTAATGTAAAAATGCAAGAAGATGAGTAAGCCACACAAAGAAAGATGCAAACATGGGACATCACTCATGATGTCAAAGACACATAGGGCCATCATGGCTGAAAACAACAAATAAGTGTGTACACCAAACATAGGGAAATGACCGCAAACAAGAGAAAAAAATAGTAAACAATGTAAAAAAATATGTATGGAAGAAAATATCCCTACATAAAAAATGTTGTACATGAAGCACTGTTAGCATGTTAGAAAGATAAATAGTATGTCAAAATCATGTATAACCAAGTAATGTAAAGTTTTGAGTACCAAATTAAATAATATCACCTTGTGAAATACGAATGTGGATGCCCCTGGTGACCAGTGTGTAGGAAGGGTAGAAGTGAGAGCATCCATGTTGTGTGTAAGAGACCTGTATCTATGATCAAAACTAGAAAAATATGTGAACTCACATGTGTGAATGGTATAGATAAATGACATACAAGTAATCTAATTATCATGTGTAATAAAGTGACCATGAACAAGAAAAAGTAAGAAAGAGTAAAAGAAACCATAATATGCGGTATATGTTGTGGATGGATAGAATGATTGAAAAATGGAATGGTAGGAGGCACATGCCCCTTTAGTGAATGGAAATATATGTAATGAGGTTCATTTGGTTTTCCCCCTCAACAGTCAATAATGAATTGTAAACAAGAGTGTATCATCGGAAATGGTTGAATATTGTGTGTTGTGTCTAGCACGGTGATGAGTATGTATGCGTAGTGATGATGATATGTGACATATAGAAGAGATGTGTGTGAAACTTATATCCTAAGAATATATCACGAAAAAATGAAATTAAGGAGTGATGATTTATCCTAAAGTGTATATCACTATAAGATGAATAGTAGGGAGTGGTGATGTATCCTAAAGCGTATACCACTATAAGATGATAGAGTAAGTGACGATTTAGCCTATAGCGTGTGTCACTATCCTAGAAATGTCGCATGGTGAAATTTGAAATGATAAATGTGTGATGAATATAAGGTCCATTTGATTGGTAATAGTAGTCAAGTATAAACCAGAAACTAAAGTGTGTCATCAGGTAGTGAGTGCAAATTGCCATAGAGGTGTATGTAATATGCATGATGATAGATGACAACCATATGATGAGTAGAATGTGTAAATACATTATGTGTAAAATGAAAATTCAAGATGTGTAAAATGTGTAAAGTGTAATGTATAGAATGGCATGTAATGTATGTAGATGGACTAGTGATGTAGTATGTAGAAAGACTAGTAATGTAGCATATAGGATGATGTAATGCTAGACGCATAGACAATGATGTATATATAATGGTGACTAGTATGATGTATGATGTATAGACATGAAAATATTGAAATGATATGGGATAAATTCAGAATGTATGAAACACGATGTGTGGTGTCTATAGTGTAGTGTATGGGGTTCATGTGTAGTAAGCCCTCAATAGTCAAGTGTGAACCGAAGAACAAGAGTGTGTAATCGGGTAATAACGGCACCAAAATGTGTGATGATTATGCCTATGTGAGAAAATTGATATATGAGAATGTAAATATGACATATGTTAGGATGAGTGTGAGGGGGATGTGTGAGATGTGATGCCCCTAAGTGTGTGTGTGAGAAGATCATGTAAATTCATCAAGAAGATTGCCATCCTCTAGATCAAAGTCATATGGATAAGCATTGGTGACCTGATAATAAATAGTTTCTAGTTGATCATGCAATGAACCATTAAGGCGTAAGTTGTACATGCCCATAGCATACTCCTCATTGGTGAATGGAGGAAGTGGGAAATCGTGTGCATATTAATGAGTGAGATTTTACAAATAGCCAAAAAAATAACTATTATAGAATAAAACATGACCAAAGGGCATAAGAAATGAAATTTTTGTATGACTAGGATCTAATGTGCCCCCAATATAAGTAAGCCAAGATTCCCCTAATGTGAGTGGAGAAGAACGAGGGGTATGTGATAAGTAGACCATAAGATGAAATACACACAAACCATAAGTGGCAGTAATATTGATAAAGCCATAGTAGAGATGAGGATCATGAGTAGAAGGATGAAGATCCTCAAAAGTGAAACCAAGGTGAGCTAGACCATCATGGGAACATATAGTGATGTCACATGTAGGGTCAAATGGGATATGTTCCCAATAGGAGTCATTCATGAAGAGTGTGCAAGTGAATGGTGGGCATGCTAAGGTAGGTGGTGCATGTGAAGGTGTATGTGATAGAGTGATGTCCATAGACTGGACATGCCCCTGATAAGGAATCATAACAGTAGTAGTAGCAGGTGGCATAGAAGAAACTACATCTATCACACAAATGGTACCATCAAGTGGTGGTAAATGAGGTGGTTCTTTGATAGTTTGTGTATTGTTTGTTATTTTTATGCATGGAATAGGAAGACTAGTATTAGAGCCCGGTCACAATATTGGAATGGATCACAATCCACGAAAAATGGTGTACTCAATGCTTTCATGTAATAATTTAACACAATTATGTACAGTAGAAGTGACAACTTGCATGGCATGAAGCCATGGCCTACCAAGACAATTGTAGGAGACTGGGAAATCAACAACAAAAAGATAGTGTGGACAGTCTTTGGACCAACAGTGATAGGAAATGCAAGGTGATCGAGATAAAGGATGGATAGAACCATCATAAGCATGCAAAGTGAAATACTAGATGGACTAACATCATGAGTGGAAAGACCTAAAACTTTGAGGAATGACATAGGACACAAGTTAAGTTTAGATCCATTATCAATCAAAGTACACTTAACAATGACATTATGAATACGAGAGATGATATGTAGAGGCGGGTCATTATCAAAAGTGTGAACATCGAAAGAAGGTTATAATTGAATACTATATGTGAAGAAAAAGCATCGAAAAGGCTTGATAAATTGATTCTGGATGCATGTCAACACAAATGTGAGTAATAGTAAGAAAATGTTGGACTCTATGTAGTAAATCAAGATTTACTAGCAAATAATTATTAATTGAGATATTCATAATGATCAAAACATGGGTTAAAAATCAATTAATGATGAAGCTAGAAGCATGAATGATCGATTTGGGGTCACCAAAATGATTAACTAAAATGTAGGTATATGGACTAGTTAATCTAAGATATAAACAACTATAAATAAAGTAAATAGATGTTGTAAATAAATATAAATATGACCCAAGAAAATAATCTAATGAAAATAGAAACCCTAATGTGAAAGAGAGAAGAGGAAAGAACTCAACTCAACAAGATATACTCGCATGAATGTTTCATAGAGGTGAATGGAGAATCTGAAAGCAAGAACAACTATATAAAAGCCCCATAAAGGATATATATGGGTTATCTATCTAGACTGGGAGTGCTTGGTGAGGGACCGGGATTAAATAGTATCTAAAGTGCATAATTTTGTGACTACAAAAACAAAATAACCTTCTTCTCCACAAACTGAGCTAAATGACCTATAAAATTTCATCACCAAGACACAAACCATACACCACATGAAATCCCTCTAAATCTTATTTCCATAAAACCTTAGATTTCCTTCCAACTCCAAGTGGAAGACCTTCAACTAGGTCCATCTTTGCAACTGCTCATTTAGCCTTCTAGGACTCAAAAATTGGCCTTGAGTTCAACTTTCTCCATCGCTTCAAAAATCACTTTGCCAAGATTAACCAAAGCATGGTAAACCCTTATACATGTTTTCTAAGCACTATGTGACATTAAACAAGCATGAACAAATTATAAATATAAATTTACCTCATGAAGCCACTTGACACCCTATTGAACTAGGTATCTCCCAAATTTAACCCTAAAATAATAGATCATATCTTCTTCATACAATATTAAAAACAAAATCATGATATACCAATGGAAATCCCTCTGAACCAAGATCACAACAAAACTTTAATTGAGTCCTAAATCCTCATGTAGCTCCTACAATTCCAATTTTACCACAAGCTGCTCCAAACTGCCCCAAAAACTAGTCTTCATAAATAGGGCACACTTATCCATTTTAAACTCAAAAATTATCTAAACTATCATGGACATGTATAAAAACTCTAGGGCTAAAAACAATGTTAATTTATTTCTCACCTTCTTTGGAAAACTTTTTCCACAAACTGAAATTCTTCAGAAAAAAGCATTTTCAGGTGGGGCCCACATACATTCACATATATATTATACTTTTATGGAAGTCTAGAGGATTCCTCTACAACATTTAACCATTAATTTGGAAAAATAAATCAAAATAAACTCAATATACTCACTTTCTCCCAAGTCACTTTGAGCTAGAGTTTTAAAGCAACTTATCTTCTTAACGATTGTTCATAAAAACATGATGATAAAACCACCTCATTATTTTTAGAAAATATTCATAACTTACCTAAAAATATATGTCAAATATATCAGGTCCCCATGTAAAGCACACAACTCACAACGAGCATCATAAGTTCAACTTAATTACCCGGTTTTGCCAAAACTGACATATCTTGAAAATATTCTTCACTTTTACATGAAACTTGTCATGAAGCATCATGACAACATCCTATAATTTTTCATACTTAAAATATATCCCAAATATCTCTGAAACTCTCTATCCATTAAGACTTACATGTGTCAAACTGCTTGTTCTCACCTTCTTACTTCACAAGGACCTCATACATGCACTAAACCTCGAACAACCGACTTAAAACTCACTATACACTTTATGTATACTTCCACCATGAAGATACCAAGATTGGTTAGGACTGATTAGCTCCAAATATCATACCTCCATACCATTATGCATGCTCCAGGGCTAGGAATATTTCTTGGAATGACTTTACTCAACCATGACACCTCATGAACTAACCATGCTAACCTCTTATAGACTCATTAATACCTTTAAAACACCTATCGGACCATGAATTACCTCATACAAACCTTTGACCAACTTAGGAGATCTCAAACCATGACTAGGCCTACTCAACCATGCTCTAGGACATCATAGAACTCACCAAACATGGACACTATTAATCAACCTTCATATTTGACCTTGATTCACACCTCATGGAGACACATATGGCCTCATGAAATCATTTTCCATCAATGAACTTGACATCAATTATAACATAAAAACACAATGGCCAACAGATGTATTAGGTGTACTAATCCAACACACGAATGTTGAAGAGAAGAACCAAATAGAGGAGTTGAAGCACCATGCCAAGGAAGAAGACCAAGTTTCACATACATTCTGCAACTTGTATATCTTCCCCTCAAGTGCAAGAGGATAGTAAATTGTTCCTATGAAGAACTTATCTTCTTAGATATATTTCCTAACCCCACAAACCATACCACTTCAAATCAATATAAGCCCAATTTTTAAATTAAGACACACATTAGAAAAGAGAAATAAGTGCACTCATACTCTTGGAATTTACCACACAACTAAGTAGAGACTAAGTAGAATTGATTGCATGTTGACATATTAGTGGAGAAAGGATACTCATGCCCCCAATGTACCTAGAACTAAAGATGAAATTGAGTATCATGGAGAAAGAGAGAATGAAATACTTCATGCCCCAATCTGTGCCAAACTGAGTATGAAACCATATGAATATGTTGTAATAGAGATGAAAACTTGATAATGTTGACAAATATGAAGAAAATTCCCATGGAAAAACCATATGATAGGGTCATAACTGTTTGTATAATCCTGAATAGGTTATACGGTCTTGAACCCTTTATATTTTGCTAAATTTTTATACATGAGACTAATTCCAAGGAATTAATGAATACCCTTGCATACATTTGTGCCTAGAAATATGTATGTATATGTTGGAAATGTAGAATAAAACCCCGGATGTTTGTCCCCTCTTTTAAGGCATATGTGATGAATAATTTGATTACGTGTCTAAATATAAAAGATGTATGCCCATGCCCGAGATGTTGAGAACCTTTGAGAAGTTGATATGGTGGCTACTAAGAATAAATTAAACTTGCAAGAGGGATGCACATGGTAGAAAACATGGCACAAAACAAGTGCAACAAGAACAAAAAGCATGATAGCAAGAATAATTTCAATGCAACAAAATAGTAATTACAACACAATAAAAGTATGTGTTAGTGGAGAAAAAGTGCATACAATGTATAAGAAAGTGAAAACATGGCAAGAAATGTCACATAAAAGGCAAAAACAATACTACAAACATGGTACACCGATGGTTTAACAAAACAATCAAGGCCCTTAATCCTACAAATAAAATATGTGAAACCCCACACAAGCCATAATGTTGTAAACATGGGACACCCATGGTATTCTAAGAAAATCAAGTCCCTTAGGAGACAATTAGAGTAGAAACTAAAATGCACCCCCACATACACACAACTAGTAAGTATGTACAAAAATCAAGTGTATCTAAATGGGATTAAAAATAACATATCATATGATATTAAAAAGAGCTAGTAATAATTGCAAATGATGTGCAAGAAATGGGTCCTTGTTACATTAGTCCAAAAATAGAAAATACACAATAGATATACGTGTAACCAAGTGTAATGAGAAAATAAAGGAGCTATAATGGGAATATAACACATGAATGTAGTATGCAGAAGTAGATGCCCCAAAGGTTAGCAATCTGGGTAAAGTGTCGACCATCACCCGTCATCATGTACCACTCTTTGAATGTCCTACATCATGATCACTATAACATATGAACACATTTACATGTAAATAAATTTTTTATCTCACCAAAGGAATGAACATGTATAATGTAAAGTATAAATAATGTATCCTATAAAAACAAGTCCACGATATTGTATTTTTCCAAATATTTGAATGTTTTTGTTTTTATGCCTCTATGAGGGAATAAATGAAAACTATTCTCTGAAAATAAGGAAGGGTGATCCAAGGATGCCCTCATATATATGGGAATAGATAAAGATTATGTAACTTAAGGATGGTGAACAATATTTCCCTCACCGTGTGTTCAAAGTGAGGTTTGAGTGGAGAACCGCTCCTCAACAATCAATTTGAACCTATAATCAAAGTGCATCATAAATGAATGGGGGTAATATCATGGGGGTTATCCCAAAATAAACCTACGAGGAGTTAAAGATATTGCATAAGATAATAGAGGGTCTAACCTCAAATGTGTTATAGAATGTGACTCAAGTGCAAGTGGAAGGATAATGGTGAGATGTTTTGAGAAAGGCCTATGAGTAAAACCAAAAATAACACATCATTAAGTAGAATATTATGTTTGATGCCTATGTGGTGACTATAAGAGTGAGAACTCCTAGAAGACCTATGAGAAACTATGGAGCAAGCCAGGAATCTAGAAGATCTACATAAAATGTTGTGAGAGTGTGATCCACTAGATACAATATGTGCGAGAGAATGCCTAGGAGGAGACGTAGAGGCCCTAGAACTATGTGATGTAACATGTGAAACTAAAGGCCTATTATGAGACTTAGAATCTTATGAATCTATATGTGAAACCAAAGGCTTATTATGAGACCTAGAAAGACTAGTACTATGTGAAGTGGTATGTGAAATAGCATACATGTCCATAGATGTACTAGAAATTATAAGGGGACAAAGTATGCAATGAGAGAAATCCTAAAAAATAATACCTTGAATAGAGACAACTTTTTGATGACTAATAAAATTGATACACTGATTAACAATAGATGGAACATCCCTAATAACACATAGCCAAGGGAAACGATATGCAATGTTTTAGTAGGAACAAACTTAGTAACCTAAAATGAGCTTTTTCTATTGATATATCCAACTATGATTGGTAGTGTAATGCGTTGAAAATTTGGATCAGATTCAATGTAATAATTTCAAAAAGAATTCCAAGATATTGAATTAATGTTCATGCACAAACATTATTATCGTTAGTGTAAATTTATCTTAAACCCTATAACCCTTATAGTGCAAGAAGGATTTCTTGAAAAACAAATATATATGGGTTGTGGGAACCCCTATGCACCACTAATGACACCACCGCTTCTCAAGAGTGATTAAACTTCATGTCATTCTCCTAGCATGTGATATCTACTGTAGTTTAATCATAACTTGACAATCGTGCTTTAACAATGATTCAACTTGAATTTCACACTTGTTCAAATACTTGGGAAGGGTGACTATGAAATCAGCTCACATTCCTTGACTCAAGTGAGTGATATGATACAATGAAAGGAGATTAGTTGAAAGTGAAGGAACATTAAGCACATTGTTGAAAATTCCACCATTAACTTCAACAAAACCTCTCCTTAAAAATCATAAACCCACAAGGAGACTTCAAACCTATAGAGGGTGCTTCCCTAATGGAAATGTGTGAGTTATTTCACAGCTTTAGAGAGTTTAGAGTTCCTTTTATGCTTGTTTTTACATGAGGAGTTCTTAAAGTGTAGGGTTATCAAATGAGATATGATTTACTCACTTATATATGCTTCCAAATGTTATTATTTCAAGAAAGGCCAAAAAAAATTTTACTTGTTCACAATAATGTGATAGAATTGGAATAATTGGTCCAAAGTATTGTTATCTGTAAAATTGACAAGGGAATTTTGCGAGTAACCATACCAATTTTTTGTTTTGGTTCCCCACCCAGGTCCCTTATCGTTAAATGGCATAAAATTCCTTTCCGGAGAATTTAGTTTTTCAAACTTAGTCATTTCGGTCCTTTTTGGTCAGTGCATATTTTGTTCATGCAACACCAAATGAATTTGCACCCACTTCTATTCCACTGCTGCGCCAAGGTGCATACACCAATCTATCGACACTAAAAATGTTGCACTACAGTGAAGTGGTGCGCCAAAGCGCTAAAAACCCCATGTTGATAGTCTTGAATTCGTGCCAAAGGCGTAAATAATTTCATGCTGACAGATGCATAATCGCGCCAAAGGCGCAAATAAATTTATGTTGGCATTCATTTTTGTGTTCCCTTAGAAAAAGTTGGTGGCACATTTATTACACCTTTTGCTCTATAAATAGGTGCATCCGACCTGTCATTTTCACAATTGAAAACACATGAAAAATTTTATTCCTCTCGCACTGTCGCTCCTATCATCCCCGTGTCACTTTACATCATATTCATGGACCCCACATCATTTTTCCAACCTATATATTCTGATCAACAACTAAATTAAGATTTGCACATGTCTGCATCAAGCAGAGGTTACCAAGTTAAAGGGTAAGGCTAAACTCACGAGAGAAGAAATGAAGTATAAGTATCAAAGGGTCAAGATGCTCCAGAGTCCCATGCGAGAATGTGACTTAGACATCGTGATGTCAAACTTGGCCACATTACATGGAAGATTTTGGGCCGAACCAGGAGGGTCACGGGTAGTCCTTGAATGGACAAATTGGTCCTGTAGTGGTCTACACTTTGATGGGGGAATTCCGTAAGCACGGTGAATAATGAATTCATGATGGTGGTGGCCCGTTTGCTATAATAAAGACACGAGGTGTGTCGAGAATGAAGGGCGAGGTTATAATTAACCTTACTTCCCTGGCCTTTGAAATCATGTTGGGTATCCCCACCACCGGCACTTTGTGGCCGTAATTCTGCAAAGACTTTGCATAAAAGGCATGGGACGAAAATGAGGACAAGTGTATGCAGCTCATGAACACGAAGTATACTTGCGAAAAATAAGAAGGTAATGACCGGTGGGCCTAGGTTATTTAACATCGAGTGACTTCTCGAGGAGCCAAGCGACACCATTACCTTCTGAGTAGGGTATTTGGGCTTCCTGACACCCATTACTTCCACAAGTGGATGCTTAGGTATCTAGAGATAATAAACAAAAATGTGCCTGATCAACATTTTGAGTGGGTAGAGATCATCAAGCAACACCATCTCTGAACAACTCCAACAACTCTCAACAATGGGGAGGTTCTACATGAACTCCTACGTTGTCTACGTTGCTTCCTCTGAGAGAGATTATCCGGCACTGAGCCGATGTGGGGTATGGCCCCAAGTGAAAATATATGAATATTATCCAGAATTGAAATTGGAAAACAACATTCCGTAGTTCACCAAGATCAACGATGCCTTCTTCTACGACATAATCTTCCTTCTGAGGCCTAATATGACTCACGGTCGAACACCTAAGAGCATAGTGACTGCAACAGAGAAGTGGGGAGCGTTATTTACGTAATTCCCCACTTTCACTTATCTGAGAGCCGCCAAATTCTTGGGGGAGCCCACCAAGTTGCCAAGATATGCAGGCCCTAAATTGATCCTATTGGATCTATCTAGATAGCTCATCACATATCATGAGAAGTGCCGAAAAGAAAGAAGGGTGGAACTCCATTCCCCCTCACAGTGGGCAGGTACACTTGCACTTCTCACACCAAAGCCCTGGGAAATGTTTACAGAACTAGAGCTGCTTAACTTAAAGCATAATTTCCTAAGGCCGACCTTTGATCCACGAAATTACCTCCCAAAGGCAAAGCTCGATCCAATCCATGTCCCACAGATCGAGGATATCTATATCGATCTCTATCACGAGGTCGAGCTTAGAAGAAAGGATCACTCCCGCCTGGCCTTAGCAGAGATCATCCAGTATGGTGTGGCCATTTTCCAAAAGGTTTCCAAATGACTGATCAAGAAGTTGATCAGGTATATCTAGATACGGATGGGGACAACTGGCCATTTGCTGAGATAGATAGAACAAAGGCACCTCAGACTATTGAGGAGAGGGTAAAGGCACCTTGCAGCACACAGAACATTGGTGCAGGTTTAATGGTCTCATCTACCTTGGGGTAGACTTCACCACGTCTCCCTTAGGTAATGCACCTACCAGGCCAAAGAATTTTCCAAAGGGAAAAGGAAAAGATAAGGAAGGGGAGTCAAGTGCCCACCTAAAGAGCAAGCTCCCGAGAATCCTCCTTCCCCACCAGAGCAGTGTCGTGCGCCCGCCTCCCTAGAAAAAGGAAGCAAAAATAAGTGTTCCAACAGCACATCCACTCGATGTTACCACTGCTTCAACCATCCGAGCTTCCATCATCCCTTCTCCCACTCCTCCTTCCCCTCCTCATGTCACTCAAGCAACCATTCCTTTGGTTGTGTCTTCTCCCCCATCTTCTACTATTCCCCCTTCCTCTTCCTCCATCTTCTCTTCCCTCATGCGGAGCTGTCCCCCAGTATTTCTTCCCTCATCTCTCAGCTCCCTTCCACCCCCACAGTTTCCTCTCCTACAATAACTCCTACCCCTATGAGCATTGGAGATTCGGCTTCTTTATCAATGTCACCTTGCCAAGCATCTCAACCCATTTCCCGAGTACACTGTAGTTGCTCCTTCTTCTTCGCATTCCCTCTTCTCCCGTTGGTCCCACTCCCTTAAGTCCAGCATGGATCTCCCAACACCTGAGCCAACACAAGAGGAAAGTCCCCATTGCACCTATGGACTTCTCTATCATTCCAACAAAAGGAGCTAAGAAGCAAAATCCAATAACCCACTTCTCTCAGAGTGCCTCAGGTGAAAGAGTAATGGAGATCGCGTACCCGATCCCACAAAGGATAAAAAGGATCTGTCTCCTATAGATTATACAGTGACACAGGTCACAATGGGAACGTCCTCCAAGAGCCTTCAAGGAGAGGCCTTATCTACAGTGGATGCCCTTTACAAGAAGCTTCAGGAAGCAAAGGAAGAGAAGAGGATACTGAAAGAACAAAACAAACACCTTCTCCAAGCCCTGCAGAAAATGGGTAGTGCACCTCCTACAACTACCACTGAAACTCCTGAGGCCCTTAGTCAGGATAAGATAAATGAATACGCCAAGATTGGTGAACAAGGCATGGCAGTATCCACCTGGAGAGACCAAATCCTCAAAGATAGTGAGGAAGTGATCATGAAGTTCACTGAGCTATATCAAAACATTGGTCAGGCAAAAAAGGAACTCCAGGTGATAGAAGGACCTATCTCCCAATAGTTAGACCATGCTAGGTTACAACATGAGACATTCCAGAAGATGCTCGATTGCTCAGACGATGATTTAGTTAAATTTAGCGTCTTCGATCACCCTAGAGCACCCAAAAAAGTCCTTGATGCTTTGGACTACCGGGTCGATCAGATGGAATTTGTCTTAGAGAAGATAGACAAAGTCAAGGAGGAAGCCTTGGATGCGATGCATCAAATGGAGCAAATTATCCCGAGAATGTCTTGGGCTTTCTCACTCCTTCATACACCCTTAAGGAAGGAAGATGAAACCATCCGGATCTTGAAAGAGATCGTCTTGCAAGGGTTAGGCTCAGAAGCTACTTTTGACGTGGAATCCATCAACAACCTTTTGGCTTGCCGTGACTTCATGTGGGTTACCTGATGGAGGTAGGAAATGAGTACTTCAAACTCCTAGAAAATCTCAAAGATGAACGGGAGACTTGTGAAGTCATCGGTGATCACACCAAGGGTCCTTCCTAGGATCAACTTCAACCGATGATTAGCAAATTCATGGAGTATCGGGCTCAATTCCACATTTCCTCTCCTAAGCAGAAGCAGGATACCCCTTTCCAACACGCGAGATGATGATGAATAGCCTTCCTCTTCTTGGCTTTCTTCTCATTTTTGTAAAATATTTAAAAGTATGTTGACACAAATGATGACATCATCCATGTTGCACCATGGGATGTTGTTATCCACCAAGTTGCCCCAAAGTCAACATTTGACTTTTTAGGTATTTTGTAGATATTTTGTAATTAAGTCGTTGGTTTCTTTTTTCCTTCTCTCTCCTTCTCCTTCTATATATACTTGAATGTTTTTGTATTCAAGTGGTGGACATTTTTTAGATGAAAAATAGAAGTGAGAAGAAAAGACTTTGTACTTTTTTAACAAAAGAAAACATTAATACAAATATTAAGACTTTGTGCTGAATACATGTGTTATGTGCATCCGATCTTTCTTATGTCAGATCTATGTGTTTATTCTGTTAGATCTATCTCTACTTTTTGTCATTTGTTCATCAGTATTGCTTTGTTCATCTATGCAAGTAGGTTCGGCTCTGTTTACTACCAACCCAAAACATAGACCCTCTGACCTTTCTACTTTGGAATTCATTTCTTTTCTCCCTTTAGATCTATCCTATCTCCTCTCCTCACTTCTTTCCCTTCTTTTCGCAGTAGAAAAAATACCCCAACTGGGATGAGATCCCAAACCCCTGAAGGTAGAATACTATGGGACTTGTAGATTCCTGCTGGTAGAATAACAATAAACCAGTTTCGCTTTGCTTTGTCTCAAAGAGGGGCCATGCCCTGCACACTATTGGCTCATCTATCCATAGATCTACCCTCCCAATGCATTTTTGACCAATAGTTTTTGGTGAATCCGTTGGGGATTCAAATAGATCTATGTGAGTGTTGTGTCGGTTAAAGAACACTAACATGTTGCTAAAGTAACTAAGAAAACCAATAAAACTAAAAATCACTACCTGTTTGCAAATCTTAACTTTTTGCTTAAAATCCAAAATTTTTTTGCAAAAGTGATCCTAACTGAAAATTTTCTTTTGAGATCCATAGATATGGGCTAGTTAGAGATCTTTAGTTCACTGAGTTTTTACAAAAACCCATATTTTTCCGTAGATATGAGTTTTTGACAGTTTACAAAAGTTTCAAACCCTTACAAAAAGTCAACTCTAAGATCCAAAATCAGCTTGCTAAGTTAAACCATCATTTTATCCTCATTGATCTTTGTCATTAAACCGCAATCGGTTTTCAAAAGAGGGATAAAATTAAATATTTAGAAAAGTACATGCTGCTGATTTTTGTCAAAAAATCAGAAAATCAGCAAGTACAACCAAAAAGAATTTTTAAATCCGCTCTGAAACATTACAGATCTGAAAGATACACTGGTAGGTGAACCATTTATCCGTGGCAGGAGAGCTCATGGGGAAGTGGATCCTACTTTTGATCTACTTCAAAGGCACAACTTTAGTATCACGCCAGCACACTTTTCATCGCTAAGATCAGCCAATCGGTTAGCTAGAAGTGTCTCGCCTCCATGGAGGAACCATTTTTCACAGGGAGCCTCCACATCCCTTTGCAGTGCTTTGTTGCTCAGTGGAACTACACTCCCAGCTCGCGACCTCTTTCCAGCTTTTCAAATGGCGAGTACCGTGGGAAAATCGCTTATGGGCCCTCTTGCTTTGCCACATCCTATTCACACACTCCCTCATGGAAACCGAAAGAATTTCCCAAGATTTGATGGGAGTGGAAACCAAAGCATGGACTCACACATATCTCTGCATTCATCATGTCATGCAGTATCTCTAGATGTATGACCCATGAAGATGTGTTAGTTCGCCTCTTTTAGAGACCTTATAAGGACCCATGGCAGAATGGTTCCAACATTTTCCGGCGGATCTATCACTAGTTGGGCCACATTACAAACTACATTTGAAGAAAGGTATAAACCTTCAGAAGACGCATTTGTGTTACTATCCAAGATCACTCACCTAAAGAAGGAAGTCAATGAAACCATGCGTGATTTTATCACTCGTTTCAATTCACTTATTAACCATGTGCCACCTTGCTGCCAATGCCAAAAATCAAAAGTGTTTCTTTATGAATGCCATGAGCTCAAGAGTAAGTTTCTTGCTCTTACAAGAACAAATTACCACCCTAGTTCTCACTCAAGCTGCTACCATTTAAATAGAAGACAACCTACTTATATCTGGTGAATTAAAATGAGAGCCGTCCAAGCCCAAAGTTTCAACCCCTTCTCAAGCCACTTCATCAGATCCGGCATTCCAGAAGATGGTGAATGACTTACTCACGTTAAAAAGTAGTTAGCTCAAGCTTCTCCTAGCACTTCATACCAAGATATCCCATGAAGAAATTTCACTTCCAACAATGCCCCCACAAAGCCACGTTTACCTGCAACTACTCCGCATTTGGCACTTGAGGCTCCTCCGTCAATGCCCTAGTTGAGATTGAAGAAGAAGAGTAAAATTATGAAGAACCTTCATCCCAAGGTGAAGATGATCAAGATGTCGGTGAACCGACTGGCGACTCTACAATCGGTATATGGAATTTGAAGATGAGGAATTTGATGAAGAAGAGGGTACCCAAGGGTATGTAAGTGGGCAGTCATATGCTGTTTTCACCCGCTCTCAAGGAAAAGAATCAGAAGTTGCTGCCAGGATACAAAAAGAGAAGGTTACCGTGTCAAACACACTCCAACCATTGCTAAAAGAGGTAATCCTTCTGCTCAACCTCCTATTAAGTCCTTTACAAAAAATATTTTCCACCCATCTCTCCTCCAAATCACCTTCTCCCATTCCCATAAAGACCAGTAAACCTACCCTACCACCGTGAAGTGAGGGACTCATTCCCTCATCGACGTAACCCTTGGTCGCATTCGACATAATCGATCATGCTAAAAAGACCAAGATTCAAATGTCTGAGGTTGAATATCTCGGTCAAGCCAAACCCCGAGTAGCTTATAAGATTGATCGAATATATCCAAAGCCAAGCTTGCCGTAGCTTCCCATGTCTCCCCAAAAGGGATCCTTTCCACTCCTCCTTCGCATCTCACGTAAATGTGGCCTCTGACTTCCGTATCGTAAAATTGAACCTTTTTATCTTTCCTCCTAATCAATGGACACAAGCTAAGCAATTGCATAATTGATTCTGGGGCTTCCGATAATGTCATGCCAGTGAAGGTCACCCATGCTTTGGGCCTCACTCTTACCAAGCCTTTCGACAGATGTTACTCCATGGAAACCAAACAAGTTCCATTGATTGGTCAGATCAAAGATGCACAGTTCACCTTTGCGCGTTCCCAAAAAAAAGAGTAAAGATGACTATCCTCATTGCTGATATCCCTGTAGCATGTATGGAATTCTACTAGGAAGGAGATTTTGTAGAGAAGTTGGTGGAGAGATTTATATGGACTAGTCCAAAGCCAGAATCCCCATCAAAGGTGTAATGCAGACATTAGAGCCTGAATCACAAAAGAAGTACTTGGTCACCAATTTTGACGACCCCAAAGCCCAAATTCTCTTTGAATCATCAGAGATGGGAAACTACTTCTTATCTACTAAGTCTGACAAAATGGACATTCTCATCCAAGAGGAGGACCTTAACAAGATATGGATGCTATAGTTTGATGGCAGTTGTGCAACTAGTGGATGCGGTGCTGGAGCTGTGCTAATATCTCTTGAGGAGGAGATTTTTCCTCTCTCTTTCAAGTTGTAATTTTTCAACATGAATAATACTAGCTGAATACAAATCTTTGCTACTTGGCATGCAAGCTACAAAAGAAAGGGGAATCAAGAACCTGAAAGTACAAGGCGATGCCAAGCTAGTCGTGAATCAAGTAAAAAGAATATACCAAGTAAAGAATGAAAGGCTCAGGCATTACCACAAAGAAGTGTGGGATAACATTGAGGAATTTGATGCCTTCTCAATAAAATCCATTCCAAGAGCTCAGAATGATATGGCCGACTCCTTAGATTTATCGGTATCTCTCATGCTCCCTCACCCAGGGTTAAAAACAAACACATATACTATTGAGGTAGTCTTCCACCCAAGCGTGCCGACAATTCTCAGCACTGGTAGGTATTCAACAATGACAATCAACTTATTGCCTTTCTAGAGAAGGTAGAGAATTTTAGTGAGCTTCACTTTGAAGGATCTACTTCTGCATGCCGTGAATCTGTCACTAATCAAGCAAGAATGAATCAAAAGGAGGTGATGGCATATGTCAGCTCAAAGGAAATAAAATCCAAAAGGTTTAGTTTCTCTAGAACGATTGTTTGACAAACATGATCGTTTTGTCAAGAAGAAGCGGCAAGATGACCCTAACTCCTCTCCAGAGACCGAATCGGTTAATCTAGGTACTATGGAACACCTACAACTTGTGAACATTGGGAAGTGTTGCACACCCGAAGAAAAGTGGAAGTTCATCAAATTGTTGAAGAAATACATGGACGTATTGGCATGGTCTTATGCTGATCTAAAGTCTTTCAAGCCAAAGGATGTTCAACATGACATCCTGTTAAAAGAGGAGGTCAAACCTTTTCACCAAAAAATAGAGGCACTACAATCCTAAGATATCAGGTACCATCCAGGCTGAAATACAGAAGATGCTGGATGCAAGGATCATTTTTCCTATCCACCACAGTACTTGGGTAGAAAACATCATGCCAGTATGAAGAAAAATGGCAAGATACGCATATGCGTAGATTTTCGCAACCTGAATCAAGCGTCCTTGAAGGATAATTACCCGCTTCCCATAATGGATCGGATCTCTGGCAGTAGTAACGGTTCAAAAATTTGTCCATGCTTGATATTTTTTAGGCTACAATCAAATGAAGTCTCACTTGAGATCAATTCAAACAACATTCACTACTCCTCGGGCACATTCGCCATAGCGGGATGCCTTTTGGCTTGACCAATGCTGGTGCTACCTTTCAACGAGTGATGGACTTTGCATTCAAAGGTATGATGGGAAAGGTTATCGTGGTTTATCTAGATGACTTAACTATGTTCTCTAAACAACGAAGTGATCATTGTGATCATTTGGAGCAAGTATTGATTAGATGCCGAGAACACGGGATCTCTCTAAACCCAAAAAAGTCTATTTTCGGGGTCACTGAAGGAAAGTTGCTAGGACACGTTGTAAGCAAGGAAGGGACAAAGATAGATGTTGAAAGGGTTAAGGCTATTCAGAGCCTTACTTTACCCACAAGCAAGACCGGTGTTCACTCCTTCTTTTGGAAAAGTGAATTTTCTCAGGTGCTTTGTTCCCGACTTTACTAAAAAGACTCACCACATATCAAATATGATGAAAGGGTCACAAAATTTCTGGTGGAGCAAAGAAGGAAAGACGTCATTTGAGGATATAAAAGCCTCTATCGCTCATGCACTAGTTCTGGTATGTCCCAACTTCTCCAAGGATTTTATCATGTACAGTTATGCATCTGAGCATACTTGTATCAGCCATCTTAATGCAAAATAACTCTGAGGATGTTGAATCTCCAATAGCGTTCATGAGTTCTCCTCTCAAGCCTCATGAATTGAAGATGTCTCAATTGGAAAAACACGCCTTCACCGTTGTCAAAGCAGTCAAGAATTTCTGGTACTACATCCTGAATTCTCATACGGTTGTGCTGGTTCCCGACATGGTAGTTAAGTCAATCCTAACTCAACAAGAGTTAGGAAGCTTACGAGGGAATTGGATCGCAAAGGTCCAAGAGTATGATCTAGACATAAAACCAACCAAGCTAGTAAGAGGCAAGGGCCTATGTCAGCTTATGGCTGAAAACAAAGATTCAGAGGTCCCTAAAGAAAAAGATGATTGCATCGATGGAATGCAAGGCCAGCTGAGAAAGCTGATTCTCTACCTATGGTTCTATTTTGCGACTCACGACAAATGGTATTTTGATATCGCTTTATTTTCTCACTTATGGTGAGTTTCCAACTCATCTAACTTCAAAAGATAAGTGTCTTGTAAAACTCAGGCAGCCAGATATGTCATCTGGGATGATGGTTTATACAAGCGTGGGATTGATGGCATCTTCTTGCGATGCATTGACAAGCCACAACAGGTAAAATTGCTAGAAAGTTTCCATGATTCAGCTTGCGGCGGTCACTTTTCCTCTTCCATCACAACACATAAGATCATCCGGGCCAGGTACTATTGGCCAACGCTATTTCAGGATACAACACACTGGTAGAAAAATGTGAGCTCTGTCAACATTTTGTTGGCAAACCAAAATTGCTGCTTTTCCCCTCATACCGTCATTATTGAAAACCATTCGGAAATAGGGAATTGACTTTATTAGGCACTACATCCCCAATCAAGTGTCGGACATAGTTATGTCCTAACAACAAAAAACTACTTCACCAAATGGTGGAGGCCATACTCGTTAAACATGCCACCTCTCAAATTGTTTGTAACTTCATCAAGGAAAATATCATCCCGAGGTTTGACATCCCACACAAGATCATTGCTGATAATTCTTCTAACTTCTCCTCATGGGAAGTTATCAATTTTTTCTATGAATACGGGATAACCTTGGCCCATGCCTCAGATTATTACCCCTAGGGGAATGGTCAGGAAGAATCTAGCAATAAGAACTTAGTGACCATCATACGGAAGCTAGTCGATACGAATCAACGGTCATGGCACAAGTCATTGTATGATGCTTTGTGGGCAGACCGTATTACTCCAAAGAGGTCCCTCGGTATGTCACCTTTTCAAGTGTTATATGGAATCGACGCCGAGCTTCCCATTTCTGCGGAACTTCCTGCTCTATGCTTGGCACGAGCGATCGAAGATGAAAATTTCTAAAATTCTCTTGAAAATAGGATCATGTATCTAGCAGAGCTTGAGGAAAAAAGAATAAGAGTGGTCGACAGGATCACCGAACATCATAATCAAGTCAAGAGACTGTTCGATAAAAAGGCCAAGCAAAGAGATTTTTAGGTAGGAGATCTCGTCCTTTTGTGGGACAAGTGAAGAGAGCCAAAGGGCATGCATGGAAAATTTGATTCTCTATGGAGAGGACCTTTCAAGATCAAGCAGCTCAATAGAGAGAATAACTTCTATCTCTCGTATCTAGATGGAACCGAGCTCCCACTTCCCTATAGCAGGAAACATCTCAAAATATTCAGGAAGTAGAGCTTGCTATCTTCTTTGTACATTTTAATTTATGTCGTGTGTTTGCTTTTGTTGGTTGTGTGTTTTCTTTTGTCATCACCCTTGTTTTTGACTCTGAACTCAATGGATAGGCACATGTTGATCTCGGGATTCTCTACCTTTTGAGCTTCACTTAAAGATAGTCCCCATAAAGAGTCAACTATTATCCCGTAAAATTGAAAAGGGCAATTTTGTAGGTAACCATACCAAAATTTTGTTTTGGTTCCTCGCCAAGGTCCCTTAGTATTCGAAATGGCATAATATCCCCTTTCCGGAAATCTAGTTTTTCGAACTTAGTCGTTTGGTCCTTTTTTAGTCAAGGCAGATCTTGTTCATGTAACATCAAATATTTGTCTCTTTTCCTCTAGTGCATCCTCCAAATGTGTCAACATCAAAATGTTGTGCCTTCTTCATGATTGCCTTTCAAACTGCGCCATGAGGTGCATACACCAATGCTATCGACACTAAAAAAAATGTTACGCCCTTAAGCGGTGCATCAAAGCACTAAAAACCCCATGTTGATAGTCTTGAATTTACGCCAAAGGCATAAATAATTTCATCTTTGACATGTACGCATAATCGCGCCAAAGGCGCAAATAAATTTCGTGTTGGCATTCATTTTTGTGTGCCCTTAGAAAAATTTGGTGGCGAATTTATTACGCCTTTTGCTATAAATAGGTGCATCCGACCTATCATTTTCACAATTGAAAACATGTGAAAAATTTTATTCCTCTGCACCTGTCAGCACTCCTATCATCCTCGTGTCACTTTACATCATATTCATGGACCCCGCATCATTTTTCCAGCCTATATATTCCCGATCAGTGGTCTAAATTTTCTTAAGATTCGCACATGTTTGGTTGTCAAGCATAGGGTTGACCAAGTCAAAAAACAAGGCCAAACTCACTAGAGGAAGAAATGAAGTATAAGTATCAAAGGGTCAAGATGCCCGAGTCCCATGCAGAATGTGACTTAGACATCGGGGATGTCAAACTTGGCCACATCAACATGGAAGATTTTTGGGCCCTAAAACCGGAGGGTCACAAGTCCTTGAATGGAAAAATTGGTCACAATGGTCTACACTTCCTGGGGAATTCACCATCATTGTTGCGATAATAATGAATTCATGATGGTGGTGGCCCTTTTTGCTATAATAAAGACACCCTTGTGTCGAGAATGAGAAGGGTGAGGTTATAATTAACCTTACTTCACCAACATGTACTTTGAAATCATTTTATCCCCCACCACCCCTTGGCACTTTGTGGCGTAAGTGCAAGGCTGCATAAAGGCATGGGACGAAAATGAGGACAAGTGTATGCAGCTCATGAATGAAGTATCCTCCTGAAAAATAACAAGGTAATATGACCAGTGGCCCTAGGTTATTCATCGGAGTGACTTCTCGAGAGGAGCCAACACACCATTACCTTCTATGATGGGGTATTTGGGCTTCACCCTTTGCTTGTTTTCCCTTATTACTTCCACAAGTGGATGCTTAGGTATCCTAGAGATAATGAACAAAAACATGCATGATCAATGTTTTGAGTGGGCGAGATCATCAAGAACACCATCTCTCTAACAACTCCAACAACTCTCAACAATAGGGAGGTTCTACATGAACTCCTATGTTGTCTCACGTTGCTTCCTCTCGAGAGATTATTCAGCACTGAGCCGATGCGGGGTATGGCCCCAGGTGAAAATATATGAATATTATCCAGAATTGAAACTGGAAAACAACATTCCATAGTTCAGCAAGATCAACGATGCCTTCTTCTATGGCATCATCTGCCTATTGAGGCCCAATATGACTCACGGTCGGATGACTAAGAGCATAGTGGATACTGCAGAGAAGTGGGGAGTGTTATTTACCTAATTCCTCACTTTCACTTATCTTAGAGCCGCCAACTTCTTGGGGAGCCCACCAAGTTACCTAGATATGCAGGCCCTAAACTGATCCTATTGGAGTTGTCTAGATAGCTCATCACATATCATGAGAAGTGCTTGAAAAGAAAGAAGGGTGGAACTCCATTCCCCCTCACAGTGGGTAGGTACACTTGCACTTCTCACACCAAAGCCCGGAAATGTTTACAGAACTAGAGCTGCTTAACTTAAAGCATAATTTCCCAGCAAGGCTGACCTTTGATCCATGAAATTACCTCCCAAAGGAAAAGCTCGATCTAATCCATGTCCCACAGATCAAGGATATCTATATCGATCTCTATCATGAGGTCGAGCTTAGAAGAAAGGATCACTCCCACCTGGCCTTAGCAGAGATCATCCAATATGGTGTGGCCATTGTTCCGAAAGGTTTCCAAACAACTGATCAAGAATTTGATCAGGTATATCTAGATACGGACGGGGACAACTGGCCATTTTCTGAAATAGATAGAACAAGGGCACCTCAGACTATTGAGGAGAGGGTAAAAGGCACCTTGCAACGCACAAGAACATTGGTGCAGATTTAATGGTCTCATTTACCTTGGGGTAGACTTCACCACGTCTCCCTTAGGTAATGCACCTGCCAGGCTGAAACATTTTCCAAAGGGCAAAGGAAAAGATAAGGAAGGGGAGTCAAGTGCCACCCAAGAGCAAGCTCCCGAGAGTCCTCCTTCCGCGCCCAGGAGTAGGTCGTGTGCCCTGCCTCCCTAGAAAAGGAAGCAAAAGTAAGTGTTCCAACAGGCACATCCACTCAGGATGTTGCCACTACTACAACCATCGAGGTTCCCATCATCCCTTCTCCCACTCCTCCTTCCCCTCCTCATGTCACTCAAGCAACCATTCCTTTGGTTGTGTCTTCTCCCCCATCTTCTACTATTCCCCCTTCCTCTTCCTCCATCTTCTCTTCCCTCACGGAGCTGTCCCCCAATATTTCTTCCCTCATCTCTCAGCTCCCTTCCACCCCCACAGTTTCCTCTCCTACAGTAACTCCTACCCCTATAAGTGTTGGAGATTCAGCTTCTTTATCAATGCCACCGCCAAGTGTCTCAACCCATTTCCCTGAGTACATTGTAGTTTCCTTCTTCTTCCACATTCCCTCTTCTCCCGTTGGTCCCACTCCCTTAAGTCCATCATGGATTTCCCAACACACTTGAGCCAACACAAGAGGAAAGTCCCCATTGCACCTATGGACTTCTCCGTCATTCCAACAAAAGGAGCTAAGAAGAAAAATCCAATAACCCGCTTCTCTCAGAGCGCCTCAGGTGAAAGAGTAATGGAGATCGCATACTTGATCCCACAAAGGATAAAAAGGATCTGTCTCCTACAGTTATACAAAGGACACAAGTAAAAATGGGAACGTCCTCCGAGAGCCTTCAAAGAGAGGCCTTATCTATAGTGGATGCCCTTTGCAAGAAGCTTCAGGAAGCAAAGGAAGAGAAGAGGATACTGAAAGAACAAAACAAACACCTTCTCCAAGCCCTGCAGAAAATGGGCAGTGCACCTCCTACAACTACCACTAAAACTCTTGAGGCCCTTAGTTAGGATAAGATAAACAAATACACCAAGATTGGTGAACAAGGCATGGCAGTATCCTCCTGGAGAGACCAAATCCTCAAAGATAGTGAGGAAGTGATCATGAAGTTCACTGAGCTATATCAGAACATTGGTCAAGCAAACAAGGAACTCCAGGTGATAGCAGGACCTATCTCCCAAGATTTGGACCATGCTAGGTTACAACATGAGACATTCCAAGATGCTGGATTGCTCAGTCGATGATTTAGTTAAATTTGGCGTCTTCAATCACCCCAGAGCACCCAAAAAAGTCCTTGCTGCTTTGGACTACGGGTCGATCGGATGGAATTTGTCTTGGAGAAGATAGACAAAGTCAAGGAGGAAGCCTTGGATGTGACGCATCAAATGGAGCAAATTATCCTGAGAATATATTCTAGGCTTGCTCACTCCTTCATACGCCTTAAGGAAGGAAGATGAAACCATCCGGATCTTCAAAGAGATCATCTTGCAAGGGTTAGGCTCAGAAGCTACTTTTGACGTGGAATCCATCAACAACCTTCTGGCTTGCCACAACTTCATGGGTTACCTGATGGAGGCAGGAAATGAGTACTTCAAACTCCTAGAAAATCTCAGAGATGAACGGGAAACTTGTGAAGTCATCGGTGATCACACCAAGGGTCCTGCCCAGGATCAACTTCAACCGATGATTAGCAAATTCATGGAGTACCGGCTCAATTCCACATTTCCTCTCCTGAGCAGAAGTAGGATACCCCTTTCTAGCCATAAGACATGACGAAAAATAGCCTTCCTCTTCTTGGATTTCTTCTCATTTTTATAAAATATTTAAAAGTATGTTGACATAAATGATGACATCATCCATGTTGCACCATGGGATGTTGTTATCCACCAAGTTGCCCCAAAGTCAACATTTGACTTTTAGATATTTTGTAATTAAGTCGTTGGTTTCTTTTTTCCTTCTCTCTCCTTCTCCTTCTATATATACTTGAATGTTTTTGTATTCAAGTGGTGGACATTTTTTAGATGAAAAATAGAAGTGAGAAGAAAATACTTTGTACTTTTGTAACAGAAGAAAACATTAATACAAATATTAAGACTTTGTGTTGAATACATGTGTTATGTGCATCCGATCTTTCTTATGTCAGATTTGTGTGTTTATTCTATTAGATCTATCTCTACTTTTTTGTCATTTGTTCATCAGTATTGATTTTTTCATCTATGCAAGTAGGTTTGGCTCTATCTACTACCAGCCCAAAACATAGACCCTCTGACCTTTCTGCTTTGGAATTCATTTCTTTTCTCCCTTCAGATCTATCCTATCTCCTCTCCTCACTTCTTTCCCTTCTTTTCATAGTCAGAAATACCCCAACTAGGATGAGATCCCAAACCCCCTAAAGGCAAAATACTTGTGGACTTGTGTAGATTCTGTTTGGTAGAATAGCAATAAACCAGTTTCGCTTTGTTGTCTCAAAGAGGGCCATGCCCCGCACACTATTGGCTCGTCCTATCCATAGATCTTCCCCGACAGATTTTTAGACCAATAAGTATGTTGGTTCAAAACCATATAGTAGGGTCAAGTTGTAGAATTGTATATGAAAATGACCAAAACTGGTAGTTTTGACTAGGAGGAAAAAAATTTGACAACGGAGAGGTGTCCAAAGATAAGAAATTATTTGAAGAGTTATGACAGGTGTGTTAAGAAAAAGTGATGAGAGTGCATTTCTACATGTTTGTTTTTAATGTCAAGATCAGCAATGTCAAAGGGGGTATGAGTTTTTCAAAATATATTCAAAAATTTTATTTGATTCCAAATAAAAATTACATATTATAAAGCATAGAGGGTATGAGTTTTTCATCTCTTCTCATTTACACTACTCATATATAGTTATAAGAATAGGGTTTTGGGGCATGGGCCAAATTCTCCTCTGCATTATTATATATCTCAAATGTGTGACACATAAAGGGGGTATGGTATATCCATTCCATTTCAAGTGTCTGGTTTATTTACAAAATTAGACCTAGGTCTACCTATAATAATATGGTTCATGGGCTTATAGAAGGTATTAAAGTGACTAATTTCTTTGTAGGCTATCCTTCCTATCCTCTTTCAAAATTAAAGGGAATATATCAGAGTTACCAAATATCATGATACACATTATTCTCCCTTAATGGGGTACTTTGGTTCCTCTCTCTCTTGTTTTGGTGTTGGGTTACATGTACTCAACACTCAATTTTCTGCTTTGACTCAATAGGGATCTAATTAACCTTAATGATTCAATGTTTTAGTACAACTCCAAATTACAAAAAGAACATGACATCCTCCCTCCACATAGTGAATAAGTGTATTCCTTCCATGTTTTTTTATCTCCTTTACTTTACTTTGTGCAAGTTGAATTTTTAAAAGTTGCAAGAGTTATGTACATTTTGAGTTACAGATTCGAGTTTCTATCATAGACATTTACTAAAATTTGTGTTTTAAATTTCACCATGGAGTGTGCCAACACCAATACATCAAAATACCACTACCAAATGAAGGTAAAGTGTGTAAACACACTAAGATATGTTTTACACACTAATATGTTTTTTCATTTAAGCATGCAATTTTCAATTACACACTTCAAAGGGGGAAATATAAGAACTCAAATTTGGTAACGTATCCTTTGGTAGTGACATGTTTGGATACGATCCATTACTAAGAAAATAACTCACATTTTATGTCCAATTATTACATCTCTCTAACACTTTCTTAATTTTTTCATCTCCACACTCTACTCTCTTGTTAACTCAAGAATTATTACTTAATAAAAGTAGTAAATCATCGTAGTGCATCATTCTAGAACTTTTGGTGTCACATCATAAGCTTCGTGTCCAAAACTATATAGATTGGCTAGGATAATTTGTATGGCCTTGGCTGAATTATACAGTCTTACCCTTTCTCATATTCTAAATTTGATTCTAATTTGAATATCTTTATTTTCTCATTTTAGCTTCTTAGGGTTGGCCTTATCATAATATTTCACATACCGAGGACTATATAATCAAGTTAATATCAATTTCTAACTCATATAGTTACTTTTGTCGATCTTATTATAAATATTAATCTAAAATCACTCAATTATCTATTATATCTTCCTAAATTAGTTGCACATCATTTAGAATAACCACTAATATATGTATAAATCACCCAACCAGGTCAAAGAGTCCGATTCCTTTATTTATAAGAATCCAAAGGTCCTAGAACCATGTCTTAGTAAGAGAATATTCACTCCAAGGATTGTCAAAGGTCCTTAATGGATAAAAGGGTTTCATCTAGAATTTGAATCATAATAATACTACATTGGGTACATCCTCTACTCTATAGTTATCCCACTATATTTTTTTCATGAGACACGAGGTAATTCATAAGGGGTTAACTTATATCACACTCACACTTGCACATACACCTATAAAAACTACATGATGCTTGATCTTGCTCAAGGGCATGTAATGTAACACCTGGATTATTTTATCATGGTTTGATCACCAAGGGTAGTCTAACATCACAACACACATGATTTATCCTTTTTTATCTAATAATTTGATGAAGGGTATTACATGTGTTTGTACCTTAATTAATTTTTATAATTTTTATGGACCTACACAAAAAATAAGAAAGATGTAATGGTTTGCAACACGTGGATTATTCTTATCTAATTAAATTTCAACATTAATAATTCACAATCATAATAATAAATTAATATATGTAACAATTAATAAATGATAAGTACCTTCTCAAATACATAAGATGAGAGAGAAGCTTAGTTGTATAGGGAAAATAGGGAGGATCTAGATATGTAGGATGATAGAATGTGTACATCAGAATTAGGGTATTACATGTGTTTATACCTTAATTAATTTTTATGTGTGTTATAGACATACACAACAAATAAGAAAGATGTAAGGGTTTGTAATAAGGGCACAACAAGTGGACTATTCTTAACTAATTAAATTCCAACATTAATCATTCACAATTAAAATAATGAATCCATAAATGTAATAAATAATAAATGATAAGTACTTTCTAAAATACACAAGATGAGAGAGAATATTAGTGGTATAGGGAAGAAAAGGAAAGATCTATATATTTAGGATGATGGAATGGGTAGATTAGAAATTGTAATTACTTCAATGAAAGTTCTAGAACTGCGAACTCAATAGGGGTAGGACCATATAGCTACTTTATGGTCTAGGTTGGACCTATAAGGTCACGACCTAGAACTATGAAGTCTTGGACCCATTGATACTTTGGATCTAAAAAAACCTATGTGTTTTACTTTTCTAGAAATGGCCTTCACCATATGTATATTTTATTTACACAACTTAGAGATGACATGTAATCACTTGCAACAAAGTGGAAACCCTAGAAACCTATAAAACCCTTCATCGGAGAATTAGCAAACCAAATGAGAAAAAATGTGTGTGTGACTAGAGGTTGGCATACCCTTGGAATTCAAAATCCTACCTAATAAACCAATCAAAGTACTATATTACATGCCTCATTATGGGTTCAAACCCTATGTAGTTCTCCTAGGTATTTATGTAAGTGTGAATAATTAATCAAACCCTAGGGTTTCCCTCATGTCTCTTAACACTAAAATAGTGGGATAACTTTGTAGTATATAATTTACCCAATGTAGTAGTAGTGAGATGTTGTGTGCCTCACATATGTGACCTAGCCATTTGTTGGTTGAAATCCTAGAATAATGATTAGAGTGACCTTATTCTTGCTAAAACATGGATTTTTGAAATTTTCATGTTTGAAAATGGAGTAAGTTATACTATTTAACATGATTGAGTTCTTCATACATGTATTAAGGACTACATTAAATGATGTACACGTGATTTGGGTAGATTTAGAAACCTTTGAGTTTTTTTGATTGATATTTGTAATAGGAGCTTGTAAGAGTGTCATGTGAGTTATAAAGTGACATTGACTTGATTATATAGCCTTTCTTATGTGAAATATTCAAATAATATTTATCCTAGCAATATGAAATGATCTAAAGAAGATATTCAATTTTAAAATAAATTCACCGAACTTTAGAAGCCAGGATTGTACATATCATACAAGACTAGACCCCACATCATAACCTAGTTATATAGTTTTAGATAAAGGATAGGAACACCAAAAGACAACATTTGAACATAAGGAATAGGTTTTATTTATTGCTTTTATCAAATAATATTCCTTGAAATGATGAAAAATTAGAGTGTAATTATAGGCAAGTCATAGGAGAGATAGAGAGATGAACTAATTGCATTCAAAATGTGAGAATTTTTCTTAGTAAAGGAGCATGATAAAACTTGACTTTGCGCAAAAGGGAAAGTTACCAAATTTTAGTGTCTAAATTTCGACCCTTTAACATGTACTCAAAAATTGCATGCTTAAAATAAAATTGTAAACTTTGTGTTTTTTCGACATTGGTTTTTTGATGTGTTGAAGTTGGAATGATCCATGATGAAACCCAAAACATATATTATAGTTAATGATTATGATAAAAATTGAACTTTAACTCAAAATTTAGATAATGCATGTAAATTTTAACTTTGCATAAAAAAGTGAAAAGAGGTGAAACATGGAAGGAATACAAAAAAATTTTTTTTTGTGAAGGGATGAGCTCCCATTCATGTCATGCCTTAGATACTGGAGTTATTATGGAGATGTCATAATATTGGGGGTGATTAGTACCCAATGTTATGGCATATGAGATACTATAGTGTTGGGTACATCCCAACACAAGATATAGTGAGGAGAGGAGCCGTGTTTTACCCCTTTTTGGAGATTTGTAGAGAGGAATGACTTAGAATACAAAAACTTAGGTGTTTTGATGCCTTCCTCATTTGTAAATATAGTGAGAGAAGAGGAAATATCAGTCTACAAAGAACTCAATTGCTTCACCGATTTCCACTAACTCATGGACCACATTGTTCTAGATGGATTTAGGCCTATTTTTGTTCCAACTTGAATAAACTTGAACCCTGGAAGTGATGTACATTAACATGCCCCCATAAGGTGTAATGCCACTAAAATTGATAATGTAGATTGTGAAAAATCATAAGGGATAAGGGAACTCATTCCTCCAAACCATGTTCCTACAATTGAATCTAAATAGTGTAATTAAGAAGGAATGAAGTATGCATGCCTCATACCAATGTCATCTATATTTGGCATTGTATGAAAATCATGTAAATAGATAATACAACATAAATAAATTTTTGAAAATAGCTAAATTTCCCCTATTCGAAAAATTCCATCATGGTCAAGGCCACACCATAGTCCTAAGTGTACTATATGGTTTTGACCTTGTTTTAATTCTACCACATTTTAGTGTATGTGACCTTTTCTGAGGATTTAAGCCTAGTGAACATTTGTTCACATGTTTCATAACCTATTTGTAGATGTAGAAATGTACTAATGAATGCCCCCATTTTTAGGCATGTTTGCTAAATCATTTGAGCATGTAGCTCAAAAGAATAGATGTGTACCCATGTGTAATAAGTTTGATAATCTACGTAAGATCACATAAAAGGCTAAAATTGTGGCCACCACTAAGAAAGTTTACCTAAAACATGGGTTATGCATCATTGTAGACACAAAATCATGCACTTGGTTACATTTATGGGTCCTAATCACATACTACTGTTCATATGATTCCTTAGCGAGAAAATTGGTAATTGAATATTGTCTTTGACATATTTTCTCTCTTTCTTACTTTATCTTTGGTATTACACACCCCACAGTGACCCAGTCTAATCTTTATTACTTTATCTTTCATGACTCCAAACACCAAGACCTAGTTAGGATGCCGGCATCCAGTGCCCTCATCCCCATCGGGAACCCCGAACTCTTTTTATCTTACTCACCTCTTTTGGGCCTCTTTTATATTTTGGGCATTCTTATCTATATTTATCCCCTCGGAAAAATATTGGATCAGCCACAACCCCGCACAAAAAGAACCAGAGAAATCATGTTCAAATCTTGCAAACAGGTTGTAGGGAGACTCTACAATGGAAGTGGTTGAGCACAGGAAAGATCAAACAACCCTACGTAGGAGAAATTCAAAAAAATGGCTCTGTCGAGCGAATATGTGCCTTAAATCCATTAAATAGATTACATGCAGGCTTGGAAATGGAATAGTAGGGTCGGGGAAGGAGGAGATAGTGTCAAAGAGGCCAGAGGTTCAAAGAGAAGAAATGGTGAAGGTTCGAAGTCTTTAGGCTCTGGAACAGTTCAAAACAAGTCCAAAATCAACTAAGTATGGAGGAGACAGTGGACGCTACTAAGTGTCCAAATGACGCATCTCTAAAGTCGAATCCAAAGAGGGAGGATCAAACAAGCACCAAGCCCCCATGTGTCCCAGGCCCAAAACGAAAGTAGATTCAAAGCTAAAAGTCAAATGGTAGACAGGCGGGCCTCAAAAAAGGCTAAGTATAGAAATGCAAGTGGAGGCTACCACGCGTCAGCTTAGTGTGTCCCCAAGGGTAAATCCAAAAGTGGAGACTCAAACAAACACCAACTCACCATGTAGTCCAAGGTCTAAAAAGGTAAGAGGGAGGTCATTGAAAAGTCCAAAGACCTATAGAGGCTTCCAAGTGTCAACCTGACACTCCTTCAAAGGAAAATCTTGATCGAGGCTTTTAAGTGAGCACGAGAGCCTCCACGCGTCCAATTAAAAAAAGGGACAGAGTCGAGTTGAATAGTCAATGCATTGTGACAGGCTAGCGGAGAGTGCCAAGTGTCCAAATGGTACTAGTTCAAGAGTAGAATTGAAGGGAGGTTTCCAAGAAAGTGTCAAGCCGTCGTGTGTCCCCAGTCAGATATATGACCCCACCGAGCAAAGGACTTAACCAAAAACATAAGGAAATTGAGAAGGTCACGGAGGAAACCACATCTCAACCCCATGCCACTACTAAAGATAAATATAGAGGCCACCCTCAGACATGTTCCAACCCTCCATGTGTCCCATATTTAAAAGGGGCCCATTTTCAAATTGGTTTTCCCGCCTTTTTGTATGGACCCGATCCAAATTTCAAAGGGGCATATCTTTCAACTCGGGGCTCGATATCTAGCAAATCTAGCACCATTGGAAATATCTCAACCTTGTCTACACCATTAAGATCCAAAACTTTAAGTTTGGGGAGGTTAGGTGGGAGAAAAATGGAGAAATATTCCAAACCATCAAAGCGAGCTTTGATTTCTCCAACTACCGATTTGATTCGATTTGATCCATCGTTCTTCTTCACTATGCCGATGACAGACGAGAGGAGCCAAAATCAATAGATTTGGGGTGGATTTGAAAGGGGTATTGATTGATAGTGATTGATTCTTCAAGGTAGGATTCAATGTATATCTCGTGGTAGTTGAAACAAGATTCAAATTTTCCCTCTTCTCTCTCTTATTCTTTCTATATATTGTAAAACTTCTCATTTAAGAAGGAGAGATTATTCTGGGCATAAGTAAACTCTATCAAATTTGTTTACCAACTCCATTTTGAGTTGAAAGCCTTCTCCTACACTTGACAATCATTTTTTTCCTCTAAGAAGAAATGTAATGGTTTGTGCACCCATATAGAGCAATAAAACATGTTTTTTGGTGTTTCTTCAACCCTTTGCATTGTTTTGTTGTTTCTTTGTGCCTCTCCCTTTCAAATCTATTTTCTATGCATGTATTTCACATTTTAGGTGTAGGGCATTGTGTTTCATGGAGTTTTTATCATGGATTAGGATCTAGGTTTGTGTCACTTCTATCTGACCTTCCCATCTTCCTTTCTCCCCTGTTTCATCCTTCCTCAACAAAGTATCTCACCCCTTTCCTTCTCTGGTGTATCACCACTTTAGTGTAGGCTTTTCTTTCACCCTCTCTTTCTCTCTGGTTCCTTGGAATGGTTAGATTAGGATAGTTTAGTTTTTTCTTGCATTAGAGTAGCTCGTGGCGGTAGTTTAAGAACAAGAACCAACTTTCTCTAGAGGATCATCTCAGGTTTGCAAGTCCCACATCTTGAGAGATGATCCAATGTTATGCAATCACACTAAATGCCCCATTTTAACCACTTCACATCTTTGGCCATTCAAGGGTGCTGTGATTTTACACTAACAATTTTGGCACACTAGGTGGGAGAGGTCTGAGGTACCTTACCACTTCATTTCATCAAGTAGATGTGTTCTTGGTGGGATTCAACCTTTTGAGGCACATGCAAGCACATCTAGTGACTCCATCTGGTCAAAAACCCATTCTCTAAGTTGCAAACCTTTTCCATCCATTTCCACTCATTTTCATCTATTTTCTTCTTCTATCTCTTTCATTTTCTCCCATTCCATGAGGTTGTGTAATCATGACTTCATTCCCTTCATGGAACTCACACTTACAACAATGCATTCCACCTCCAACGCATTTCCAAACTCCTCCAAATTAGCATTATAATCAGATCCAAGACCATTATACTTACCCATATGAGCAAGGTCAAAGTTAGTTTGGCCATGGAGCTTATCAAGAACAAGGGGATGCATACAATGGTGACAACTATGTGGAGAATGCTGGTTTATTGGAGAAAATTCAAAAAATGGAGGCTGACATGGTTCATTCAAGGGGCATAGCACAAATGAAGGCATTCAAGATTGTTGGTAGAGCACCTTGTCTATGGGAAGGGCCTTCTACAAGATATTATAGCCCTCAAGGGAAGCTTGACTTCATAGTTGAGGTGTTGCCTCAACTTACATAGTGGATTGAGGACATCGAGGCTTATGAGTTGGAGTCAAGAAAACTTTGTCAATGGGTAAGTCCACCATCTCATAGCTTTTCTTTTTCTCTTTCTCAAGTAGCACCATGTCAACCCAAGCTCCAATTACCAAGCATCTCAGTTTCTGCCCCAAGTCTTAGTTTCTCTTCTCCATCCCTTGATCTTCCACCTCATCTCAGCTCTTCTTCCCTTTTTCTTCTAAATAGTCATCCCCTCCAAACAAATGAGAAGTTCCACCTCCCTCCCACCACAAAAAATTGGAAAGTTGGTTCAACCCCAACCTGCCACTCCTCTTGCTTTCCCAAGTCCATGTTGGGAAGATACTTAGGAATCCAATCAAAGACAACAAGAAGAGGAGGAGCCCAACAGAAAAGAAATACCAGACAATCTGATGAGTTGGGCTACTAAATTTGGGTTTACAAAGATCCCCTTGATGGTTAAGCTAATAAAGGAGGTCAAGGTTGAAGATCCAATGGTGGCCGAGGTTGAATTTGCAAAGGTGGAGGAGGAGGACCATTCGCTTTAGAGGCCTCAAGCATGGAGAAAGATACAGAAAAACCTTTAGTTCTTCCTCCCACTTCATCCCCTTTGAGATCTGATGTTAAAGAAGAGTTTGATCTTTTAAACTTCATGTTTGAAGAAGAGGGAAACCATGGTGAGCAAGTTTTAGATCAGGAGGACACCATGGAGGAGGTTGAGCACATGCAATAGGACAACAATGAGGCAGATTATTTGTCTGACTTGGAGGATTTCTTTGATGGAGAAAATCCCATGGAGATCACATCATTTTCTCTTCCATCATCCATCTTCCAAGCATATGAGCCTGCTGCCATGAAGGAGGGCATTCAAGAGCAGCAGCCTATGTCTCACAACATATCTCTGGAACCAAGGTTGGAAGATATGAGTCTTCCATGTTCTTCACAAGAGAAGGAAGAAGAATAACCAACTCCAAGCCCAGTTAAAAAGGAGCATATGGAGGTGACCAAGACAAATTCAGAGGCACTGAGTCATGAGCTAGTTGCACAAGAAAATACAGCCCCCTCTCCCATTCAACCTCTCCAAAATTATGATCTTTTGGAGGATCTTGAACTCATTAGCTTCATGTTTGAAGATGAAGCTTCATATGGTGAAGATAATGAATATTTTAAGATCACCATGCAAAAGGGAGAGACCTTTTACAGCGGACAAAGAAAGACTTTGATTTCTTGCCGACTCAAAAGAATGTTTTGATAAGAGGGAGCCAGTTGAAATTATAATATTTTCTCCCACATCATTCATTCTTCAATCACAAAAGCCTGTTACTATGGAAGAGAGCGTGTAAACACAACCTATAGTTTGCAACATGCCTCCTGAATCAAAGTTGGAAGATTTTGATCGTCCAAAAGTCACACCTACTATAGAGGAAGAGAAAGTGTATAAGGCTATCATTCCTCCCACACCATCCATCCATGAGGGTCAGCAAGAAGGCTCCATTCTTGGAGTTAGAGTTTAGAACCATGGGTAGATTCAAAGGACCATACCTTGCCCAATCAGATATTTGGCTTCATTGGAGTTCAGGGAGAAGCCAAAACTAGACATGCCTACTTCAAGGAATGAGGATGAGTGTCAAAGCACCAAGGGTCACCATCAACACCTCTAGGAGTCCAATGTAAATCAGCTTGAGGAGGTATTTTCCATTAATGTTGATACCTTACTGATATGGGTGGAGGATTGGCTTAAAGTCAATTTTTCACTCATACAAGCAACCATATTTAGTGTCAAATCATTTGCATGGTTGCCTCTCTTGAGAAAGGGAAGCTACTTCTCCCTACCTATAGCAGGCTTTATTTAGCCCCTTTTCTCTCTGGTTAGTTTAGGAGTAGGAGTAGACTTTGTTTCTAGTAGAAGAAGTGCTTGTGCACACTTTGCATGTCTCATTTGAGGCATGTATGATTTTGTCTTTGTACATAAGTTTTGTTCATATTGCTCCAAAGCTACTGAGGCTAGGCCCTTCACTATTCATGGCAGAAGACTCATAGTTTCCTGTAATAGTTGTAAATTTCAAAATAAAACAAATGTAGAGAAACTAAAGAATGTTTTCAAGACAACCCATTTAGGGACAAACAAAGCCCTAGGTCAAAACAATTTTCTACTCTTAGAAGCCTTGTTTCAAGATCTCTTATGAAAATTGAGAGTGCGGATGCGCAGGCGAGCTCGGGGGTTAGGAAAAAGTGAAAAACGAGTATTGGAGAGTCCATTTTGAAGGAAGGTTTAGTACCAGGCCATTAATTGTGACTCCATTCCCAATGGACACTTCAAGTCTATTGGTCTCTTCATCTAGTAGGAAGATACCCCTGCGAGTCACCAAAACTGTTATCCATATTTTCCCCCCCAAGAAAAATATTAGATCAGCCACGACTCTGCACAGAAAGAACCAGAGAAATCATGTTCAAATCCTCGTAATAGGTGCAAGGAGACTCTACAATGTGTTGAGTTGTGAAGCTTAATTACTTCATTTTAGCATGCAATTGGAACTTGTTGGAAAATACAAAGAACCAACATCGGTTAAAGGTGACCGGCGTTGGTCAGGGCTAACAGCGTCGGTTACCTATGCGAGAAATTTTTAATTAACTCTCGGGAATTAAATCTATTTTTAGCATTAAAGTAGATTTATTGGATGTAATTGCATGGCTAAGTGCCCTAAGTTTATAAACGACTATATAAGCATAAAAGATAGGGTTTAGAAGTAATGGATGTATCATAATTACAAGATAATTATGTGAGAGAGAATTCTTGGTGAAGAATCAAAAGCTTGAAGGAAGAAAGTACTGAACATGTGAGAAGTGTAGAAGATTGTAAATCTTCATTGTATATCTTGTCAAAGCTTTGGATAATAGATTGACTTGTTTCTTGGTGGACGTAGCCCACACTAGGTGAACCACGTTAAATTTGGTGTTGATTTATGTCTCTTGTTTTGTATAATTCTTCTGGTAGAATATTTGATTTTATTTGCATGTATGCTTAGAACTTATATATTCTCTCGTATAATCAAAAGTGTGCTAACCCCAACAACTGGTATCAGAGCTTTGTTTGAGGGTTTTGTGTGTTGACATATTTACTCACAGAGGGATTTCTAATTGAGTGGGAGCTACAACAATGAAAAGATAATAAATACAAGGTAGAGAAGTTTGATGGCTGAAATTATCAATTATGGAAGATGTAGATTGAGGATTATCTGTATCAGAGAGATTTGTACTTACCGTTGGATGAGAAGTCTAGACCTATGAAGATGATTGATGAAGAATGGAAGATTCTTGACAGAAAGGCTTTGGGATCTATAAGATTGAGTCTGACAGCATCCGTGGCTTCCAATATTACAGAAGCAGCTTCTACAATAGACTTAATGAAATCTCTTGCTAATTTATATGAAAAACCTATTGCTTCAAAGAAAGTTTATTCGATGAAGAAACTTTTTAGTTCTAAGATGCATGAAATTGAATCTACCTCTAGTCATTTGAATGATTTTGATCTATTATAAATAGTTAAAATCAGTTTCAATACCATTTGATGATAAAGTAAAAGAAATTTTATTCTTATGTTCTTTTCCTGATAGTTGGAACAACTTGGTAATGGTTGTTAGTAATACAACATCTGCTAATAATATTTTGAATTTTGATGATGTGGTTAGTATAATCTTGAATGAAGAAATTCGCAGGAAAAGTACAAAGGAAACATCATCTGGAAATGCTTTGAATGTAGAAAGCAGGGGCAGGCAGAAGGAGATATCCAAGAGTAAGAGTAATGGGAAATCAAAGTCTAGGGATAGCATATCTAAATCCATAATTAAGGGAATTACTTTTTGGAAATGTGGAAATAAAGGACATGCAAAGAAAGATTGTTGGTCAAAGAATAAAGAGAACCAAAACCAGACAAAGGTAAAGAGGTGAATCTTGCTACATCGAGGTAATGCAAGATGCTCTTATTCTTTCTTTAGATAGTAGAATTGAATCATGGGTTTTAGACTCAAGAGCTTCTTTCCATGCAACCCCTAATAAGGGTTATTTCAAAAATTATGTCTAGGGTAATTTTGGCCATGTCTATTTGGGTGATGATGAACCTTGCAGTATTACTAGTAAAGGGGAAGTTCATCTAAAATTGTAGAATGAAAATACATGGGTATTGAAAGATGTGAGGCATGTGCTAAGCCTCAGGAGGAATCTTATTTCTGCAGGGCAACTAGGTGAATCTGGTTGCATGGTTATTTTTATAGTAGACTCTTGGAAAGTCACCAAGGGTGCTTTTGTTATGGCAAGAGGTAAGAAGGTAGGAACGTTGTATTTATCTACCTGTATTACTGATTCCTTTTCTACATTATCTACTTCAGATTCGAGATAAATGCATGTGGCATAATCGGTTGGGTCATATGAGTCAAAAAGGAATGCAGATCTTAAAGGCTAAGGGTAAGTTATTAGATTTGAAATATTTAGATCTTGATTTATGTGAGCATTGTATCTTTGGAAAGCAAAAGAGAGTGAGATTTCTCAAAGTTGGGGCAACTAAGAAGGAGAAAAAAATGGAGCATGTACACTCAGATGTGTGGGGACCAGCTCAAGTAGCTTCTCATGGTGGATCCTAGTATTATGTTACCTTCATTGATGATGCTACAAGAAAGGTATGGGTTTATTGTATTAAATGCAAATCTAATGTTTTGAAACTTTTAAAAGATAGAAAGCCCTTGTTGAGAATTAATCAAATTCTAAGTTAAAGTGCCTTAGATCCGAAAATGGTGGTGAATACTTTGTAGAAAGGATTTCAATTATTATTGTTCGATGAGTGGGATATGTAGAGAAAGAAGGTTTCCAAGAACACCACAGGAGAATGGTGTTATAGAGAGAATGAACAGGACAATCATGGAACGTGCTAGAAGTATGAGGATACATTCTAGATTGCCCTTGCAGTTTTGGGTAGAAGCAGTTGATACAACAATTTATTTGATTAACCGTGGCCCTTCAAGTTCACTAGATGGAGGAATACCAAAGGAAGCATGGACCGGAAAAGAGGTAGATCTTTCTTTTCTTAAAGTTTTTGGTTCAAAAGCTTTTGTGCATGTTGATAGAGAAAATAGAAAAATTTGGATGCAAAATCCAAGAGGTGCACTTTCATTGGTTATGGATCTAGTGATTTTGATTTTCATTTTTGGGATTTAGAGAATTCTAAAATTGTTAGGAGTCGTGATGTTGAATGGAATGAAAAGATAATGTACAGGGATCAAATTTTGGTACCCAAGGATGAGAAAATTGAGAAGTTTATTGATGAAAATGAACTCTTGGTTTTAAAGAAACACCTACAGAAATACACAAATGTGGTCGGTTAGGCTCTGAATGACATCGATCGGATGAACCGCCGATGGTTACAGATGATTAGAACTAGTGTCAATTAGCCAAACCGACGTTGGTTAGAGGTGACCGGCGTCGGTCACTGTCAGAAGTTGATACTAATGTCCAAGAGGTCCATATTGAGCCTCTAGTACCCCAAACTCCTGTGAGAAGGTCACAAAGGGTAAGTAAACTTCCAGAAATATTTTCACCTTCTCTATTTTATCTATTATTGACTGATAGTGGTGAACCAGAAAGCTTTGAAGAAGCAATGTAAGATAAAACTCACGTTCAGTGGGAGCATGGCATGGATGAGGAGATGAACTCTTTGGAATAGAACCAGACTTGGGATTTGGTTAAATTTCTAGCAGGAAAGAGAACATTGCAGAACAAGTGGGTTTACAGAATTAAGGAAGAAGAGGGTGGATAGAAAAGGTACAAGGCAAGGCTTGTAGTAAAGGGATTTACACAAAAGGTAGGTATTGACTTTGGTGAAATATTTTCTCCTGTTGTTAAGATGACTTCTATTCATATTGTATTGAGTTTAGTTGCAGTAGAAGATTTGAATTTAGAGCAACTAGATGTGAAGATGGATTTCCTTCATGGTGATTTGGATGAAGAGATTTATATGTAGCAGCCGCTTGGGTATGAAGTCAAGGGTAAGGAGAAATTAGTGTGCAAGTTGAAAAAGAACTTATATGGGCTCAAGAAAGCTCCAAGGTAATGGTACATGAGGTTTGATAGTTTTATGCATGAGCATGGTTACTTGAGATGTGAATCTGACCATTGTTTTTATTTCAAGAAGCTTGAAAATGGGAGCTATATTATTTTGTTACTGTATGTGGATGATATTCTTATTGCAAGATCTAGTATGCAGGACATTGGTGAGCTTAAGAGAAAGCTAGCTCACACGTTTGCAATGAAGGATTTGGGAGCTGCAAAAAGAATCCTTGGCATGCAAATACATAGAGACAGGAAAAATAAGAAATTGTATTTGTCTCAGGAGGATTATATCTACAAGGTGTTAGAAAGGTTCAACATGCAAAATGAAAAACCTGTTAGCACACTTATGGTGGACACTTCAAATTGAGTAAAGATCAGTGTCCTTCATCACAAGAGGAGGTCAAATACATGACATGAGTGCCATATTCTTCAGCAGTTGGAATTCTCATGTATGCTATGGTTTGTACAAGACCAGACATTACACAGGCAATGGGAGTTGTGAGTAGATATATGGCTAATCCAGGTAAAGAGCATTGGAAAGTAGTCCAATGGATACTCAAGTATTTGAAAGGGACATCTAGTATGTATTTATGCTATGGAGGTTCAGATATTTCATTACGTGGCTATGTTGATTCGGATATGGTGGAGATCTTGGATGGTAGGAGGAGCACTCTGGATATATTTTCACAAAGTAGGTGGAGCGGCGATTAGCTAGATTTTGAGATTGTAAAAGGTTGTGCCTTTGTCTACTATAGAGTTAGAGTATGTTATAGCTACGAGAGGCTAGCAAGGAGATGATATTGATGATTAGGTTCATGGAAGAGTTGGGAAAGAAGCAAAGTAATTGTAAATTGTTTAGTGATAGTCAAAGTGCAATTCATTTGGCAAAGAACTCAACATTTCATTCAAGAACGAAACACATTCAGTTGAGGTATCACTTCATATGGCAAGTATTGGAGGATGGATAGTTGAATCTAGAAAAGATTCATATGAGCAAGAACCCTGCGGATATGCTAACAAAGCCATTAGCAAAGGATGAGTTAGAGCTACACTCCACTTCTGTTGGTCTTCGAGTTTGAGACTTGAAGAGGAAGAAATAAAGCCAAGGAAGGATCCAAGAATGATGTTGTACATGTATGGTGTAGTAATTAAACTCCAAGTGGGAGATTGTTGAGTTGTGAAGCTTAATTACTTCATTTTAGCATGCAATTGGAACTTGCTGGAAAATACAATAACTTGAGTGTCGGTTAAAAGTGACCGGTGTCGGTCGGGCTAACCGGGTGTCGATTACACCTGTGCGAGAAAGTTTTAATTAACTCTCAGGAATTAAATCTATTTTTAGCATTAAAGTAGATTTATTAGATGTAATTACATGGCTAAGTGCCCTAAGTTTATAAACAACTATATAAGCATAAAAGCTAGGGTTTAGAAGTAATGGATGTATCATAATTATAAGATAATTATGTGATAGAGAATTCTTGGTGAAGAATCAAAATCTTGAAGGAAGAAAGTACCGAACATGTGAGAAGTGTAGAAGATTGTAAATCTTCATTGTATATCTTGTCAAAGCTTTGGATAATAGATTGGCTTGTTTCTTGGTGGACGTAGCCCACACTAGGTGAACCATGTTAAATCTAGTGTTGATTTATGTCTCTTATTTTGTATAATTCTTCTAGTAGAATATCCACTTTTATTTGCATGTATACTTAGATATGATATATTTTTGTACAACCAGTGTGCTAACCCCAACACAATGAAAGTGGCGGGGCCTGTGAAAGATCAAACGACCCTACATAGGAAAAATTCAAAAAAATGGCTCTGTCGAGTGAAACCATGCCTTAAATTCATTAAACAAATTACATGCAGGCTCGGAAATGGAATAGCAAGGTCGGGAAGAAGGAGATAGTGTCAAAGAGGCCAAAGGTTCAAAGAGAAGAAACAACAAAGGTTTAAGGTCTTCAGGCTCTAGAACAATTCAGAACAAGTCCAAAATTGACTAAGTATGAAGGAGACAATGGACGCTGCCAAGTGTCCAAACGGTGCATCTCCAAAGTCGAATCCAAAGAGGGAGCTCAAACAAGCACCAGGCCCCCACTTGTCTCAGGCCCAAAATGAAAGCAAATTCAAAGCTAAAATTCAAACAATGGGGCTAAGTATAGAAATGCAAGCGAGAGGCTGCCATGCATCACTTCGATGCATCCCTAAGGGTAAATCCAAAAGTGGAGACTCAAACGAGCACCAGCTCGCCACGTAGTCCAAGGTTTGAAAAGGTAAGAGGGGGTCATTTAAAATTCCAAAGACTCGCGGAGGATACTAAATTTCAACCCAATAGTTCTTCAAAGGAAAATATTGATCGGACTTTTAAGTGAGTGCAGAGCCTCCACGCGTCCAGTCTCAAAAAGGGACAAAGTCGGGTTGAATAGTCAATGCATTGTGACAGACCAGTAGAGAATGTCAAGTGTCCAAATGGCACTATTTCAAGAGTAGAATTTAAGGGAGGTTTCCAAGAAAGCTTCAGTGCTACGTGTCCCCTCAGTCGATATATGACCCCGCCGAGAAAAGGACTTAACCAAAAACATAAGAAAATTGAGCAGGTCGTAGAAGAAACCACATGTCAGCCCTGTGCCACTCCAAAAGTAAAATATAGAGGCCACCCTCAGACATGTGCCATCCCTCCATGTGTCTCGAGATTTAAAAGGGGCCCATTTTTAAACTGGTTTTCCCACCTTTTTGTATGGACCCGATCCAAATTTCAAAGGGGCATATATTTCGACTCAGGGCTCAAAATCTAGCAAATCTAGCACCGTTGGAAATATCTCGGCCTTGTCTATGCCATGAAGATCTGAAACTTTAAGTTTGGGGAGGTTAGGTGGGAGAAAAATGGAGAAATGTTCCATACCATTAAAGTAGAGGCCAATTTCTCCAACTACCAGATCTGATTCGATTCGATCCTCCATTCTTCTTCAATACGTCAAATAGACAGAGGGAGCTATAATCGACATATTTGGGGCGTATTTGAAAGGGGCATTGATTGGTAATGGTTACATCTTCAAGGTAGGATTTAATGCATATCCCGTGGTAGTTGAAACATGATTCAACTTTTCCCTCTTCTCTCTCTTATTCTTTCTATATATTGTAACACTTCTCATTTGAGAAGGAGAGATTATTTTGGGCATAGGGAAACTCTATAAAATTTGTTTCCTAACTCCATTTTGAGTTGAAAACCTTCTCCTACACCTGACAAGAATTTTTGTGCCTCTAAGTAGAAATGTAATGGTTTGTGCACCCATATAGAGCAATAAAACGTGTTTTGTGGTGTTTCTTCAACCCTTTACATTGTTTTGTTATTTCTCCAAGCCTCTCCCTTTCAAATCTATTTTCTATGCATGTATTTCACATTTTTAGGTGTAGTGCGTTGTGTTTCATGGATTTTTGATCATGGATTAGGATCTGGGTTTGTGTCACTTCTGTCTAACCTTCCCATCTTCCTTTCTCCCCTGTTTCATCCTTCCTCAACAGAGCATCTCACCCCTTTCCTTCTCTGGTGTATCACCGCTTTAGTGTAGGCTTTTCTTTCACCCTCTCTTTCTCTCTGGTTCCTTGGAATGGTTAGATTAGGATAGTTTAGTTTTTCCCGCATTAGAGTAGCTCGTGGTAGGTAGTTTAGGAACAAGAACCAGCTTTCTCTAGAGGATCATCTCAGGTTTACAAGTCCCACAACTTGAGAGATGATCCAATGTTATGCAATCACACCGAATGCCCCATTTTAACCACTTCACATCTTTGGCCATTCGGGGTGCTATGATTTTGCACTAATAGGCATCTTATTTTCTTATGAGTCAATCTTTTAGTTTTCAATTATGAAATTCAACCAAGGGAATCATATAAATACAAATTTATGTGGCCAAAATAAGGTACCAAGCTCTAAGAATATATTATCATCACCTAAGATTACATCCAAAGGCATCTAAGAGCATCAAATACATTCATCTAGCATCCATGCAAGGGACAAGGGACTGCATTTTCTACATACATGCATAGGAGGGGAAGTTCATTTTGTCATCCACACATCTATTTACACTACTACATCTAACTATCAGTGCACTTACACAAGGTCTTCCTAGGGCATGATTTCTACACACATGCATAAGAACTACATGGAGTCTAAGATGTAGTGTAATGCTCGAGTCATAATTTCACTCTATCGGGTGACCGTCGAGGTCATTTTGACTCCCCATATTGCATCTTTTATTTTTGGGATTTGATGTAGTTTGAGGGTTTTGCATGTCATCTTCTCTTTGCAGGTTACAGTGAATTCAACGATCATCCAACGATATACAAGTGATCAAAGGAGAATGTTAGAAACCACCTTATGACATAAAAAAACTAGTTTTCAAGATCCTACGCAATCACATGCACCTAGCAGAGGTCTTTGGCAAGTAAGCACCCTAGTTTTATTCCAGTGCCCTAGTCTAGGATCATCCAGTAGTTCTAGGATTTTCAAAGTTTGATTTTGATAGTCTCGATCCTCCTATTCATCGGTGCTCCATCCATAATACTTTGGGATCAATTGTTAAATCATCTAAGTCTTCTACCCTCTCTCTTGCACTTAAGTTTTCATATTTTTTTATCTTATTGCTTATGCCGAGATATGTACTTTAGTGTTTATTTATCGTACGTGACTATGTAATTAGGATTGCACAAATTCTATATTTTCACTCATTTGGTGAACTTGTCCATTCAAACCCTACCTTCTAAGTATGTATCAAAATCTCTCTTCTTCTTCTTACGAATTCATGGATCAATCTTCTTATCCTTCTTTCACCCCAACTAAGGTTTATGGCATGGTTACTACCGTTGTTGATTTTATGCAAGTTCATACTCAGCATCCTCCTCACTTCATTACTCCTATGGTTGATCCCACTATCAATGTAGTCACCACTCACCGCACTCATCCTCCTATGGCTCGGATCATTTCCATTCCACCACATATCACTTATGCAACTCCTACCACCACTTCTAAGGGTTATGACATCATCAAACAACTTAAGAATACACCGGCCAAAATATCTCTTTATGATTTATCGCATAGTACACCTAATTGTCATCAAACATTACATGCCACCCTTCACTCTATTCACATCAAAAGATATAATTAAATCAATGGCCTTCACGCATCTCATTTAGTCTCTCAAAAATCTATCACATGTTATATCATTTAATGATGAGGACATACTTCCATCTGTTGTTGATAATTCATGTGCACCTTTGTTTATCACAACTACCATTGACACCATTTGTATCAAGTGTGTACTCATTGACAATGGATCTACCATAAATCTATGTGCTCATTCCCTTCTTAGGTAAATTGACATTACTGATAATCTAATTACTAAGAATTCCACTCTCATTCATGGCTATGATTCCACTACTCGCACATGCCTAGGAACTATCATGTTACCTATACAAGTTGGGCCTAATATTATTCCTATGGTATTTTTCATTATCAATGCCTTGTTTCAGTTTCATCTCTTATTGGGTAGACCATAGATTCACACAATGCATGTTTTTCAATCTATAGTTCATCATGTGTTAAATTATTACATGATGATTATGAACATACCATTGTTGTTAACCCTTATCCATTCAAGTTCTACCACATAGACCTCATTACTGTTATGTCTATCCCTCCATCGCAACCTATTCCATATAGTGATATTAGTACATATTATATTGGTCAATATAGTGCTTCACAACCTCTTTCTACCTCTAAAATCATACCATCCATTTCCACTCATACTACTGCTAGTATTTCATCCACCGTCTCTACTCCAATAAACACCACCACTCCGCTCATTAAGACTCCTCTCACTCCTACATCTAGCTCACTTCCTACCAATATCCTTGATATTGCTATCTAGCATGACAATGTTAGCACTGATGATTTTGATGATGAGGTTGATACCATTGAGCTTACTGATGAAAAATTACACAATCTTAATTTTAATCCTATCGAGATAGATGAGTCATACTTCAATGATACTCTCATTGTTATTGGCCCTGGTGAATATCAATTCAAGAGACCTCCTCATTTTACTAATGCTATGGTGTTTTTCAGGGTTTTTCAATACATTGGATGTCATACCACCTTCCTCATCTTCCCATGAACACTCTATATCATTGATTCCTCCTTTCACATGCACTTTTTCATCAATAATTCTTATTGGCCTCACATTCCATTTGATCCTACTTGCTTTGATATTGTTTACACATCATGATGGCTTCACTTGGCTAGAATTCACACTAGGTGTTCTCCTCCCTCTACCTCATTCTCCTCATCTCTATCATGGATATTTTCTCATTACAACTACTTATGGCCTTCGCATCTTCCATCTATCAGTCTTTTCACACACACTTCTCCACTCACTCTTGGGAAGTCTTGGCTTGACTACATTAGTGGCATTTTGGATCCTAATCATATTGACATCACATTTCCAATGCCTTTCACCATGTTTCTATTTACAATGACTCATTTCTTGGCTATACAAAAATCCTTACTCATTGGTATGCACATAGATGTCCACTACCACCTTTCATTGATGAAGAATACATAATGGGCATGTACAATTTACACTGCAATGGCTCTTTATATGATCAACCCCATACTATTGCTTACCAAGTATCTGATGCTTCTTCGTTTGGATTTGACCATGACAATGATGATATCTTAGATGATGTTACTTTATTCATTTCTACTTTCTTACCCCCCTATCATTATTAAGTGTCTTTCATTTCCATCATTATGCTATGTGATTCACATCTAGTCTTTTTCCATCATCTTATGCAGCACTTGATACACCACTTGTATCATCATCACCCTATGAAGAACTCATGTACTATGATTCACACTTGACTATTGAGGGCATACTACATCCATGAACCTCACACACTACACATATCATACTTATATGTATCATGATACATCTTCATAGCATTTTACTTCTCACTCATCATACTACCCTACCACACTCTAGTTCCACCATTCATACTCACCTATTGAGGGTCTAAATATGAAATGAACATCACTTTCACTAAAACTTTTCATGCTCTATGCTTCATTGATCTATCTTTCTAATGCACTTTTGCAAACCATTTCCCGATGACGTCTTGTTCTATGGTTCATTCTTGATTATTGAGGGGTCTTTTATAAATTAACCTCATATCATACTCATTCACATTTTCTCAAGGGGCATATTGCTCCTATCACATTCACATTGCATATAATTCCATCTCACTCATTCACAACATATTAGATATATCTTGGTCGCATTTATTCTTGTTTGTTTATACTTACATGTACATTGTGTTTCACATGCGAGACAAATACTTCGTATGAAATTATCTTTCAATATATACACATGTGTGTTCACTTGTTCTATAGTTGTGAATGCAGAATTTATACAAATCTTAACTTGCACCGTGGATGTTTGGCATTGTACCTCTTACCAGTCCCATCGAGGCTCTGGAGCATATACTTTCTTACACACTACAGGTGTTATTTTTTCATTTTATACTACTTCTTTTCTTACTATCACACTACTTTCCATTGATCTATATATGTTTTAACATACTTTTATCTTTCTAACATGTTAATGGGTGCTTCATGTGTAGCATTTCGCTTTTGTAGAACTATTTTCCACCATGGTTTTTGATACTTTACTTGATAGTGTTTTCCATTTTCTTCCATTGCATGATATTGTTTGCAGGTTTTTCCCTGTCTTATATGTTCATTGCTTGTGTGTTTTTTTCATTTTTGCCTTGATTTTCTTGTGACATTATGAGTGATGTCCCATCTTTTAAACCCACTTCTTGTGGTATAATTTGTCTACAATATTTTTGTCTACATTTTCTTCTATAGCATACTTTGTCACTTTTTCTACTAACAAATGTTTCTAGCCATTTGTTTTGCATGTGCCTTGGTTTCTACCATGCGAATTCCCTCCCCCTATAGGGTATCGAGTTTCATATCGTATCACATCCTCTTTTTGGGCCACATTCTCCTAGAAAATTCACATGTATCCTAAATAAGGGGGCATATATTGGGTGAATCAATCACCCCATACAATAGCTTAGAGCTTTAGTACATGCCTACACATTATAGGAACATAACAACCTTCAATTACAGAAATGGCCCAAATATGACTTAGGTCCTTAGTTCAACACAAACACCAATGCCCATATATAAACATTAGCTCCTGGCACTCCCGAACTTTCCTGGGCACCTATGAAAAGGAGTAATTAAATTTACTTTCTCATATCAACAAATTTTTCAATAGTTCACAGTAGTTTTCACAAGACATGCAAATTCCTCCAATGAATCGAATGCATTCTATCTACTTTTTCTACTTGGATTGAACTGGAACAACATGGAACTAAATATGGATCACACCAGCTATAGTGGTGTATAAATTCAGGAAATCATTCATGGAAGGAGAATAACACTATACCTTTCTCCCCAACACTCTCTTTCGTGGCATGAGATCACCCAAAAACTCACACTTGGCATGAGATCACCCAAAACACTCATTCTTGGTGTGAGATCACCCAAAAACTCAATATTCACATGAGATCACAAAAACTTGCTCTTATACAAAATTTTGGGACCTTTTCTATCCCGTTTACTCTTCACGATCAAGTACACACTTTCCTTTTACTATGTTTTTCACATTTTTTACATAATTTTACATGCTTATACTGATTTTTCATAACACATGGATCCGACTAATCTTTCGCTCTTCTTTTACAATCCATATATTTAATAAGCAATAAGAAGAATCACTTCATCAAGCTACAAAAACAATAGGTACAACATAGTATAACTCATACACTTCACTCCTAGGTTCACTTCCTATTTCTTAGCTTCCATGCTTCATTTTTATCACTTCACGCTTTCACTTTCTCTTTGGCATGTTATTTCCATCACAATCTACATGGTTATCAGGTACACATATCTTATCTACTTTATGTTATTGATTATTCACTCAACAACATAAAGTGGGGGCAAATGTAGACACAAAATCACGCACTTGGGTACATTTATAGGTCCTAATCACATACTATTATTCATATGATTCCTAAGTGAGAAAACTAATAATTGATTAGTATTTTGCCTCTTTTCTATCTTTCTTACTTTATCATTGGTCTTACACACCCCACATCCTTTTCTAAACTTCATTACTTTATCTTTCATGATTATGGACACCAACGCCTGACCACGATGTCAAAGCACCTAGGCACCTCGTCCCCTCTCGGGTGCCCCCAACCTCTTTCTATATTACTTGCCTCTTTTGGGCCTCTTTTATATTTTGGGAATATTATTTTATCATAGATTGGCCTTTTAGCTATCAATTACAAAATTCAACCAAGGGAATCATATAAATATAAACCTATGTGACAAAAATAAGGGACCAAACTCTAAGAATCTATTATCATCACCTAAGCCTGTATCTAAAGGCATCTAAGAGCATCAAATGAATTCATCTAAAATCCACATGAGGGACAAGGGATTGCATCTTCTACATAAACATATAAGAGGGGAAGTTCATTTTTCCATCCACACATATGTTGAATTATGGAGCTAGATAGCTTCAAGAAAAGCATGTTTTACACACTTTTAGGTTTACACAAGAACCAACATTAGTCGAGGAACCGACATCAGTCACCTAGAGGAATTGACATCATTCGAGAACTCGGCATCGATTAGGGAACCGACACCGGTTACCTATGTGTTTATGTTTTTATTTTAGATGCGGGATTAGATCCAACCTTTGATTTTAAAGGTGATCTAAAGGTTGTAAATGTATAGTTAAGATGCCCTAAGTTTTTCTAAGCTTATATAAGCTATAAATTTAGGGTTTGGAGGTTAGAATTGCATGTAATTGATTATTATTACATGTGGAATCCTTGGTTGAGAGGATGAAGAAGAAGAAGAAAAATGTTACATGAAGACATAAATTCCATGGAGAGAAGCTGGATAGAAGGAAATTATAGGTACATCTGAATGGTGAGAAGAGGGTGATGTATTCTATTGTATTTCCTTTGTATAGTTATTTTATCAATGTAATGTCTTGCATAGTATGTAAATCACGTAGAGTTTCTTCTTGTAGATCCACATATTGCTATGAGATCTTGTATTGTAGATCTATGAGACCAGGTTGTATTGTTGGTCCATAGAGATCTAGTATTGTAGTTCATTTGATAGCTTGTGGGTACATGATAATATCCAAATATTTTAGAGGAGGTTGCCTTCTTGTTTGCACAGGTTGATGCAATGATGGAGGAGAGACTTACTTCTTGGTACATAGTTATGGTTGCACACCGGGTAGACCCATTTGAGAGGTCTTGTTAGCATATTTATAGGAAAGCTTGGTTACAATTTAGAAATACAAGTAGTTCCTGGTTATGTGAGATCTATTGGTGGTTTGGAGGCATGGTTGTAGTGCACTCATGTAGATTTGTTTAGAGATTTGGAGGAGATACTCTTGAGAGATGCATTGTACTCTTATGGGAAGAGTTGATTTGTACTCTTGTTTATTATATATATTGATATCTCTATCTTTGGTGGACGTATCCCACATTTGGTGAACCATGGTACATGTTGTGTTATGTGTGTGTACTTTGTTTTGATTTGGATTTTCTAGTATATACTTCCACTATTGTAGATTTTGGGGAATTGTTTACTTCTGTATTTACATGATTTGGTTTGTTATTGAATCATAGCACACTTTCGCTTTACACAAAGTATATTCCCAACAACTGGTATCAGATCCTAGTTTGTTATCTTATCTTATACTAAAAACTGGTATCAAAGTGATGGTTTTAGTTTTGAGCAAGGTTTTATTAGTTGTATCACCGATAGTTGTATGAGAGAAGGGTTTTGTTTTTCCTAATGTGTAAATCACAGGGAGAGATTTAAGATCAAGTGGGAGCTAGAAATGAAAGGTTGTTGGAAAATGATAGTGATTGGTGTCAGTATGTTATACCGATGTCATTCGGTACTATTCCTTAGTGGTCATGGTACTTCGGTGTCGGTGACCTATTTAAACAAAAATCACATATCTGAAGTAATTTGAGAAGATGTAGTGAATGTGTCTTGATTTTTGAGGTGTCCCTAGTTCTTGGAGGCACAGCATGTTGGTCAAATTGCAGATCTAGATTATAGAGGTATGGTTTTGTTATCTTGGTATTACAATGCTTGTATGTTTTGGTTGCACATGCATGTTTGGGATTGCAGATCTAAGTAAGAGATAGAGGAGCAGTTATGCATCCTTGGTGTAGTTAGATGCATGGGCTTCATTAGAGAGGTAAAATATAATAACACAAAATGAAGATGGGGCTTCCATCAGAGAGGCAAGTACTTTAGTTGAAGATGTGTTTAAGTGTCTTGGTCTTTGTGTAAGGTGATGTATTTCATCTTGGTGTAGTTTTATTGCATGTATTATTGTTGTAAGTTTTTGTGCAATATTTGGGTGCTTCTTGAAATGACTGGCTCAACAAAACTATTGTCTTTGGTCGAATTAGGCACATGGTTTGGTGTACTATGTTAATTTTTGGCTTTTTGGTAGTTCCAGCAGCACCAATGTCAGTCACTGAACCAACATCGGTCACAATAGAACTGATACATTAGTTAGTAGACCGAGGTCGATCTCTATGGGATAAATCTATACTTGGTTTTTTATAGCAAAAGAGGGCATGAAAGGTTTAGTGTCCAGTTTGGAGGATCAAGTTTCTTGCACATGAGTGTACAAGGTAGAATCGAGTAGATCACTTCAATGTTTGAATCAAAAAGAGGATGGAGTTGTGCTGGTGAGTCCAATGAGACTTGGGTCAAATTCAAGTATCTCTATATGGTTCATGTTTTATTTATTTCATTTGAAGCAACTAGTATTATGTTTGGATTGTGTGCATGAGTAAAATATGCACCATGGATATTTGGTGAGTTTGACTTTTATTTCTGGGATGTGTTGGAATCTTGAGGAAAAGGATATCTAGTCTAAGGATGAGATCCTCAATGAAAATTCATGTTTAGACACAGTTGCAGGTAATGGAAGATGTTAAGTATACATGGATGAAAAGAAGGTGGTTTAACCTACTTCACAAGAAGTCCAAAATTCTATGATGTAGAAGTATTATTTGATAAGAAAGGAATTAGTTTTATATATTCTTTCATATATTTTATTTCTCATTGATATATATTAGATCTTTTGAGCTTGATGATTAGAGGCAATGCAGGGGAGTTCATGTTGAGTGGGAGTAAGACATGGTTTTTGGCATTACAGGTTGGACACATGCATGTGCGGAGTGAGAGGAGAATGCTACTATTCAAAGTGGAATGAGACACAAGTTGTTTAGAGGAATTCATGGTTTTATAGGTATTTTGGGTTTAGTGTATGATGACATCACTTATAGTTTTATTTTTTAGTGCTGGATGTCCTTATCGGATGGTAGTTAGTGGTTGTTCAAATTTGGTTAAGAAGAGAGAGAAATGTTTTAGAGTTTGAAGGGTGAAAGAAGAAAAATCTATTTTTATAGGTTACAGGTGTAGTGTAACAAAAGTAGTGTGTATTTATAGTTCATTGGTGTTTCCCTTGTTTGTTTTCATCTTGGATGGTTGTGTAGTATGTTGATGACATTTTTACTGGTATTTACACTAGTCATTAGTAGCATGGTTATCATGGTTGTTGTTGTTGACATTGATGAGCACATGATTCATATGTGGCTTTGGAGTTAGTCGGTGAGAGACTTGGAGCTTTTGGAGAGCCTGGTAATATGGATGGATGTATATGGTGAGTTTATACATGAGGATAGATTTTATTTTGTGAGTCTATGATGATGAAAATATTTGTTTTACACATGGATTCCTATGAGCATGGTTTAGATGCCCTTGAGCATGAGTAGGGGATGTTTGTATTTCCTCTTATTACTATGTTACTCCATGATAGATATTTTTCTACAGATGGTTGTCTTGGAAATGTAAGTTTTTATGCAAGGTTGGATTTTTAGAATGCAATGTTTGGATTCTTTGCGTTATGTAGGTTTTGTGGATTGATCACCCACTAGTTTCATGTAGAACCCATTAGGGTGTGTCTTTACCTAGATTCTTGTTTTTATTATGCATATTCCAGTTTGACTTGTCTTTAGTCATTTGCATTGGTGGTTACATGGATACATGGATAGATGGTTGGAGAACATGGTTAGTTTTATAGGTATGGCTATGGTTGCAATTAAAGCTTAGTATTTCAGTTTGAGTGGGAGCTCTTGCAGGTGTGTTAGCCATAGTGGATTGGTTACATGATAGGCTTGGTGTTACAATTCAGTGGGAGCTTGATGTATGGATAGCTCGTGTATCATGGATCAATAGTAGCTTTGTGAAAGTATATGGTAAGTCATGGATTTGTTATCTTCTTATTTTTAGAAGATGGTTTAATCTTCCTATTTTTTTGAGAGAATTGTTGAAGTAAAGAATAGTTTGTCTTCACGGTATGTAGAGGACGGTAATGTACAAGTACATGTTTAGAAATTTATCTCCAAGTGGGAGATTGTTGAGTTGTGGAGCTAAATTTCTTCACAAAAATCATGTTTTACAAACTTGCAGGTTTACACAGTAATTGACATCAGTCGCCTAGGGGGAACCAACACCGGTTATCTATGTGTTTATGTTTTTATTTTAGATGTAGGATTAGATCCAACCTTTGATTTAAAGGTGATCTAAAGGTTGTAAATGTATAGTTAAGATGCCCTAAGTTTGTATAAGATTATATAAGCTAGAAAGTTAGGGTTAGAAGGTTAGAATTGCATGTAATTGATTATTATTGCATGTGGAATCCTTGGTTGAGAGGATGAAGAAGAAAAAGTTACATGAAGACATAGCTTCCATGGAGAGAAGTTGGACAGAAGGAAATTACAGGTACATTTAAATGGTGAGAAGAGGGTAATGTCTTCTACTGTATTTCCTTTGTATAGTTATTGTCTCAATGTAATGGCTTGCATAGTATGCAAATCACATAGAGTTTCTTCTTGTAGATCCACATGTTGTTGTGAGATCTTGTATTGTAGATCCATGAGACCATGTTGTATTATTGGTCCATAGAGATCTAGTATTGTAGCTCATTGGATAGCTTGTGGGTACATGATAGTATCCAAATATTGTAGAGGAGGTTGTCTTCTTGTTTGCACAGGTTGATGTAGTGATGGAGGAGAGACTTAATTCTTAGTGCACAGTTATGGTTGCACATTGGTAGACCCATTTGAGAGGTCTTGTTAGAAAATTCACAGAAATCTTGGTTGCATTTTAGAGATGCAGTAGTTCCTGGCTATGTCAGATCTACTTTGGTGGTTTGGAGGCATGGTTGTAGTGCACTCATGTAGATCCATTTAGAGATCTAGAGGAGGAGATACTCATGGAGAGATGCATTGTACTCATATGGGAAGATTTGATTTGCACTCTTGTTTATTTTATATTGATATATCTATCTTTAGTGGACGTATCCCACATTTGGTGAACCACGGTACATGTCTTTGTGTTATGTGTGTGTAATTTGTTTTGATTTGGATTTTCTAGTATATACTTCCACTTTCTTTATGGATTTTGGGTAATTGTTTACTTTTGTGTTTTTATTGAATCATAACACACTTTCCCTACACAGAGTATATTCCCAACAACATCTATTTACATTTTTATATCTAGTTATCACATGCACTTACACAAGGGCTTCCTAGTGCATGATTTCTACACACACACACAAGAGCTACATGGAGTTTGAGATGTAGTGTAATGCTTGGTTGTAATTTCTCTCTCTTAGGTGACCACCGAGGTCACTCAAACTCCCTAGATTACATCTTTTATTTTTGGGATTTGATGTAGTTTGAGGGTTTTGCAGTCATCTTCTCTTTGTAGGTTATAGGAGAATTCGAAATCATCTAGTGACATACGGTGACCAAAGGTGAAGGTTAGAGACCACCTTACAACACAACAAAAACTAATTTTCTAGCTCCTACATAGTCACAGTGCTCAACAAGGTCTCTAGTGCCTAGGAGGCCCGGTGTTGTTCTAGGTGCCCTATTCCAAGATCATCTAGAAATTCTAGGATTTTTTGAGTTTGATTATGTGAGTGGGATTAAATCCCTCCTCAAAGACAGTGAGGCTGCCCACTTGCTACTAATCTAAAACACAAATAAAAACAATATATACAATATTCACACTAATCTAACCATTGGGGTTGGGATAGAATCCCGAAATCCACATTCACACGATTCAAAGGTATGCCTTCGTAAATGAACGGGGTTAGAAACTATTACAATGAAAGAAGCACAATGGAAAGGAAATGAGAGAAACGTATTTTCTTTCGAGTAAACGCAGAGCACGAAATAATCATACGAGCTTTAGATCATAAATATAATGTCTGAGATGATTAGCCACACTAAGATGCTATGCAAAGAATAGCTTAAGATCATGAACATAAGAACAATGTCTTAAGTAAGATATATCCCACAACACAAAGTTTGTAAAATAATATCAACTCCTATTCTTTGAAATGATCGAACGAAAACACAAAGTTTTTCTTCTTTCCAATAGCTCCGAATATTACAAAAATCTCGACCCTTTGGAATGCATAAGCATCCCTTATTTATAATAAAAGGGAACGAGAGAAAATAGGATAAATCCTAGAAAATAGTGTTCTTTAAACAGTGTTCTATTTTGCTTGATCCTCACGCAGGAGACCAAGTCAAAATTTGCTTCCTACATGACGAAACAAAAATGAAAAAGACATGTCAATTTCAAGATTGAAATGACATGAAACATCAAGAATTAGTCTGAATCATCATCTTTCACTCCTTCATCTTTCTCTTCCTCCAGCTGCACCTGTTTGTTCCGAAATTCTTGGAACTTTCGAATTATGCCTTGCATTTCATTTTCACAAAAAGCGAGAATGATCATTCCAAATTTCGCAGGTTTCATGGATATCACTAGCACCGCCGGGAAGCTTTTTCAATCTTTTGCTGAGCTTTCTCAAGGACTCAAAAGAATGTTCAATTCTTACAAACCGATCAATGACCTCAATACCAAATCCGTGCATTGGTTCATGCTGAACTGACTCTTGGACTTGTTTGAAGAGATCATCTGCTGATAAGATACCTGAGTTCCCAACCGACACCTTTGGACAAATCTTCAGCAACTCTTCTTCCAAATCACTTTTTCCATCAATCAATTTATCCCTTGATTCTCTCAACTTAGCGCAGGCTTCGTTGAGAATCTTCACCCTGAACCTGATGGCTTTAGTCAACTGAAAATGCTTATCCGTATGTGGGATAACGCCTTCTTCTACCAAGAGATGTGCTGGTATTTGCTTTAATACTTGGAGAGCTTCATAAGTCAAATCAAGATGTCCAATTTCTTGAGAAAACTCATCATCCATCTTCTCTCCATCCTTCTGAATATCCCCCACAGATTGATGAACTTTCACAACGTCTTGTATCACCTCCTTCCCCTGTTGGAGTAACCTTTGGATCCATTCATCGACCACTCTTCCTTTTTTAGCAATCTTCTCAATTGTAGGTACTGATGAGAAATCGAATCCGACAGGAGAAGAAGATGGTATGGATTCAAGGGGTTTTGAGAGTTTAAGCAAAACCTCTCAACAACGCTCCACTTTTCCTTTAAGCTCATCTCTATTGCTCTTTTTGTTTCTTTCAACTTCTGCACAACACGCTTGTGGCATCCCACGCATCTTGTTGCGCCCCTTCTACTGTCACTCTTCCTAGAGCCACCCCGGTTATCTGATAATCAGAGGCTGTTATGTCCTCTTTAGTTTTGTCAGTCGCGGGAGTGGCTATCTCTGCGAACTTATCTCCTCGAAGCGTCCACCAAAACCCTTGAAACTGTTTTGGGCTTTTTGCCTGATTTAGCAAGAGGAGCCTTGAGTGAGCTGAAATCAAAGGCTCAGGTAGGGGCACAATCACCTTCCTCTTCCTCGAGTTTTCTCGAGTAGCCATTGCGCGTATCGTAGGGAGTTGCCATGGTCAGCGAGCCTGGTATCATACTCTCAAGGGAGAAGATTCTACTAGTGGAGGAGGAATAGTTACCAACGTGGTAGTAGATCCAATAAAAAGAGGCACAGGAGGGGGCGTGTTGGTGATCACTTGGGTACCAACAGAGAGGGGTGAAAGTCCAGAGAAAATACTGGCCATTACTAAAGAAGTTGATGGAGAATAAGGAGGTAGGAGTGGTTGTGAGGAAAGAGGCACAGATTCAGACTCCAAAGCCTTGGATGCAAGAGATAAGGTCTCTTCAGTTGAGCAATCAGCAAATGGTGAAACCAGAGGCTGACTTCCTTCTCCTTCCAAAGTAATTTCTCCTATTTCTGGTGGCATTGGTGATTCTGGCACATTCACCGTTTCTACTGGAGAAACAATTGAAGAGATTTCTCTTTCTTTCCTCTTTTTGACAATCTTGACCTTTATAGGCCCCCTAGAAGATTTTCTGTCCTTTTCCTTTTTGGAGGGCCCCGCCTCTGAAGCAGCCAACTTTGAAAACTTATCATCTTTAAAATTCATTCCCCAAGAGGAGAGCCATGCTTTGGTGCGTGCAAGAATTAGAGCCGACCTATCTGTAATGGAGGCTTTTTCACTGATTGACCAATCAATAGGTGGGAAAACATATTGATCTTCATTTAGTCCATCATAGGAAAGATCCAAAACACTTTCATTGTCACTGGTACCTTCGGGTAAATCAGCAAGCTCAAGTGTTTGAATCTCAGCAATTGTCAATCTGCTATTATCCTTTCTGCGAACAGCAACCTCATTACGCAGATCAATCCAAATATCCTCTATGTTTGGCCTGTGCAGATGCAGGGTTCCATACGCCCTGAGCACTCCTCGATGTCAAAACCGTCTCGAGGTTTCATATGCTTCCTCAACTTGTCCTGAAGCTCATGGATAACATTTTTAGCCTTCACCACTGTTGAGCAAGTGTATCTCCCAATAGAAATTGGGAAGGATACAACAGCCTTATGTTTACTTTGTTGGAATTTATGGAAATCCAACAGCTACCTAACCAATTCCATCAATATCAGTTTATCTCCTGGATATCAGGGCAGGTGAAAAGGATCCCCCGAGTACATGACCACCCGTAGATATGTGAACTTCTTGAACTGTAAGAAGACACATCCCCATTTGGAAACTTCAGCCCAAGCCTCATCTGAGACTCTTGTCTTCCTCAATTCAGGGTTTAGCCTGCAGATGTTTTCATAGAAGAAGGCGTCATTCACCCTTCTGAATTGATCTTGGGATCCCTTCCTTGTCAGTTGAGGGAAGTATTGATACACATGACTCCCCGTCCTGCTTCCCTTAGTATCCAATCCGGGATAGTTCCTCATCCCGGCCGCTGCATATGTGACATATGAAGACATATAAAATTTCCCAGTTGACAAGACCGTCATGTCATTTGGGAATCAATCTCATTACTAATGAGAGTGCCCTACCAATCCCTTGCTGATTCTTCTTGATGGTGATCATGAATTGATACATCCACCCTTGAATACATTCGATTCGGGAAAACCAAAACCCGACTCAAGAGAGTGATGATGTCATTGATCTCTTGGATGAAATCACTCCTGGGGATAAGTCTTGGAAATCTGGAGACAACCGGCTTGGCCTTGATCAGGAACTTTTTATTTACATGCTTGATGCAGTTTTCCTGATCGTTGTCCCAGGCTTTCTGAGCTGACTTGATGTCCAACTCTCCATACTCTTCAAAATTGGGTAGTCTGAGGAGGTCATCAAAGTAACCTCCATCCAATTTGATCACTACTTCACCTGCCTGACTTCTCACAGAACGAGAAGCCGAGTCATAACTGGAGGCACAGGCCAAAATGAATTCAGGGCACTGAGCGGCCATGGGAAAACCAGCTGCAAGGGGTAAGCCACTATCGGCTATCGCTTTCATCCACGGAGTTTGGGAGGAACTCCTTACCCTACTCCAGAAATCTTCAATATCTATATTCCCAAGCTCTGTATCTCGATGTCATAGTTGCAATCAATATATGATGGAGACTCCACCTTTCTAAACTTGTATTTCATTCTTCCTGACTTCTCAGTCTTTTCTTGAGATGGACCAGGGTCCGACATGAAGGATGTCGAAGGAAGAAAGTTTCAAGATCAGGGGATGTCACACACTGTGAAAAATCCGAGCTACTGGATATGTCGGATGAACGGAAGAGTCCGACGCACTGAGGAGGATGTCGGGAAATCCAGGAAACCCGATGCGCTGAGAGTGTCGAAACTCTGGAAAGTCCGGCACTTTGAGGATGTCGTCGAAATCAAGAAAGCCCGACACTTGTGATGATGTCGAAACTTGAAGAAAGCCCGACACTTGTGATGATGTCGGAAACTCTGGAAAGTCCGGCAAGCCAAACCTTCAATATACTTCGGGTCTTCGACACTGCACAACACCCTTCAAAACCCGAGAAGAGAAAAACAGGGTTTTTTGTTGAATTTCAAACATGCCATCTCTTTTTAACCATTCATGTACCAAGCACATAATAAAAATTTGAGGAAATAACACCAAGTGGTAATTTCGAAGAGATAGACCCTAAAACCTAAACCCCGTTTAGAAAACAACTCCAGAAAGAAGAAGAATAAAAATCCCTCAAAACCCAGTAAGAAAATGAGAAGAATCCACGCGCAATCAATCCATAAAAACTAGGAACAAAGAATGGAAAGAGAAATACCTTCAACCAGAGAAAGGAAAGATCAAAAACAGGTGATTCAATCGGGCACAGGTGAGCTTTCGGGTTTCGAGATTGGAAGAGCATGTACGAAAATCCACGAGTTAAAAATACGTCCGGTAAAAATGACGTGTAAATCCGCATATTTATAAGAAAATTTGTAATTAATACACTTCGCCTGGCACGTGCCAACTCACCCGACAACTCGGCATTAACGCCATGTCAAGATGCTCGAGGTCCGAAACCCGAAACAAAGGCGTTAGAGTAATTCGGGTTTCAGGTTTCGGGAAACACAAGACACAGAGCATGAGATGTTTAGATGCTTCAACGTTCCGAAAACCCGACATGAAGGACTAAATCAGACTTCGGGTATCGGGAGACAGGCGACACAAAACATGCTTTGATAAGGCATGTTCCGATGCGCCAAGGTCCGAAACCCGACTTGACTCTACTTGAAGCGGTTTCGGGTTTCGGAAACACAAGACATAAAACATTTAAAACACATGTTGACTCACAGAAACCCGAAAACCCGATTTTCTCTAAAAAGGTAATTTTAAAACCAACTTTAAAAATTTCGTAGGGGTTATCTCGATAGTTTGGAGTAAACTCAAAATCGAGATAACAAATGCTCCAATGGGACTTTCTTTGTAATACCAAAGGAAGAGAACTCAGAATCTCTGGTCTTATCTATTGGGCTACGGAGTCTGAAAAGAAGAAAACCAAAACAAAACAAAACGAAGAAAGAAAGAAAACCAAAAGCAAACACACAACAAAAAGTAAAGTATGTACAATGCAAGAGAACATCTTGCATTAGTGATGGAACAACTTTAGATGTTGTCCGCTAAAAGGTAAAGGGAGTAACCCTCCATCCAGATATGATAGAAGGAAACTATTTTCACCATTCAGCTCATGGATCTTGAAAGGCCCTTTCCACAAAGAATCGAACTTCCCGTGCATTCCTTTTTGTTCCCTCCTCTTATCCCAAAGCAACACCAGGTCTCCAATCTGGAAATTACGCTGCTTTGATTTCTTGTCAAAAATTGTCTTCACTCTGCTCTGATGATCTGCGATGCGATCAACCACCTTGCTTCGTTCCTCTTCTAGCCTGGCTAGGTACATAACCCTCTTCTCAATGGAATTTTGAAAGGCCGTATCTTCAACTGCTTTTGCCAACTGTAAGGCTGGCAACTCCACTGAGATAGGTATCTCAGCATCAATCCCGTACAGTACTTGGAAAGGGGACATCCCTATGGCTCGCTTTGGGGTGATTCGATCAGCCCACAACGCATCATACAATGCTTTGTGCCATGTCCTCTGGTTTTCATCTACTAGTTTTCTAATAATGGTAACCAGGTTCTTGTTGCTGGATTCAGCTTGCCCATTGCCTTGGGGATAATAATCAGATGAGTGAGCCAGAGTGATACCGAATCCATAGCAAAATTCTGTCAACTCATGCGACGAGAAATTAGAGGCATTATCAGCTACAATCTTATGAGGCACACCGAATCTAACAATTATATTTTCCTTAAGGAACTTGCAAACAGCTTCAGAGGTTGCTTGCTTGATTGGTGCGGCTTCTACCCACTTGGTAAAATAGTCTGTAGCAGTCAGCACGTAATTGTGTCCGACTGAGGCAGGATTCAATGTTCCAATGAAATCAATTCCCCACTGGCGAAAAGGTTCCTCAATCACTACGGGCTTCAGGGGAAGAGCTGCTAACTTGGGACGGCCAACGAAATGTTGACAAGCTTCACACTTTGACACCCATTCTGCTGAATCTCGAAAGAGAGTAGGCCAATAGTACCTAGCCCGCAGGATCTTATAAGTTGTTACAAAAGATGAAAAATGTCCTCCGCATGCTAGGCTATGGAAGGATTCTAACAACTTTACCTATTGTGATTTATCAACACAACGCAGGAAGACACCATCAATACCTTTCTTGTATATTCCGTTATTCCACAAAAGGTATTTTGCAGATCTCAGCTTGACTGTCCTCTTCTCCTTTTGGTTTAAATGCGGGGGGCATTCACCATAAGTTAGAAAGAAAGCAATGTCCGTGTACCATTCGTCAGTTGTACTCACGAAAAGCACCAAGGGCAGCTCTGAAGAAGCATCTTGAGTCTTTTCACATTCTGCCTCAACATGATTTTCTGCAATTAATTGGCACAGGCCCCTTCCTCGTACCAACTTGGTAGGTCTGATGTCCAAGTCGTACTCCTGAACTTTAGCTATCCAGGTACCTCGTTGACTTCCCAACTCTTGTTGAGTCAAAATGGATTTAACGGCAGTGTCGGGAACGAGAACGAGAGTATGGGAATTTAGCACATAGTACCTGAAATGCTTCACCGCTCGTACCACCGCATAAGCATGCTTTTCAATTTGAGACATCTTCAATTCATGCTCCTTCAATGGGCAGCTCATAAATGCGATGGGAGCTTCAATGCTTTCCCCGTTTTCCTGCATCAGGATGGCTGACACTGTGTGAGCAGAGGCGTAGCTGTACATGATGAAATCTTTCTTGAAGTCTGGACATACTAGGATAGGAGCGCCAACAACTACCCTTTTGATTTCTTCGAATGCAAGCTTCCCTTCTGTACTCCATCGAAATGGAACTTTTCCTTTCATCATCCCAAGGATATCCTTGGTTTTGTCAGCGAAATCAGGTACAAACCTTCTTAGGAAATTAACCTTTCCGAAGAAAGAGTGAACTCCAGTTTTACTTGTTGGTAGGGTAAGACTCTGAATGGCCTTTACCCTTTCTGGGTCAATTTTTGTTCCTTCTCTAGTCACGATATGACCTAGCAATTTTCCTTCGGTCACCCCGAACATAGACTTCTTGGGATTCAATGAAATCCCGTGACGCCTGCATCTCAAAAGAACCTGCTCCAAATGATCATAATGATCACTTCATTTTTTAGAGAAAACGGTCAAGTCATCTAAATACACAACTATGACCTTGCCCATCAGGTCTCTGAATGCCAAGTCCATAGCTCTCTGAAAAGTGGCTCCGGCGTTGATCAAGCCGAAAGGCATCCTCCTGTAAGCAAAGGTACCCCATGGGGTTGTGAAGGCCGTCTTGTGTTGATCTTCCATAGTTACCTCAACTTGATTATATCCTGAAAATCCATCAAGCATGGATAACATTTCAGATCCGATAACTAGTTTGTAATACCTGATCCATGATAGGCAAGGGATAGTTATCCTTCAACTGACGACTGATTCAGGTTCCGGAAGTCAACACAGATTCGGATTTCACCATTCTTCTTCCTAACAGGGATGATGTTAGCAACCCAAGTGGAGTGATGGATTGGAAAAATAATCCTGGCATCCAACATCTTCTGAATTTCCACAAGGATAGTCCCTGAGATCTTGGGATTATAATGTCTTTGCTTTTGCCTATACGGCTTCACATCAGGTTTCAAAGGAATACTGTGTTGTACGTCTTTGGGCTTGAAGGATTTTAAATCTGCATAAGACCAGGCCAACACATCCATGTATCTCTTCAGAAGTGAAGTGAATCTTGCTTTTTCTTCAGGGGAACAACATTTCCCAATATTCACCATCCTAGGTTGATCAGACGAACCTAGATTGATTTGATCTACTTCAGAGGAAGAAGCTCCTTCAACTTGCCTTTTATTTTGAATAAAACGATCATGCTTATCAAACAAACCTTCCAAAGAAACCAAACCTTTTGGTATCTTGTTGCCTTTAAGCTGAATAAACTCACCATCAACCTCTTGATATGGATCTGAGATAGTTTCACTAAGGCTGATTCGTAACCTTCAAAGTATAACTCATCAAATTGTCACCTTTTTTAGAAAAGCTACACCGTTGATCATCATTGAACACTTGCCAGTGAGTTGCATTATCTGGGATACTGGGACGGTACACAATCTCGATGGAGTATGTATCTTGCTTGAAATGAGGATGAGGAAGGAGGAGGGACGCAGACACGGCTAAAGAATCAGCCTTGTCATTATAATCTCTCAAAACTGCCTTAATAGAAAATGCATCAAAGCATTCTATACTATCCCAAACTTTGTTCCTGTAATGTCTCAAGCGATCATTTTTCACCTGATAGATTCCCCGAACCTGGTTGACAATCAGCTCCGCATCCCCTTGGACTTTGAGATTTCAGATTCCCTTCTGTCTGGCCATTTCTAATCCTAATAACAGGGCTTCATATTCAGCCGTGTTGTTAGTATTATCAAATTGCAACTTGTAAGCTGATGGGAAAATTTCTGAATTAGGAGATATGAGAACAACACCAATGCCTGATCCGGTGGTTGAGCAGCTACCATCATCGAATTCGGGTCCAAATAGCATTAGGATCTTCTTCCTCGACATCTACAAAGGGGTATCTCTGAAGTCATGAAATAATTTCCAAAGCTAGCATCTTCGAAAAGAATTTGAGCTTTAGGATCATCTGATTTAGTTACCAAATACCTCACCTGCGGTTCAGGATGGAGAACCTGATGAACCCCATTGATTGGGATCTTGGCTTTGGTCCAATCCATGCTAATCTCTCCTCCGACATCTTTACAAAAACCCCTACCCAAGAGGATACCGTAAGCAGGATGTCAGCAACTAGAATGGTCATTTTCACTCTCTTTTCTGGGAAAGCAACAAATGCGAACTGTGCATCTTTGATTTGACCAATCAAAGGAACTTGTTTGGTTTCCATAGAGTAACACCATCCATATGACTTAGTCAAAGTAAGCCCAAGAGCATGGGCTACTTTTGAGGGCATAACATTGTCGAGGCCCCTGAGTCGATGATGCAATTGCTGAGTTTAAACCCATTTATAAGTAAAGACAAATAAAATGGTTCAATCTTTCCCGAAGAAGAAGCAAAGGTCAGATTGTTCTGAGGTGGGATTTTAGTAGGATTTGGAAGGAGACCTTTTGAAGGTGATGGAACAACCACTTTACTTCTGATGAATTTGGCAAGTTTTTCGAACTGTTCAGGATTTGACTGAAGGTATTCTGCTTCCGACATTTGGATTTTAGTTCTCTTTGCATGGTCAACAATGTCAAAAGCAGTATAAGAAGGGGTGATGGTAGGCTCAGTTCTATCACATGAGCTTGAGCTGGGGCACTGATCTTAGGAGAAGGAGAATAAGGAGCAGTTGCCTTTTTGGTGACCTCTCTTTCAGTTTGTGCTGAAATAGGAGTACCTCTTTTAACTATGGCTATGGGAAGTTCCTTATTCTTCTCCTTAGTGTTTTCAAGAGGTTTTCTGGGATTCTGAGATTGGGATCGAGTGAAGACAACAAATGACTGACCATCTGGCGCACATTCATCTTCATCGTATTCCAAATACCCAATGCTGGAGTCACCAGCCGAATCATCATAAGACTCATCGGCATATCCTGAAGCTTCAAAAGCCTCCAGAATCTTGTTCTTCTGGTTCTTCATCTTCTTCAACTATTTCTACTGCTGCATTGATAGGAGGAGCTTCAATCGCTAGCCTCGGTTGAGCAGGAGTTAATCACGGCCTATCCCTTGCAGGTGCACCATTGTTGTTATTGAAATTCCGTCTAGGGATATCCCGATACGGAACATTGTTCACCTGCTGAGACATTTGCTTTTTTAAAGCAATCAAATCATTAGCCATTTTCTAAAACATAGGATCAATATTACCTTGAGAAGAACCTTGATTTTTGAGTTTGGGTATGTCCTTCTTGATCCTTCCAGCCAAAATGAGATCATCCTCTATTTCAATAGCTGTTGACTGAGCAACATCCAAATTTGGGATAACCGACCTTCTTAATAAAAAGCTCACATCAAGAGGTTGAGCATTAATGAAGAAGCATTTCTGATTTTCGAGTTGGAACAGCTACCTCCGGAATCTTTCGAATCAGTTTATTAAACTTGGCCACAAAGTCCCGCATGGGTTCATGAGATTCCTTCTTCATATGAGTAAGTTGAGCTAACAAGGCATGAGAATCTTCGGCTGGTTTGAAACGTGCTTCGAACTTGGTCCGCATGGTAGTCCAGTTTGTGATGCATGCATTTGGAAGATGATAAAACCATTCAGCTGCTGCACCGTGCAACGTCTCAACAAAAAGTCACACAGAAACATCTTCGTGAGCTACTCCAAGAATGCCGCACGCTACAAAGAAAGATGCAACGTGTTCATCAGGATGCTGCTTCCCATCCCCATTAAATTTGGGAATGTTTTTACGTGATCCATGTGGTAACTCATGCAATGGTGGAGTTAAAGAAAGAGGACCAATAACTGCACCCCAAGGCACAGGTTGCACTGCCATCCTTCTGAAAAGAGTACGTATAGGGATCCGAGTATCAGACAAGAGTAATGCACGACAAGTTGCAGATGCTTCCCATTCCACGGGGATCCGGTGTCTCCGAACAGGCGAAGAACTTCTGGTTCGGTTAGAAACAATGTTGTTGGGAGACAGGCTGAAATTGTGCTGTTGTAGCAACTCAAAGAGTGGGTCAATTTCACCTTGGGCTCGGCGGGACCGAGTGAAGATCTTCCTGGCCAGCTTGAACTGGGAAAGAGACCTTTAAAAATAAGGCAAATACGGAGTCGCCAGACACCAAGAGGATAAGCTTTATACTATAAATCCGTATTCCCCAGTGGAGTCACCAAAAACAGTTGGTTGGATATTTTGTCAACCCAAAATATGAGGTTCAACCACAGTATATGGGATTAAATCCCTCCTCAAAGACAGGTGAGGCTGCCTGCTTGCTACTAATCTAAAACACAAATGAAAACAATATATACAGTATTCACACTAATCTAACCATTGGGGGTTGGGATAGAATCCCGAAATCCGCATTCACACGATTCAAAGGTATGCCTTCGTAAATGAACGGGTTAGAAACTATTACAATGAAAGAAGCACAATGGAAAGGAAATGAGAGAAACGTATTTTCTTTCGAGTAAACGCAGAGCACGAAATAATCATACGAGCTTTAGATCATAAATATAATGTCTGAGATGATTAGCCACACTAAGAAAAATATAAGATGCTATGCAAAGAATAGCTTAAGATCATGAACATAAGAACAATGTCTTAAGTAAGATATATCCCACAACACAAAGTTTGTAAAATAATATCAACTCCTATTCTTTGAAATGATCGAACGAAAACACAAAGTTTTTCTTCTTTCCAATAGCTCCGAATATTACAAAAATCTCGACCCTTTGGAATGCATAAGCATCCCTTATTTATAATAAAAGGGAACGAGAGAAAATAGGATAAATCCCAGAAAATAGTGTTCTTTAAACAATGTTCTATTTTGCTTGATCCTCACGCAGGAGACCAAGTCAAAATTTGCTTCCTACATGACGAAACAGAAATGAAAAAGACATGTCAATTTCAAGATTGAAATGACATGAAACATCAAGAATTAGTCTGAATCATCATCTTTCGCTCCTTCATCTTTCTCTTCCTCCACCATTTACACTGCTTTGTTCCAAATTCTTGAACTTTCAATTATGCCTTGCATTTCATTTTCATCAAAGCGCAGAGAATGATCATTCCAAATTTCGCAGGTTTCATGGATATCACTAGCACCGCCGGAAGCTTTTTCAATCTTTTGCTGAGCTTTCTCAAGGACTCAAAAGAATGTTCAATTCTTACAAACCGATCAATGACCTCAATACCAAATCCGTGCATTGGTTCATGTTGAACTGACTCTTGGACTTGTTTGAAGAGATCATCTGCTGATAAGATACCTGAGTTCCCAACCGACACCTTTGGACAAATCTTCAGCAACTCTTCTTCCAAATCACTTTTTCCATCAATCAATTTATCCCTTGATTCTCTCAACTTAGCGCAGGCTTCGTTGAGAATCTTCACCCTGAACCTGATGGCTTTAGTCAACTGAAAATGCTTATCCGTATGTGGGATAACGCCTTCTTCTACCAAGAGATGTGCTGGTATTTGCTTTAATACTTGGAGAGCTTCATAAGTCAAATCAAGATGTCCAATTTCTTGAGAAAACTCATCATCCATCTTCTCTCCATCCTTCTGAATATCCCCCACAGATTGATGAACTTTCACAACGTCTTGTATCACCTCCTTCCCCTGTTGGAGTAACCTTTGGATCCATTCATCGACCACTCTTCCTTTTTTAGCAATCTTCTCAATTGTAGGTACTGATGAAAAATCGAATCCGACAGGGACAGAAGAAGATGGTATGGATTCAAGGGGTTTTGAGAGTTTAAGCAAAACCTCTGTCAACTGCTCCACTTTTCCTTTAAGCTCATCTCTGTTGTCTTTTGTTTCTTTCAACTTCTGGCACAAAGACGCTTTGTGGCATCTCCATCTTGTTGCGCCCTTTCCGCTGTCACTCTTCCTAGAGCCACCCTGGTTATCTGATAATCAGAGGCTGTTATGTCCTCTTTAGTTTTGTCAGTCACGGGAGTGGCTATCTCTGCGAACTTATCTCCTGAAGCGTCCACCAAAACCCTTGAAACTGTTTTGGGTTTCTTGCCTGATTTAGCAGTAGGAGCCTTGAGTGAGCTGAAATCAAAGGCTGGTAGGGGCACAATCACCTTCCTCTTCCTCGAGTTTGCTCGAGTAGCCATTGCGGCGTATCAGAGGGAGTTGCCACGGTTGTAGAAGCTGGTATCATACTCTCAAGGGGAGAAGATTCTACTAGTGGAGGAGGAATAGTTACCAACGTGGTAGTAGATCCAATAAAAAGAGGCACAGGAGGGGGCGTGTTGGTGATCACTTGGGTCCCAGCAGAGAGGGGTGAAAGTCCATAGAGAAAATACTGGCCATTACTGAAGAAGTTGATGGAGAATAAGGAGGTAGGAGTGGTTGTGAGGAAAGAGGCACAGATTCAGACTCCAAAGCCTTGGATGCAAGAGATAAGGTCTCTTCGGGCTTGAGCAATCAAGCAAATGGTGAAACCAGAGGGTCGACTTCCTTCTCCTTCCAAAGTAATTTCTCCTATTTCTGGTGGCGTTGGTGATTCTGGCACATTCACCATTTCTACTGGAGAAACAATTGAAGAGATTTCTCTTTCTTTCCTCTTTTTGACAATCTTGACCTTTATAGGCCCCCTAGAAGATTTTCTGTCCTTTTCCTTTTTGGAGGGCCCCGCCTCTGAAGCAACCAACTTTGAAAACTTATCATCTTTAAAATTCATTCCCCAAGAGGAGAGCCATGCTTTGGTGCGTGCAAGAATTAGAGCCGACCTATCTGTAATGGAGGCTTTTTCACTGATTGACCAATCAATAGGTGGGAAAACATATTGATCTTCATTTAGTCCATCATAGGAAAGATCCAAAACACTTTCATCACACTGTACCTTCGGTAAATCAGCAAGCTCAAGTGTTTGAATCTCAGCAATTGTCAATCTGCTATTATCCTTTCTGCGAACAGCAACCTCATTACGCAGATCAACCCAAATATCCTCTATGTTTGGCCTGTGCAGATGCAGGGTTCCATACGCCCTGAGCACTCCTCGGATGTCAAAACCATCTCGAGGTTTCATATGCTTCCTCAACTTGTCCTGAAGCTCATGGATAACATTTTTAGCCTTCACCACTGTTGAGCAAGTGTATCTCCCAATAGAAATTGGGAAGGATACAACAGCCTTATGTTTACTTTGTTGGAATTTATGGAAATCCAACAGCTGCCTAACCAATTCCATCAATATCAGTTTATCTCCTGATATCGGGGCAGGTGAAAAGGATCCCCGAGTACATGACCACCCGTAGATATGTGAACTTCTTGAACTGTAAGAAGACACATCCCCATTTGGAAACTTCAGCCCAAGCCTCATCTGAGACTCTTGTCTTCCTCAATTCAGGGTTTAGCCTGCAGATGTTTTCATAGAAGAAGGCGTCATTCACCCTTCTGAATTGATCTTGGGATCCCTTCCTTGTCAGTTGAGGGAAGTATTGATACACATGACTCCCGTCCTACTTCCCTTAGTATCCAATCCGGGATAGTTCCTCATCCCCCGCTGCATATATGACATATGAAGACATATAAAATTTCCCTGTGGACAAGACCGTTGTCATTTGGGAATCAATCTCATTACTAATGAGAGTGCCCCACTCAATCCCTTGCTGATTCTTCTTGATGGTGATCATGAATTGATACATCCACCCTTGGAATACATTCGATTCGGGCAAACCAAAACCCGACTCAAAGAGAGTGATGATGTCATTGATCTCTTGGATGAAATCACTCCCGGGATAAGTCTTGGAAATCTGAGAGACACCGGCTTGGCCTTGATCAGAACTTTTTATTTACATGCTTGATGCCATTTTCCCGATCGTTGTCCCAGGCTTTCTGAGCTGACTTGATGTCCAACTCTCCATACTCTTCAAAATTGGGTAGTCTGAGGAGGTCATCAAAGTAACCTCCGTCCAATTTGATCACTACTTCACCTGCCTGACTTCTCACAGAACGAGAAGCCGAGTCATAACTGGAGGCACAGGCCAAAATGAATTCAGGGCACTGAGCGGCCATGGGAAAACCAGCTGCAAGGGGTAAGCCACTATCGGCTATCACTTTCATCCACGGAGTTTGGGAGGAACTCCTTACCCTACTCCATAAATCTTCAATATCTATATTCCCGAGCTCTGTATCTCGGATGTCATAGTTGCAATCAATATATGATGGAGACTCCACCTTTCTAAACTTGTATTTCATTCTTCCTGACTTCTCAGTCTTTTCTTGAGATGGACCAGGGTCCGACATGAAGGATGTCGAAGGAAGAAAGTTTCAAGATCAGGGGATGTCGCACACTGTGAAAAACCTGATCTACTGGATATGTCGGAAGAACGGAAGAGTCCGACACTGAGGAGGATGTCGGGAAATCCAGGAAACCCGATGCGCTGAGAGTGTCGGAAACTCTAGAAAGCCCGACACTTGTGATGATGTCGAAAACTGAAGAAAGCCCGACACTTGTGATGATGTCGGAAACTCAAGAAAGCCCGACACTTGTGATGATGTCGGAAACTCTGGAAAGTCCGGCAAGCCAAACCTTCAATATACTTCGGGTCTTCGACACTGCACAACACCCTTCAAAACCCGAGAAGAGAAAAAACAGGGTTTTTTGTTGAATTTCAAACATGCCATCTCTTTTTAACCATTCATGTACCAAGCACATAATAAAATTTGAGGAAATAACACCAAGTGGAAATTTCGAAGAGATAGACCCTAAAACCTAAACCCCGTTTAGAAAACAACTCCAGAAAGAAGAAGAATAAAAATCCCTCAAAACCCAGCAAGAAAATGAGAAGAATCCACGCGCAATCAATCCACAAAAACTAGGAACAAAGAATGGAAAGAGAAATACCTTCAACCAGAGAAAGGAAAGATCGAAAACAGGTGATTCAATCGGGCACAGGCGAGCTTTCGGGTTTCGAGATTGGAAGAGCATGTACGAAAATCCACGAGTTAAAAATACGTCCGGTAAAAATGACGTGTAAATCCACATATTTATAAGAAAATTTGTAATTAATACACTTCGGCTTGGCACGTGCCACCTCACCCGACAACTCGGCATTAACGCCATGTCAGCATGCTCGAGAGGTCCGAAAACCCGAAACAAAGGCGCTTAGAACAATTCGGGTTTCGGGTTTCGGGAAACACAAGACATAGAGCATGAGATGTTTAGATGCTTCAACGTTCCGAAAACCCGACATGAAGGACTAAATCGACTTCGGGTATCGGGAGACAGGCGACACAAAACATGCTTTGGATAAGGCATGTTCCGATGCGCCGAAGGTCCGAAAACCCGAATTGACTCTACTTGAAGCGGGTTTCGGGTTTCGGAAAACACAAGACATAAAACATTTAAAACTCATGTCGACTCATCAAAACCCAAAACCCGATTTTCTCTTAAAAAGCAATTTTGCAAAACTAGCTTTAAAAATTTCGTAGGGGTTATCTCGATAGTTTGGAGTAAACTCAAAACCCATAGCAAAGATAATATTGTACTCATGATAGTGTAAACCAAGTGTGTTATAAGATAGATAAGTACCATAGTAGAAACAAAAATTATAGCCAAGTAAACAATACTATATATAATCATGGTCATATGTAGGCATGGATCCAAAAACATGGGACACTCACGGTGTCACAATAAAATCACAATAGAAGACATAATGTGCCACGAGTTAGAGAAAAAAATGCATACCCACAACATAGGAATGAAGCCTCAAACATTAGACACCCACCGTGTCATTAGAAAAACAAGGTCCTTAGGTCATATAAATAAAATAAAGAAAACAATTATATAATTATAATCAAAATGGATAATCAATTGAATCCACACGATAAACAATCAAGGAAATAATACACATAAGTAAGTAGTGACAACAATAAATGAATCATGTATAGATATCCAAAATATAGATACCAATAGAAGTTAGGACTACACAAGATACGTATTTTATTCATGTTAGCTCAAATGATAACAATGTGGAAATGTTTTGTGTGTGTATTATATATATATGTATGTATGTATGTATGTATGTATATAACCAAGCATGATGAGGAAGGTGTAAAGTAACATATAATGAAACAAAAGCATTTGTATAGCATGGGGGTGCCCCCAAAAAGTAGTGTAAGGAACCAAGTTGGCTCCTATCATCATGTATCAACATGTGTGTGTGTCTTGGATTAAGCTCAATAAACCTCATGAATGCATATGTGTAAAGAAAAATATGTTATCTATCAAACCAACATCATAAACAATAACTGAAATATCACTCATATGCCCAATCTACACATGTAAATATTTCACTCTATCTCGTTGTAAATATATTTAGGTGAGCCCAATCTACACGTGTCCCACCAATAGGCCACACAACTAGAATACACTCATATTCCCACCCATGTAATATTATCACTATAGCCACATCACCACCATGGTTCTCTAATGTAAACATGTATAGATCTTTATATAAGTGGGCTAGTACACATCGGCCCCATGCGTATTGTCACTTGTGCTCCTCATGGCCTAGAAAATATGCCACATCCTCTAATGTATGGATACTCCTTGACCATCTACATCCACAAATGATGTTAACAACACAACAATTTATTTCCACAATTAAGGAACACTAGAATTCATAATGGATATCAATCTAATAGTGGGCTCCCATGACAACCACAACTCACTCAAAATATTTGTGCCTATCTCACATGGCATGGCATATCTAGGGGTAATACTTGAACCCTCTCACCTGTAATAGGTAGCTACAATATCTGGTATACACCCTCCATGTCACTATCATCTCCCTTGTTGGGAGATAAAACATGCAAATATCGACATTTCACCGCTCACAAAAATTTATAATCAAATACATATTTGGGGAACTTCCCTAATCGAGCCACATACCATGATTTGGCCCTATCAAGCACATCCCATCATGCATCATCTAGACCCAAAGAAAATTGGTTCATCATGTTTCGACCACCATGGAACTCCCATATGTGGATGTCCCTCTACAAACACAAAATTCACAACCAAAACAAAGTGTTAGAACATCACAAATACTACAAAAAAACTCATCATACATCAATACAAAATGCCCCCATCATATATAAATCACCTCCAATAGCATACCCTCACATTTGGGTTAATTTTAGGAACATAATGTCTAAACTATACAAATATTTCTCAAAATCGTATGTTTGAGGTTGGTACCATATGGTCCCAACCCAAGGGAAAAACTAGACCATTCAAATCCCAATATCATCAATATATACAAAATTCCACAAATTTTGAAATTTTCAAAAAAGGGAATCCTACCCTATTTTGCACAAAATCATTAGTATTAAATTCACTTACCAACTCATCTATCATTTACAACTAAATTACATCTCCCACATTCTTAAATCATGTCTACACATGACCTCTCTAGCTCTAATCATCCTTGCAAACTTATTACCACACTCAATCGCAATCACACAATGAAAAGTACCTTTTACTTTTTCAACTTACTATTTATAGCACCTTTTATTGGTAGCATTTACACACCCTACTTTACTATCTACTCAATTTAGCCAATTAGGGATTTTTAGTTGTGTGATCCATGTCTTAGGATCTTTGTCCCATTTTTCATGCCATCTGCATGTTGTGATCATTTTTACATTGATACATCACTATCTTTTTTACACTTATTCTCCAACTCTACACATGAATTTCTCTTATCACCTATGTTATTAGCACTATTTACACATTTACAATGTATTTCCTATCATTGTCTCTTTCACATAAGATCAAAAATTCTCATTACACACTCTAAAATTCATATCTACTACACTACAATATCTCTCAATCTTGCTCATTTTCTTCACTTTCACCTCAAGAAATCATGTTTTACACTCTCCCTTTCATCGAAAGGGGGAAAATATATGGGGTTGACTATGAAAGGTCACCCCCTCTATCTTGTTTAATAGAAAATCACTAAGAAAATACAATGGGTTGGCTATGCAAGCATATCCTCTCCCACACAAACTTCATATGAATTTAGCAAGTTGGTTATGTAAGGAAAACTTTCCTCACCCAATGCAATGTAATTTCAACACCTAAGTGATCACTCATGATTACCCAAATACACTAAGCACAAAATGACACTATATTTAATATAAATATAGGAGGTAATGTGTAAATAATCAATCACAATATAAGCACCTATATCACAATATGCACATATATAATGCATGGTGGGGTAAATGAGACATCATTCCATTTCACCTTATAGGGGTTTTTAGCAAATTTTGAGACCTAAATCCATCTGCAGTGTTGTGGCCCCATTATTAGGAAGCATTATTAGGGATAAGTTAAGTATTCCTATGACAATTTTACCTTAGTGTTAAGAACTCCCAAGTCCCATGTCAATACACAATCAAACACTTTATTGGGTATTTGATTGCCCCAAATCTACAAATCTTCCAATTTCATTTTGAAAACACTTCTCTCTACAACTACAATATCCCCTTTTGACACCTACAACATGTTTATCCCTTATCTATGCATGGGTCAACCGATGATTCACATTGTTCACCACAATTGGCTATTTTCTCTCAACATGTTTTTATGTTTCTTACTTGAGCACTCTCACATGTATGAATCTTTTCCTTTACACTTTGGTAAATTTCATTCGCTAGCATAAAGGGGGGGGGGAAATAGACACGAAATAATTACACAAAATAATTATTACATCATTATTTTGTTAGTTTTTTATGTACATAGTTTTAAACAATGAAACAAGATCTTCGTGACATAAGTCATTTGTTGAAGCTGCTCTTGGTAAATTCACTAGACTCCTATTCTGTTAGTTTTCCTATTTGACTAGATTTTGAGTATAATTAAAAGATCTCTTGCACATTATTTTTACTATTTTCTTTTATATGATCTGGTCCAAGACCATACATACAATCATCGTATATACAGTCTTGACCATTGTGTACAATCTTAGCCTCTTTTATTTTTTACTTGTTTTCTCTTCATGGGTGCATTTTTCACCCTTTTATTTTTCAGATTATATATTTTGGGTCATCTTTTCCCACCACTTAGGTCCTAACTTCAAATTAATAACTCGTGCATGTGTGTGTGTACAAGTTTAACCTAAGAATTCGTCATCTGGAAATCACCTATCTATATACCACATATTGAATAAGAAAGTAAGGACTACATGTACATATTACATATACAACATAAGAGGGCACAATTCTGAAGTTTTCATTTTCACACGAGATTTTTTATAGGGATGAAGTAACATAACTTGTTATTAGTGTTGAGGCACAAGGGCTAACCTAAGTTAAGGGATAGTTACATGAACATTTACACAAAGTACTAGGATAACTACATTTAGTCTAAAATGTAATGTAGCACTCGATGATTCAAAAGTGAGGTGACCACTGAGGTCAATCTGACTCAAGAATTTTCATCTTTATTTTTAGAGCTAATACATTTTTTTAGTGTCTTTATTGTAGACACCTATAATTACACCCAAGCAATTTAAATACTTAAATTGTGCTAATTATCCCTTTCTCGCAAATCAATGACATATCATCAAAAGCACTCATTTTTCCTCATATCATCATTAATTAATTACACTAAGATAATTAATTAAGTTACCTATCCAACAAATACCCAAATTAATGACCTTAGTTAATAAATCACCCTTCTACCTAGACTAATTAATTATTATTAATTAATTAGTTTTCCTTCCATTTAACCAATAAATCAATATTTAATTGATTTAATCCCCTTCTAATAGCCTAAATCGTATTAATATTCCTCTAATTATCTTCTATAGGATTACATCTACCTATTAGTTAATCACCTTTGATTAATTAAAACACCCCCCAACTCCCATGACTTACTAAACATGTATTAAACCCTTCTAAAGTAAGGTTACCTTTAATAAAGCAACCTTATCCATTCCTAATCATGTTTTACCTTTATCCCACATTCATGAGAATGTGTTGAATTATTTATCCTTTGGGCTATATAAAGAGCCCTCCACCTACCTTTTTACTTACACCTAAACTCCTTAGAGAGCAAATGCAAAGCATATAGCAAAGAGACTAAGAGCTTGCACCTTGCCCTTTTGAGAGTTCATCATCTTGAAGAGTTAAGCCTCTTTCTTAAGTGCTTAGGTCATATGGGAGGTGTCAAAGGGGTCTTGTAGCCCAACTTTGATAGGCCCTCATTCCTAGGTTACTTGGCATACTAAGGACAACTATTTTGATAGCCATGGAGCTTACTTAGGTCCATTCATTTATTTTTGTTAGAGAATAGAGGAGTTTAGATATTTAGCATTGTTAGTTTCAAAGTTTGTATTGATGAATGCTAGCATCTAACCCTTGTTTAATTCTTATCTTGATGGTGTTTAGTTTGTTATTTAATTCTTGTTAATTAAGACTATTTAGGTGTTAGTCTTTGCTCATATTAGCATTATTTTGAAAACAAACACATACACACATTTGGCACACCCGGTGGGAGTTACTCCATTGTCCTTTGCACTTAATTTCAAGTTTTTGTAGTTAAGTTTCATTTTTGGCTACTAACCCTCTTTTACACATGTTGATCTAACTTGTTTTTTTTTAACTTGTTTTTTGAGTTTGCATGTGTTGAGTCTTCCTTATAGGTATAAGGAGGTGAATTTCTGTCAAAATTGGAATTAATGGAAAAATTTCAAGATTTCTCCATGTTTTCATTTTTAGAGCTTACTTTTTCAACATTCTACATGCTAGTTTTGTCAATTTCTTGAAAATTTTAAATTCTTGAGCATGTAGGTTAGTGCTTGATAGTGCTGAGTCTTCTATTTACATATTAATGTGGTGGGTTGCTGTCAAAATTTAATTTTGGTGAGAAAATTTCAAGATTTCATCATGTTTTCATTTTTAGAGCTTACTTTTTCATCATTCTACATGTTAGTTTTGTCAATTTCTTGAAAATCTTAAATTCTTGAGCATGTATGTTAATGTTTGATAGCGTTGAGTCTTCTATTCATATATTAATGTGATGGGTTGTTGTCAAAATTGAATCTTGATTGGAAAAATTTATCCATTTTGCAGATTAAGGGACATTTTTTTGACATGTTTTGAGTGCATGTCAAGTGCATACCCGTGAGCATAAGAGCATATGCGTAACCCATCTTCCGAAGGCCATAACTTTTACTCCCGAACTCGAAATGACTCCATTTTTTTGCGTTGGAAAGGTATTGAAGTTAACTATGCAATGAAAATATAAATTAGGGATTTATACTTACAAAAATTACAAGTTTTTATGTTATTTTAAAACTAGTCATTTTCTAACATGTCTAATGTTTTGATGAATGTTATATTTCCATGCTTCCTTGATTTAGACCAAAGCGTGTGTATACTCTTCTCTTGCACCTTTTGGTGATCTTGAGAATCAAAAAAAACTTTGATCTATATCTTTTTAACATTGGGATTAAACTTAGAAATTTGATTATTCATTTTGCTTAAGGGAATGAACCTTTTACAAAGCATTTTTCAATGGTCCTTTGATTTGAAGTTTCTCATTTCTATATAGTTGGGATAAAGTTTGTGTATGCTCTTCTCTTGCACCTTAGGGTGATCTTGAGAATCAAAAGTAACTTTAGTCTTCATTTTATAACATTTGGTAAATTGGAAACTTCATCTTTCACTTTTGGTTTAAGGAAATGAACCTTTTACAAAGCATTTTTCAATAGTCCTTTGATTTGAAGTTTTTCATTTCTATATAGTTGAGATAAAGTTTGCGTATGCTCTTCTCTTGCACCTTAGGGTGATCTTGAGAATCAAAAACAAATTTAGTCTTCATTTTATAACATTTCTTAAATTAGAAACTTCATCTTTCACTTTTGGTTTAGGGGAATGAACATTTATCAAGAATTTTGTATGGTTCATTGATTGAAAAGATTTTCTTTACTTTTTAGTTGGATTATTTGTTGTGTATGCTCTTCTCTTACATCCTTGGATGATCTTAAGAATCAAAAGCAACTCTTAATCATCTTTTAAATAATGTGATTTTCTTGGAGAACTACTAACGCTTGAGTGTAGGACCTAAAAACGCTTTTCAAAGAAAGGAGGAATCAAAATGAAATCAAAAACTACTAATACAGTTGTTATACAGGTTTCCAAAAGGTGTTTAAGCAAACCACACCTAATTAAACAAGATAAAAAGAACAACATATTCAAAACACTATATAGTAGATTTCAGAAAAGGGTACGTCCCTCTCCGCTCACCTGGAACATAACCCTTTTGGCATAACGCCTTAAGCTACAAAATGGGGGTGGTTCCAAGAACCCCAAAGTAGTCCACGCAAAAGGGAACCTTGTGGATGAAACAGGAAGTGCTCCTCACTACCTACTTGACTAGTGATTCTTTTGTGAGATAGCATTATAGGTTGTCCGTTGTGGCGACCCGGTGATAGTACATGTAGACACACTAGTTGCCTACTCTACTATTCTTGAAGGGGGTAAAGTAAAGCCGAGATACTCCCAAACTAGTCGGTGTGCCTTTTTGGGTAAATCACGCTCACTCGTGGCAACTTTGTAACACCTAGGGTGAGAAAATCACCTAGGAGAATATACTTTGGCCAGAGCCCACTTTGACCATTTTAAAACTGTGTTGAGTTGTGAACCTTCTTTTTGAGAAACGTGTGACATATTACTTTTGCCTAGTTTTACTTGCCTTAGGGCGAGGTGAAACTTCTTTGAAGTGAGGCTAGCATTTTCATCATTTTTTCTTGATTTATTTCCTTCACAATTCTTTTGACACTTTGTTGATCAAAAGAGGTGTGATTATCTTTGTGTTTCCATTCAATTGTTTTCTCTCACTTTTATGTCCATTTACGCCCATCCATGTTTGCAGTGGGTTAGTTAAATGTCTAAAGTGAGCGGAGGCATTTTCACGTCATTTGGTAGCCATTATGATCTTGATACCCACATCAAGATCGTCATTATGTAGTTAGGCATAGTTCATCACCGTGGACTTCCATAGAGGAGTTAGCTTGTTTGTTTTGTATCATTACAATTTCGATAATTTACGTCTTGTTTCTTGTAAACTCGACATAAATACCTATATTGTATGATTCTGCTGCACACATTCTTAACTATTCCTAGCTATACTTTGAGCTTTTTTTGTTCAGTTTTATTATTACCTCGATTTCAAAAGGTGTTAGGAACTACCATTTGTGTGTGTTACATCAATAACACCTCAATATCAATACTTCACTTTCTTGCAAAGTGGGTTAACATATCTTGGTGATATTGTTGTCTCATTCACAAATTGTAATTGGCACTTTTTGAGATATAGGTCTTAATCAGACTTGAGCTTGCTCGTCGTATATCTTGATTGGGAGATCGTAGTTAACTTTGTGTATTTACTTACGTCTTGTTCATTCCTTTGAACTTGGCATAAGTGGAGACATCTTGTTAATCATCTAGCATCGCAAATTACTTTGAAACGTAGTCTAGGAAGTACTTCATTTGATTAAGTTTTGGTACCAAATAATTGTTTCATTGGTGACTTTATCATTCTATCACATTGGTATTCTCACACTGTTAATTAACTCTTAACATGTACATCTTGTGTTTCACTTAGGGGTAGTCATTGAATTTTGAACAAATATACAACTTACCTTAGTGAAACTTATCACAAAAACATGGCTCCCAAGATGTGTCTAGGTTTAAAGAAACAAACATATGAGGAACAACATGCGCAAGCTTGGGAAACCTCTAATAGACAAGGGTCAAACCCATTTATCGGACATGATCTAGGACCACTATTTTCTGTAGAAAAGGAAATAGAAGAAATGGTCAACCATAGTGGAAATGAATTAGAGTCACCACGCGCGGACTTTGATTTTGACCCTGCTCTACTAGATGAGTTTCTCCTTAGAAACAAAGATAGATTTTTAGCATGGGTCTTGGAATTAGAGGCCAAATTGCCCACCGAGAATGAACCAATATTACCTACAAATGACACTACTAAGGAAGAATGCCCCCTTATCAATATGGAAGATATTTTAACGGAGGGCATGCTTCCACTTCTTACGCAAAAAAATGATAAAGTGGTAGGGCATAGAATACCCCTCATCAAAGTGCCACGAAGAAACAAGATAGAACATGAGACAGGGGAAGAACCTCCATGTACGAAGAGGAAGAACCTTTAGAAGAAGAAGACACAAACCAAGTCACAATCCAACAACAACTCGGTAGCTTTAAGCTGATAACTAGCTTTGCTTACTTTCCAGGTATAGAAAGACACAAACAAGAATATTCAAAAGTCAAGGCCTAAGTTTAGGATCCACGAACTCCATCGAGAAAACCAAGGAGAAGAATACACTGGGTGTCATCGTGTACACGTCCCCACTTCTCCCACTAGAGAACAATTTCTCACACAAGAAGTGCAATCTATGAAAACAACACTTGTGAGCATACAAGAAATCAATATAGGGAGTATTAAGAAATACCAATATGAAGAACTATGCCCCTATCCTTTTGACAAGACAATGACCCTTGACCCTTTCCAAAGAAATTTGATATGCTAAAGTTCGAAAAATACAAAGGAAAGGGAGACCCAAGGGATCATGTTAAATATTTCTACATGGCATGTCAAGAGGTGTCTTATATTGATAATTACCTCATCGACTTTTTCCCAAGAGTCTCGGAGGTCAAGCATTGGAATGGTTTACGTGCTTACCACGAGGATCAATTTTCACTGGCGAGTGGCGAAAAGATTTGTGCATCATTTCTCATATAACATAGAGAGTGACATCACCATGGTAGACTTGTGTGGCACAAAACAATGCCCAAATGAGACCTTTGCTATCTTCTCCAACAATGGAGATGGATAGCTAGTCACTTCCTTGCATTTTCCTTGAGAAGCGGTGGTTAGTATTTTCATCCCTAATCTCAACCCAGATATAGCTTTCCACCTGTAAATGCATTGTGTCCGCACCTTTGAGGAGGTTATCAAGAAAGGGATTCAAATAGAAAATTCTCTCATTGCCAAAGGGACCCTCAAAACCTAATCTAAAGACAACCAAAGTTTCAAACCCACTAAAAATCTAAAGATCTTTAACAAAAATAAAAACATGGTGGGAGACAGAATCACCGATTCCAAACATGTTCAAACAATCCAAACCAGTCAACCTTTTAAACTAACCAAGGTCCCAATTTAACCACCACCAAAGTGATGAACATTCACCTCCCTAAATGAACCATTTTCTATCATACTAAAATAGTTAGATGTGGCCCACATGATGACCTATCCTACAACGCAACCGTTTCATGACAATGCTCCTAAACATTCATGGTATAAGGAGCATGAATACTATGAAATGCATCACGTTAAAGGTCATAAGACAGACAAATGTCTGCGGCTTCGCCACTATATTCAGGACCTCATTGACAATGGGGAGATAGAGGTGGATAACCCTAGCAAAACACAAACACCTAATGAGAAAATGGGGATTTATAAGGAACCATTCCCTAAGCATGATAAGTTAGAAAAGATAAAGCTAGATCAGGGAGAGTCATCCCAAACCTATAAAGCTATGAATTACTTGTATACCAAAAGAGATAACAATCATTACGATTCACTTATCGGATGTATTCACTCCCTTGATGACCGTGTCAATACCATTCGGATCAAGGGAAAGGACTGCGCTATGGTAATAAGGCATGCCCGCCTTGTGATTCCTAACCCTCTCTATTGACCCCGCAAACTAGTAAATATAACCTTTTAGAACAACTTAAGAGGACACCTGCTAAGATCTCAATCTTAGATCTTCTTAAGATATCTAATGTGCATAAGGACATTTTGTATCAAACTCTTCAAGGGTCGGGAGTGCCTTTAGAAGTCGATCCGGCGTACCTTTAAGTCGTGGTGGAAAATATTGCACCAAGTGAGCATCTCACTTTCAACCATAGGGAGGTCCCTATAGAGAATCTTACACATAATCTTCCCTTATACATTGAGGTAGTTGTCACCCGGGAAAAATCAAACGGGTGCTTGTGGATAACGGATCTGGATTGAACATATGCACACTTAAATTAGTCAAACAATTGGGACATACGAAGGTAGATCTTGAGTCCCATATCATCACTATCACTGCATATGACAACACGGAAAGAGAGTCATCAGGCACCATTACATTGCTCATGGAGGTGGGCCCCACTTTCCATCAGACGAAGTTTCACGTCCTAGACTTGGAACTTCCATATAATATGCTTCTAGTCCGACCATGGATCCATGCCATGCAGGTCGTGCCATCAACATTTCATCAATGCATCAAGCTGAAGCATGAGGGACATATGGTAACAATACTAGGAGACTAAGAGCCCTTTTCTCATTATAGAGCTCTCAATAGCTTTGCACGAAATGGTACATGTGCATGTCCCTCCACGAGATATGGCCATTCCTTTTCGATCCGAGGCTATGGAATCTGGTTGGATTGAGATTCTCTTAGTTCTTGCGCTCATGGGCGTCCACTTCCACATCTCATTTGATTCATGGGAGATGAAAATTCTAGAATATGGCTATGGAGATTATAATGTACAACAAGCACTCTTGGTTTCTAGCCTCTCCTTGTCACCTAAGACTAGAGGTCGACCCAACTACCGCTTGAGAGACCTAGAGAGGAACACACTATTGGGTCGTTCCTACCTGGAGGCTTGTTAGCTGAGGAAAAATTGCTTGATCCACCTACTACTTAGGTCCCTGAGGACACTCAGCCATCTTGTTATCAAACCCTAGAATATGAAAAATCTAGTAGAATGATGTACTCCATGGGCTACAAAGGCCTAGGATGTGGGAGGAATGAATAGGGAAAAGAGAACCAGTCCCTTTTCAAAAAAGAAAGATATGGCATTGGGATTCACCCTTATGGAGCACACCCCAATGATCAAGATGTGACTTGTTTTGAGCATGAGGATAGCTCCGAGTACCTAGACAACGATACGGATTCCCATTATAGCCTATATGAGGATCTGGCCTCCACGAACCTTTTCATGAACAATGTTGTCCTAACCATAACCCCCACCAAACCAACCCTTGACCTTGTGTACCCTTCCCTTGTTGAATGGGACCAACAACGTCACGTGCCACTAGATTTATTTGAGAATGATGAGGCTATTACAGAGTTCATGGGCATAAGGGATACAATTCCCATTGGAGATCACAAGAAGGGTTTCTTTATCGACTTAGACACTTGTGCCTACTTCGGTGAGGAGGCTAAACTTCATGGTTAGCAAAATTTAAAGAAAAGTGAGGGAAAGAGTTCTAAAGAAAAGCCTCGGAAAAAATTGAAGTCCAAGTCACATAGTGAAAACCTCTTTGAGGCACTGGCTGACAAACAAATAAGAAAATCAAAGGACAAACAAAGTGACCACGCCAAGGATGAAAATCTCGTAGAGACATCCTTGGATGAAGATCTCAACCTACCTCCCGATCCTACGTGTATGGAGGATTTATCAAAATTATTAGTTGAAGAAACCATTGATGTCAATATTGTGCTTGAAGAAGATCCCAAGATAGTAAAATTGGGAGCATCACTCTTGGCCGAGAACAAAAGGCGTTCACTATGCTACTTTGTGAGATTTTATTGATGTGTTCGCATGGTCTTACAAAGACATGCCCGACTTAGATCCACTTTGGTCGTGCATAACCTAGTTTTGCACACAAACGTTAAGCCTATCAAACGAAGCTCAAAGATGCACCCAAGAGTGGCCTTATTAGTTAAAGAAGAGTTTGAAAGGTTGCTTGCGGTAGGATTCATCGGGCCAATTGATTATTCTCGAATGGATATCGAACATTGTTCTATCCGGAAGAAACCTATCGATATCCGAATCTGCATGCATTTTAGGGACATCAATAAATCTTGCCCTAAAGATGACTTTTTGTTGCCCAACATTGACATGATTATTGACTCAACCGTAGGATATGAAATGCTATCACTCATGGATGGCTTTTCAGGTTATAATCATATTAAAATCACTAAGAGAGGACCAACACAAAACAGCTTTCACAACTCCTTGGGCACCTTCTCTTGTCGGTGATGCCATTTGGCCTTAAGAATGTGGGAGAAACTTATCAAGGCCATGCAAGTAATATTTCACATATGATTCATGACATCATGGAAGACTACGTAGACAACATCCTAGGAAAGTCCAAAACAAGAGAGGATCATCCTATCATTTTACGGTGTATCTTTGAACACCTGCGTGAATACAAAGTCAGGATGAATCCAAAGAAGTGTGTCTTCAGTGTGCTATCTAGGAAACTATTAGGCTTCATCATATCAAGACAAGGTATTGAGGTAGACCTTGCTAAAGTATCTGCCATCACAAAAATGCCTCCACCTAAGAATATCAAGCAACTGCGTAGCTTACAGGGGAAAATTCAAGCCATTCGCCACTTTATCTCCCAGCTTATAGATAAATGTCACTCATTCACTCATTTTCTTAAGAAGGATGTCACTTTCATCTGGGGACCCGAGCAACAGCAAGCCTTTTCTTTGCTTAAACAATACCTGGCTAATCCACCTATCCTCATGCCTCCCACTCTGGGAGAACCACTTTTTCTCTATATGTCTCTACGCAATACGCTATTGGTGCACTGCTCACCCAATACGACCTTATCCATAAAGAGAAAGTAGTGTACTATCTGAGTCGCACCCTCATCGCCTATGAACTTAATTATCCTCAAATTGAAAAGGCTTGCTTGGCCATTGTTTTTACCTTTCAGAAACTTCACCATTACCTGCTGAATACTAAGACCAAGCTCATATCCAAGGTCGACCCACTCAAGTATTTGTTGTCCAAACCCACCCTCACAGGTAGAATGGCTAATTGGATCATTCTACTTAGTGAGTTTGATATAGAATTTGTCCATCAAAAATCAGTTAAAGGACAAGTACTTGCCGACCAGCTAGCGGAAGCACCTTTGCAAAGCACAGAACCTTTGAGTTTAGATCTGCCAGATGCATCTTTGCTCTACATTGAAGAATCTATTGTATGGTAGATACATTTTGATGGATCTTTTATGTTTCATGGTTCAGGTGTAGGAGTGGTCCTTATTACTCCTTCAGGTGATCCTATACCACAAGCTTTCCACCTGGCCTTCCCTTGCATGAACAACATTACGGAATATGAAGCACTCATTGCAGGGATGAAGCTAGCCATCAAGTGGAATATTCAACATGTTAAGGTTGTAGGTGATTCACAACTAATCATCAAACAGGTTAATGATGAGTATAAAGTTAAGGATGACAAGCTCATACCTTACAAGAAGTTGGTGGAAACTCTGAAGGAGTATTTTGTGTGCATTACCTTTGAGTAGATCCCAATAACACAAAATAGATCGGCGATGCCATGGAGCAGGTGGGATCTATGCTTCGTATTCCACCAGGGGAACAATGATATGCCATTTTTGTAGAAAATCTACACCAGCCCGTGTATGATGTGCCATAATCTTGCCTACTTGTGAGGTTGTTGGTCCCTATTCCCGTGGTACGAACCCATTTTCACCTATCTTAAGACATACTTTCCTCCCAATATCTCCCATTCTGAAAAGAAAATCTTGATTCGCCAAATAGCCCATTACACCCTTTTAGGAGCTACACTTTATCATCGTGGCTACGACAGGAATCTGTTACGTTGTCTAGATGTGACGAGTCAATCCAAGCAATTAAAGAAGTACACAAAGGAGTATGTGGAGCACATACAAATGGAATGGTCTTGGCTAAGAAACTGTTAAGAGTAGGTTACTATTGGCCCACCATGGAAACTGATTGTTGTAATTATGTTAGAAAATGTGTGTTTTGCCAAAAGTATGGAAATTTCATCCATGCTCCATCACAACCATTGCAACCAATCACTACCCCGTGGCCATTCTCCAAGTGGGGAATTGATCTAATAGGGAAGCTTACTCCTACCTCATCTGATGGTCATACACATATCATCACAGCTATAAAATACTTTACAAAATGGGTGGAGGTTGTCGTTTTAACCTACATCACAAGAGCACAGATTTCTAAATTCATCATGAATCACATTATTTACCGATATGGTATTCTTGCAGCCATTGTCACAGATAATGGGAAGTCATTTAAGAACAAAACTGTGAAAGGTCTTTGCCAACGGTTCCAAATCAGATTGAAATGGTCCACACCATATTACCCTCAGGGTAATGGACAAGCTGAGGCAACAAACAAGACTTTGGTAAGGATAATGGAGAAGATGGTTAGTAAAACCAGTCGAAATGGCACCTATAAATCCACCCACCCTTTGGGCCTACCAACATAAATTCGCACTCCTACGGGTGTGACGCCATATTCCCTAGTGTTTGTGATAGAATCTATCATCCCTTTAGAGATCAAACTCCCATCCCTATGAATTTCTCTTCGAGACTATATGGATAAGGATGAAGATTATCGAGTGGCAAGATTGGCTGAGTTAGAGCTCTTGGATGAGAGGTGCATTCGCACTCATAATCACCTAAAGGTATATCAACATGAGAATATCCCACAACTACAACAAGAGAATCATCCCTCACCGGTTTGAGGTGGGTGATTTAGTTATGAAGGAGAACCAGTTCAACACCGAGTAGAGTGAGAAAAGAAAGGGCACCGAGGCATACAAACCGGCTCACCCCAATGGTGATGAGCTCCGAGAGCCAATGAACACCATGCATCTTAAGAATTTATATGCTTGAACATGGAAAAAAATCAAAAAATACAAAAACATCAAAAAAATCAGAAAAAGAAAAAGAGAAAAGAGGACGTCCACTAGTGAAAACCACGCAATTGTGGCACTTTGGACAAGTCCTTGGGTGAAAACCGGTTTCTGGATCCTCGGGAGGATTCGTTGTTCACAAGCATTTTGTATTAGAAGGGTAGTTGGCTTTGTCCTAGACCTGGTTCTAACTTCTAGTTTCTTGTGCACACCATTTTTTCCAGCCTTGATTTGGCTTTTCCTTCTTCTATTTGTCTGTGAGGGATGTGGTCTTTCGTGATTTCCCATCTTACACTGGGGGAAACTCAACGACTTCACCTTCTTGTCCATAAGCGTGTGGCTTCTGCCCTTGTATATTCCCCACCTAACACTAGGGGTATCCACACTTTCTTGGTTTCCTACACATAGCTTTGGAAACTGTTAGAAAACACAAAAAACAATAGAAAATTGTTTCGAGAAAACACAAAACAATAGAACATTGTTTCGAGAAAACACAAAAACAATAGAAAATTGTTTTGAGAAAACACAAAAATAATAGACAATTGTTTCACAAAAACCTAAACAATAGAAAATCGGTGCATGAAAACATATCTTACAAAAACATTTACTTGCATTGCCTTCTTTCCTTGCTTTGCTTGTTGTTTGTATAGTGTTTTGCGAGCTTAATTTTGAGTTGTTTGTTTCTTGGGTGTACTTTGTCATAGTTTATCTTTTCTTTCTTAGAATAGATTCATTCTTGCTTGTGCATATTGTAGTGGGTTTCGACATGCTAGTGTGTTAATTCATTATTTCTTTCTTAATGCATTTGGTTATGTTTTGTTACTTGTTAATAAGGCATGGTGATTCATGGTGTATTGCATTAATTCCTAGTGTTCTTTGTAGCATTTGGTTGTGTTTCTTACATGTGCTCTATTTTTTATCATTCACATCACATTACCATCACTATCATCACATCTACAATCATCTATACATCATATATAAACAAAATGCTAAGTTTTACATCATGCATGTATGTTAAGCTAATCATCACATATCATATCATCAATGGGGGCAAGAGGGTTACTCATAATCAAAAATCTATCCCCCACACCAATATCATCATATCATCCCATCCATATACATCAAAATAACACTTGAAAACAACATTTGATATTGTCTACAGATCTATCATCTACAATCTACAACACACCTCAAACGATCACATGCGATCACCATCTCTCCTGAGTCTCAAATCCTCACGGTAAGTTTTCTAAACTAAGTGGTTAAAATGAACTGATTACGATGTTTTTACCCCCCTGGGGTATATTAACCTGTTTTTCACCAATCGGATGGTCAGGACACCCGTTTAGCTCACCGTTTTCTCCTTTGTTCGCTGTGGAATAATTATTTTTAATTAAATAATTATTTTTCTCTTATTTTTCACCATATTGGGGCATTTTTTGTCCAATACCCCTTTCTTCTCCCCTAGAAAATTTTATTTCTCCCTGGAAATTTTTATTCTTCTTCACACCCTCGTAAATAATTATTTTTCAAATAATTATTTTTTCTTAATTTTTCCACTAAACAAGGACATTATTTGTCGTTTGTTTCTCTTTTCTTCCACCTAGGGCACTTTCATTGCCCTAGGCCCTTCTTTTTCTTCTTCTCCTTTCTTCTATTGTTTATCATGGTTCAGAAAGCCAAAACAATACAAACATTTACTATATCAAAAAATCCAAAAACAAGGCAAATTTTTTAAAAAAATCCTAAAAAGTGAAACACCCTACAAAATGGTAACTTGCTTCTTATGGCTGAAACTTGTGTCTTACACATGTCATATCCTGTTGGTTTGTCTCACATCTTCCCCGATTAATATGACTTGCAGATCACCGGATTCACAACCATTCACAAAAGCTAGGCTTTTGCTTCGTTTGTACTCTGGGGCACTTTTGGTTGCCTGGTGTTGTTTCATTGCACACAAACACTTTTCATGGACCCCGTGTCCATTTTCATTTCCCCTTGCATGTATCCTTTCTTGGGGCATCATTTTTAACCCTTGTCATCAATCATGAACTTGTGGATCTCTCCAGCACTGATAACAAAACATTTGTACAATAGTCTTGACCGTTGTTGGGTTGGATATGTGCATTCATACTTGTTTTCCCTGTTAGATGAGCTTGTTTCCTTCTCGTATTGCATTTCATTTTTGTATGTTACGTGGAGTTGTTATTTTTAGTAATAGAAAATTGTTCGTATTATGGCTTTTCATGTCATTCTACCTTTGTTGTATGCTTATATTTTTCATAAGGACCGATGACGTAGTTCCTCTAAAGAATATGATGACATCCAAATTATTTCAAATAAATACATGGCTAGAGGCTAAGCTCTTCTCCCCCTCATCCATATTTCTTCTACACCACTTCCCTTTCACCCCTAATTCTCCCTCTCATCGAGGCATCCTACCTCATCCCCCTTCTTTTACCTATCTCTCATCTTTTTCGATTATCGATCGACTTCTTCCATCACCCCATCAACACTCGAGGGGGCATCTCTCCCTCCTACTAATTTTTCTTCTATCCCTTCAAAATCTCTTATGTCTACTATCTTTGAAGTGGCATCACTTATGCCACCCCAAAGAGGGGCAAATATAGACACCTATAATTATGCCCAAGTAATTTAAATACTTAAATTACGCTAATTATCCCCTTTCTCACAAATCAACGACGTATCGTCAAAAGCACTTATTTTCCTCATATCATCATTAATTAATTACACTAAGCTAATTAATTAAGTTACCTATCCAACAAATACCCAAATTAATGACCTTCCGTTAATAAATTACCCCTTTTACCTAGACTAATTAATTATTATTAATTAATTAGTTTTCCCTTCCATTTAACCAATAAATCAATATTTAATTGATTTAATCCCCTTCTAATAGCCTAAATCGTATTAATATTCCTCTAATTATCTTCTATAGGCTTACATCTACCTATTAGTTAATCACCTTTGATTAATTAAAACACCCCCAACTCCCATGACTTGCTAAACATGTATTAAACCCTTCTAAAGTAAGGTTACCTTTAATAAAGCAACCTTATCCATTCCTAATCATATTTTACCTTTATCCCACATTCATGAGAATGTGTTGAATCCTTTATCCTTTGGGCTATATAAAGAGCCCTCCACCTACCTTTTTACTTACACCTAAACTCCTTAGAGAGCAAATGCAAAGCATATAGCAAAGAGACTAAGAGCTTGCACCTTGCCCTTTTGAGAGTTCATCATCTTGAAGAGTTAAGCCTCTTTCTTAAGTGCTTAGGTCATATGGGAGGTGTCAAAGGGGTCTTGTAGCCCAAATTTGATAGGCCCTCATTCCTAGGTTACTTGGCATACTAATGACAACTATTTTGATAGCCATGGAGCTTATTTAGGTCCATTCATTTATTTGTTGTTAGAGAATAGAGGAGTTTAGATATTTAACATTGTTAGTTTCAAAGTTTGTATTGATGAATGCTAGCATCTAACCCTTGTTTAATTCTTATCTTGATGGTGTTTAGTTTGTTGTTCAATTCTTGTTAATTAAGACTATTTAGGTGTTAGTCTTTGCTCATATTAGCATTATTTTGAAAACAAACACATGCACACAATTTGTGAGATAGCTAGGGTTTATGTTTGTAGGTTTCAAGTGTGACATATAAGGTTTCATGCGAAGTTAAAGGTATCAAATAGTGATAAGCACCAACATAGAGTGACACTAAAAGTTGAATATCCTAGCTACTGAAGGTCCAAGAACGTGTGGTTTGGTCAAGATTGTATGGTCTAGTCTTGACCTCTTTTTATAATCCCAACCCAATGGTTCTATATCTCAAGAAAGTGACTATTTCATATATAAAACCCTACACTTTCCTAAATCATTCATCTACACATCTGAATATGTTTTGAACCAACTAAGTACATATTTCCATCTTGTTTATGTTTTAAATTACATGTGCTTGATTGTATGATTAATTGTTATGATCTAAGGTGTAAATAAGATTGCTTTGGTAGTGTAATATTTTTACATTACTACAAGTAAAACCTAATTAAGTTGACATAAAATTTAATTAAGGGTAAAACTTTACTACTTTTATAAAATAATATTCCTAAAATTGATGATAGAGATAAGTGTAATGATATGAAAATCATGGGAGAAACAGAGAGAGGAACTAATTAGATTTTAAATGTGAGTATTTGTCTTGGTAAGGAGCATTGTCAAAATTAACATTATATAAGATAAAGTTACAAAATTTTAGTGTCTACAACAATTTTGGGCCCCAAAATATCAGCTAAGTATAAGAAGGTGTGTGGGCATGTAGGACCTAGTTGAAGAAGGGCGCGTGGGTTGAAGGCACGCGGGAAGGGTTATGGTAGGGTTTTTGCATAACACACACGGTGCGTGCATACTGAGGAAAATAGGTTTTGTACTTAGCCTCATTTGTCATCCCAGGCAAAGCACACAAGAAAAGCATGACCCTTATGGATAAGGTGTCAACCTGGTGACTGTGGATCAAAAAGGGAATATTCTAGGCATACAATAGAAATTTCCAGAAGGCATCATTGTAAGAAGTGGAGAGCTCAAATGTAGGAAGGAATTCCCATGGAGGACCGCTTCAACACTTGGCAACCGATCTGTAACTTTTGAAAGGCATGGTGGTGGGTGCTAAGGTTATAAATACAAGCACCGGTAGAAGAAAGATATAGAGTTGAAGAGAGGTAAAGCTCTGTAGAAATGAATGGAGGATTCTATGGGTTGGGAATAGGAGCATATAGGGATGATGGCACATTTAGGGGAATGGGTCTGCATTTTTCTCTGTAATGTGATGAACATGGTATAGTTCTGATGCATGACTTGGCTCTACATTATCATATGGGGGTCTATTATGAACCCAAGGGATTGTAATGTGGTTATTGAATCTCTTAATATGAATACAATGCTTTGTTATAAATCATCTATGTGTTTGGAAGTATACTAATGTATTTCCTTTTTGTATGAGCTATTTCCTTATGTTGCTTGTTATTTCCCTTTTGGATGCAATAAGATAACTCGTTCTAGGATATGGCATGGTTCTTTCTGCTCATTTCCATTTAAATATATGTTATAAGATGATGCATTCTCATAAGACTCACATAAAGGAGATACTTGGTGCATGTGAGTGCCTCGGGTGAGCACCCAGCACCCGATGGGTGATAGGTCGGCACGTATGGGTTTAGACTATTGGTCTAAGGGTATAAAATATGACTACATCTTGGTTCTATTACCGGGACCTCTTTTCGAAGTTATGAGAAATGGCATGCATCTTTTTCCCTATGATGTGTGATGATAGAGCACTGACCTTAGAAAGTGTTGAAACATGGTTCAAGAGCATGGAGGATGATTTTTCTCAAAGATTCAACACTGGACCTAAGTTCAATGCGCGTAGATGGGTAGAAGAGAACCTATACCATGAACTTTATGAGACATTCTTTTTTTTCTTCCCAATAGAACTATATGAATGGATTTCAACATATGCATCCAGATCAAGATAGTATTATAGATCATGCATATGGACCCAAGATGACTATCAGAGGCTGTAAGATGTAGATCTAACTTGGACACGTGTTATTGATCACTGGTGGAAGAGGGTGTTGGCCAATTATACTTTAGAATATGCCATTTCGATGTATTCTTTCCCAGAAGTTACTATTTTGAGTTTAAGGGAGCCTAGAGGATCATTTTTGCATGTTATTCCTTTGGCTATGAAGATCTTGGTCATTATTTTGAGTTTAGAAGCATTCCCCATGGCCGACTAAATCTTATCTGAGCACTAGGAGAGGAAGCTAGGGTGGAGGAAGATGGAAGACATTGTGGCTTGAAAAGGAAAGGGAGGAGAGACAACTCAAGTATAGTGAATCTCGTGAAAGGGAGATGACTAAACAACATGAGGTTGCAAGTGTGATGGATCTATGGAGGTAGACATTTTGGGAAGGATTTGAAGTTCACACAGAGGATGTGGAGCCTAAGTAGTCTATGCTACCCCATCTTGGAAAGCATGGGAGAGAGGCCCCTTCAGCTTCTAATGATAGTTTGTCGCATGGAGAGAGAAGAGTTTTCGGCATGCATCTGAACCCACCTAGCAACCAACCCCTGGTGCTTAGTTTTCTAGATCAAGGGAAAAGTATTGCTAACCCAATTGGTATTGGTGGAAGTGACCAATCTGCACCCAGGACATATAATTTCTCATCTGGAACATCCATGACTACGCAAGCCATTCCTATATTTGGGGGAATATTTGGTTAAGGTGCAAGTACATAAGGATTGGGTATCACATTTGGGAGTGGCATGGACATACAACTAGTAGTGGGATAATATCACAAGCCATCGGTTCAGTAGGATGCTAGGAACACTAGGTGTGACCAATTCTAGTCCTTTGTCGACTGCAGGTGGTGGATTTGGTGGGTCAGGAGGAATAGGACCTGGTGGATCCAGTGGATTCAATGGAGGAGGAAACATCGAGAGGGAACAGGCTTTGGATCGGGAGGACATAACATTACATAGCGCAAGTGTCCTAATTTATTACGAGTGCTCATGGTGTGGAAAAAAACATAAGTACAAGGAATGCCTTAAGTTGTTTGAACACATGAGCTAACAACACTAGAAGGACAAGGGAGCTAGGATGGTGAGTATAAAGAATGTTGATGCATAGTGGATGCCAAGAGTGGTGCGTGAGTCAAGGTTAGAGCCTTTTCTAGTGACAACACGGGCAGATGCACGTGCATAGGAAGTACCAAGGCGAGGCGTCTCTAGTTTCAATAAAGGAAGTGGTACATGGGAATTATCTAGACCCTTCTCACTAGAAGGCATTCTATCAAGAGACTATGGATTTCATTTGGATTTTACAAGGAGAGATGTAATTTCTAAAGGAGCATCCAAGTAGCGGGGAGCGAAAGAAGGAATGTTGAGGCTCCATGCAAAAGGACCTGGATGAAGTCAAAGAAGTGTGTAAAATGTTAATATAAGATAATATCATTCCCTTGTTAGGAGAATGGTTACAAGAGAAGGTACCACATGCTAAAATAGAGTGTGAGAGGCAGGTATTGCATGTAAACCTTCCTCCCCATAGTCTTGACTATGACAAGGAGATCACATTGAATGCAGTTATGTATGGTTGGCTACTAAGTAACATATTGATTAAAACAGGATTAGAGGTCAATGTTATCACATTAGATATATGACATCAAATGGGAAGGCCCACGTTATAGCCATCTTTGAATGTGTTGTATATGGAAAACAAGATAAAGGCAATGCTCATTGGAGTTTTGAAGGATGCAGTTATCACCATTCAATGGTCTAAGTTTATTGGAGACTTCAAAGTCTTGGTGCTCGCCGAAGAAGACAATTTTCCAGCATTACTTGGTCGCCCATGGTGTTGTAAGAATAATGTCGACATGCGGTTTAACAAGGGGTATATCAACTTTGAGAACAAGGAGGAAAGGGTGGTCATCCCTTTGACATATGGGAAGTCAGTGCCCTATACTAAGCCCTTAGGAGAGGAAGTCCTTGATAGAATCTATGTGCACTCCATCAAGGACCCTAAGATAATTCACCCTATAGAAGGAGTTATCCAATTTGAAGATGCTCAGTTTGTGAGTGATACAACCAGCATAGCATGTGATAATTGGGCGCACGGGACCTATGAGTTAATTGGGTGACAACTAAGAGGATCTATAACAAGAGTGACAAAGGCACACTCAGTTAAGCACCTAGGAGGGAAGAAGTTTCCCAAATACTCTGGAGGGGCCTACCCTGAGATGTTCTTGTAGGAGATAGAGGCTCAGTGGAGGAATGAGAGTGAAATATGGGGATGTTGAACTATATCTTGCTCGGAACTACAGCACATTGGTGGGCTACACACCATGAGAATCTCTTGGAATGGTGCACGAGGTGAGGATCATGTTCTTAGTTAGGTTCTCCAAAAGTAATGCGCCCACCGCCATACAAGACTATCATGGCAAGGAACCTGCCTTGTCCCATGTCCAAGCTTATGAGAAGGCTTGGATCGGAGGTGCAGAAGCCTTACCACCATCATTATGGGTGCATAAACTATATTCCACATTACAATTTTGTTCATGCGCATGGTATATGCACTCATAAAAACACCACCAGATAGGTAATTGGCAGGAATTAGTGGCTGATCTCATTCAATCCTTTGATTATAGGAGTACCAAACCATCGGTGGATAAGGCGTTGTAAGTAATCAAGCACCTTACAATGGGAGATAGTGCTATGGCAGAAGATAGGATATTGGAGCTACTAGGTGAGCCTTATTTGGAGATGTGCCTCAATGAAGAGGAATCAGAGGAGATGCAACTTGAGTGCATGTGCATGGAGAAGGAAAAGGGGAAGATGGTTTATGTGATCGATGGTGAGGAGATGGAGAGTCTAGATGTTAACCATTATGTAGGTATGCATGAAGTCATAGATAGCGCTGATGAGTGAGCGTACATCTACCATGAGCCCTTGAAAACAAATAAGGTTAACATTGGTTCAAAGGTAGAACCTAAGGAAGCTATCATCAAAGATTATTGGTCGAGAAGGAAGTTTCAAAGATCATTGATCTGTTACATGAATTCTAGGATTTGTTCCCACGCGGTACCATGAACTCAAAGGCATCCACCATTCCTTGGGAGAGATGAAGATCAAGTTGAAGGAAGGTCCACACCGATTCGGAAGAGGCCTTATCGATGAATCCAAATTTGCACGTAAAGGAAGAAATAGATAAAATGATAGCATTTGGTATCATTAAGGTAGTGGGAGAATCAGAATGGATAATCCAAATGGTTATCATTATTAAGAAGGGTGGTAGGATAATAATTTGTGTTGACTACAAGGATTTAAATGTAGTATGTGTTATTGATCCTTTCCCAACCCCTTTACTAAAGAAATTTTGGAGGGAGTAGTCGGGCATGAAGTCTACTCTTTCACGAATGGGTTATCAGGGTACCACTAAGCCAGGATTGTAAAGGAAGACCAGAGAAAGACAACTTTTTCCACTGAATGGGGAAGCTTTTCCTACACGGTTATGCATTTTAGATTAAAGAATGTTCCTATTGTGTTCTCATGCATTGTGGTACAAGAATTTCAGACTTCATCCATAAGTTTCTTCAAGTTTACCTAGATGACTAGACTGTGTATGGGCTAGTAAAAGACCATTGTGACAACTTAAGGTTGATGTTTGAGATATGTTGGCAACTAAGGATATCCCTCAACATTAAGAAATGTGTCTTTGTTACTCCCTTTGGGACCCTGCTAGGACACATTATATGCAAAGAAGGTTTGCTAGTAGATCCCGCTAAAGTTGTAGTTATTATAGGATTAGGGGAGCCTACTAGTTAAAGCATAGTGTGCGATTCCTTGGATATATGGGGTATTACAAGAAGTTCATCAAGGGATATGCCAAGATTTCCATGCCCTTGGAGGAATTATTGAAACACAAAAGTGTCTTTCATTAGGGAGAGGTACAAAGAGAAGCATTTGACACTTTGAAGGATAGGCTTGTCATGGCACCCATATTACGTTTTCCTTCTTGGGATAAGCCTTTCCATGTGCATGTTGATGCCTCAAGGACAGCTATGGGAGCATTGCTAGCACAACCTGGTGAGGGAATTGTTGATCATCCCTTGTGCTTTGCAAGTAGAAAGTTGACACCAAAGAGAGCATAATTACACAACTACTAAGCGTGAAAGCATTGTCTATGATCTACATGCTGCATAATTTTAGGAAGTATCTATTAGCGACACCATTTATATTCTACACTGGACCATATGGCATTGAATTACTTAGTCAAAAAACCCATTCTACAAGGGTGCATATGTTGTTGGGTCCTTCTATTTTAGGAGTTTGAGTTCACAGTGGTGGTGAAGCCAGAAAGAGCAATTCAGGGCCTGACCATTTATCAAGGATTGACTTAGGAGAGGATGTACAAAGCATTGAGGATACCATGTCAGACGTGTAACTGTTTAGGTTGTAGCATGCACCCTCAGACTTGGAAGATATCGTAATGTTTTTAAAAACAGGTGTGGTGTTGGAAGGGATGAAGGCTCTGGAAAGAAAACAATTAGCAATACACGTCGCACCTTACATGTTGATTAGTGGAGACCTATATAAGTTAGGTCGTGATGAGGTTTTGTGTCAATGCGTATTGGAGCATGAGTGCGTGGCAATTATGGAGGAAGCGTATGGTGGAATTGTAGGAGGACACTATGTAGGAAATGCTACATCATGAAAGATTTTATTAGCTGGGTTGTGGTGGGAAACCATCTACAAATATTGTATTGATTTTTGCAAGGTCTTTGACCATTGCTTGTGCCTTGGAAAACCTAGAAAGAGAGATGAAATGCCCTTACGACCAATAGCTAGCACTAAACCATTTGAAAAATGGACAATCAACTTTGTAGATCCAATTGTGTCATTACATGAAAGGACTTATTCATGGTATATCATCACTTGCACAAATCACTTGACATGGTGGGAAGAGGCGGTGCACTTACAAAGGATTGCACCATAAAGAATAAATGCTAGATTTTTATGGGAAAACATAATCAGTATATATGGTTTCCCTTTAAGTTTAACAAATGATAGGGGTACACACTTCCTCAATGAAACAATCAGGATTCTGTTAGCAGAATTTATGGTGGCCCATCATAAAACTACCCCATATCACCCTCAAGCAAATGGAACTACTAAGGCATTTAACAAAATACTAAGTCACACATTAACTAATATCTGTGACATTGGAAGACAGGATTGGGATGATAAGGTATCACTCGTTCTATGGGCATACGGGACAACCTATAAAATGTTGAACAAGACTACACCGTTTTAATTGGTGTTTGGCATGGGAGGTTGTTTTACCAGTGGAATTCATGTTACCATCACTTGCATATAGCACACACAGGAGGGTTAGCTAACAAACAAGTGCTTTGGAAGAAAGAATTGATAAATTGATGTAGTTAGACAAAAGGAAAAAACTTGCTAGATGGAGTCGAAAGACAGAAAAAGTAAGATAAAAGGCATGGCATGATCGTAACATCAAGAAAAAGAAGTTTGAGGTTGGGTATTTGGTGTTGTTGTATGATTCCAAGTCTCTGCGACATCCTGGAAGTTGAAAGTCCATTGGTTGGGACCTTACATCTTCTCATACATTCTTGATTCGAGAAGTTTCCATTCAAGCACTTGAATGGGACAAGGTTATCATGCCACTTTGATGGGAGTAGGCTGAAGCCCTACTATAAATAAGTCTTCTTGGTGTTTGTAATAAGGTAGTGTTTCCAATTAGTCTAGAATTTCCCTTTATGCATTTTCTTTTCCTGTGTTTCCCTTTCTCATTGCTTTTTCCTCTCTTTTGTTTTGTTTTGCACCTTGTGCGATGTACCAGTAACCACATTATTTTTTCCCAAATTTGTGTATGTGCAGAGAGGACCATGCATCTATTTTAGTGTGGGGTGGAGTGATGTGAAGTATAGGCCTATAATACAAGTTTGAATTGGCAGTAGAAGTTGTGGTAAATGGCCCGGTTGAAGGATAAAAAGTGCGTAAGGTTAAGAAGCACGTAGAAGAAAAGGTGGACAGAAATGGTTGGTGTCAAAAAGGCTTTGTGGAAACCATGTACAAAAAGGATGAAGAGCGCAGAAAAACATGAGGTAGGCGAAGGAAAAAAATTAGGTAAAGGATGAAGAAGTGCCTTCAGCATTATGGATGCGCGCATAAGAGTCTTCGGTCAGGTTGGATTCTTGTGTGCCAAAAGGTTTTAAAGGGTTTTTCACATAGGATGTGGCACGTGGGTAAAGGTGCTTAAGGCCATCTTAGTGGAAAAAGCCACATTTAGTGTTAAGTATGGTGGTAGGTGGCATAACATTTAATGTTGGAAAGAAGGAAAAGCTATAAATAAGGAGTCAGGAACATTGTTATTTTACCTTGTGATTACAAAGTAGAAGAAGCTCTTGCAAACTAGGGCATCCAGAGAGAAATTTGAGTGAAGAAAGAAGAATCCAAAATTTGAGTGTGCATCTAGAGTAGATCTGCAAACCAGAAGGAGGGAGTACACGGGTGTGAGAAAGGTTGTGTGAAGAAGTGTCATCTTGTGGAAGGATTTCCTAGTTAGGGGTTGGCAGCTAGGGCACGAAGAAAGAAGGATTCATTTCAGGAGTTGAAGCTTCAGAGTGAGCTTTGGGATTAGCGAGTAGGTAGAGCAAAGCAAGAGGAAGGATTATTTAAGATCAGCCCAACTAGAAGAATGGCACCAAGGAAACCAATTGTTTCACCGAAGAAAATAAATGGCAAGGGAAAAAGAAAATTGCTTCCATCACGAGCACCAATGAAGAATGGTATGCAGAAATGTAGTACCTAGATGGGGTATTGCTAGGAAAATAATGGGAGTCACACCTGCAAAAGATGGCCGTAAGTGATTATAATCATCACACGAGCACAATGGAGAAGGAAATGGCACTGGAGTTGGTCCGACTAACTAACAATAGGACGCCAGATGGAATGCCCATTTACAATGATGAGGTGAAGGTCAAATTGGAGAAGGCTGGACTATTGTAATTATATGAGTTATCATACTTTTTCAAGCCTGAGTGCCTTTATCAATGGTTGATGTCACGCGTGCATGAGGATCATTTTTTTTTTAAGTAGCGCAAGATGTGCATCACACCACAACTGATATCAAAGTTCACAGGCCTCAATTATGAAGGAGATAGAATTGATGATGATCTAAGTGAAAAGGAGGCTATCAAGGAGATTGTAGCCGTGAATGACTACAAGAAGGGGTCATGATACTTTGACATTGTCAAGATACTAGATCCAGTGATGAGGATGGTCACGCACTTAGTCACCAAGCTTAATGACTAGGAATGATGGACACAAGTGAACAAGGCATGGTTAAATGTATGTCGAAAGATATCAGAAGGAACCATTAATAACTTGTCTTCTTTCATCGCGGATGAAATTATAAGCAACACGTAGGAGGGAGAGAAGATAATCTTTGAAATTCCTCCTCACTATTGTGTTCTTAGAGATTGGAGTTCTTGAAGGGCCAAAAATTTTGTTTAGGAGTATCCAGAAGAGGATCCCTCACCCATAAAAAGGTTTGTGAAATATACTTGTGAAACCATGATGACCACTCATAAGGCACCTAGAGAAGTGGTATAAGTGAATGCGTGATGCATTCGGGGCTGAGTGGAGGATCCTAGAGCATTTTCCCACACTCATGAGTGGAGAGGTAGAATTTTTAGTGTACCAACACTTCTGCATTGGTAGATTTATGTTGACAGATGAGAATATGAGTCCATGGTGCAAGCTACCCTTCTCCTTCACCGTGTTATACTTCCAAGCCGAGTTAATTAGTTCAAGGAGGCCAAGAGACTAAGGTTCAACCTTAGTGAGGTAGATATAGACCACCACAAGATGCATTAGAAGATGGTCTACCAAAATAAGCACACGCATACATGGAGAGATATGTCTCCCACGAGATACAAATGATGAAGCCTTTAATGCTTCTAATTACAGGAAGGACCACAACGAAGGGTGTATCGCACATAAGGACAAATTTTGAAAAAGGTGCTTACTTGGAGAATGATGTCTCCATTCCTAAAGACCCTACAAGTAAGGTCAAGGCACCTAGAAAGAGGGAAAGAGAAGAAGTGTAGAAGGCACCAAGTGTTCAAACCACACGAGATATTAAGTGTGCTCGAGAAAAGCATTAATCCTAGTACTTACATGTGGAGGAAGAAGTCTCCAATCAAAGAAAAGACTCCAGAAGAAGAGGCACTGAGCATGAAGATCCCCTCACCTAGGAGGAATCACCAATGAAGACATCACTTGTCAAAGAAAAAGAAAGAGAAGAATCCATAGTAGAATCCCGGAAGAAGGAAGAAGTAAGGTGATGGATGAGGCCGATTCAGAAGAGATAGAAGACCTAGATGCCTACATCGGTGACAAAGATGATGATGATGAGCCGAAGGAGGTGAAGACCATCCTATCTATGAGATACATGATTCTAAAGAAGAAGGAGATGATTATATCAAGGAGATGAGGAGAAGAAGGATGAAGAAGAAGTTGAGACCCAAGGCAAGGGGGTAGGTGGGGAAGAAGTTACAAAAGATCAAAGGACCCCAAGCCTCATGAAGGAATAGATAGATGAGGCCATAGAGAAAGAAGTGGAAAAAATCATCAAGGACCTAGTAGAACAAGAGGTTAAACGTAGCGGATGTGGTGCTAAAGGAAGTTGAGGAGGAAAGCATAGAAAAAGAATATGGCAGCATGGGAGGAGATCTCAATTTGTGTAAGCTTTCCAAAAGCTGCATGCACATGGAAAAAGAGCATAGAAGCATCACAATTTCAAGGAATGGGCTAGATTGATGATCCGAACAAGGTGTTGTGCTCACACTTCCAGAGCATTGTGCCAATAAAACAACTTTTAGCCATGGCTTCATTTGATGAGGAAGGTGCATACCCTCGGATAAGGAAAATGTTGTCATGGGAATTTGAGTCCCACATTGATGAGCCTGAGTTTGAGGTAAGCCAAGGGGCATTTATGAAAGTGGGAAAAACAAAAGAGATAAATCCCTTGGTGAATGCTCAACATCTATTAGATGAGAAAATCTACAATGCACTCAACAAATTTTTAGTTGAGGTTGAAGCCAGGATCTTTGGGAGAAATGACAGGGTGAAGTTCCTAGAGGTAGAGTTGGAGAAAAGGGAGGAGGAGCTCCTTAAGAAAATAAAGGACCTAAAGTAGGAGGAACTAATCAGTGCTCAATTAAGGCATGAGCTAAAGGATGAAAAGGAAAGAGTGCACAAGGCATACAAAAATATAGAGATGATCACGATATGTCCATTGTCTTAAAGCATCTAGACTTAACACTACCCGCGTAAAGTATGGATCATCCTTGCCATTCCTAAAGGACTTGACCCACATGCTCACTATGGAGAGGTGGCCACTTTCCCTAGAATTAGCAGAGGAACCATTGGCATGCCAAGATAAAGAAAATAAGATGAAGGTTGTGGAAATTATTTCTCAATACAACAAAATCCTCATGATGTAAAAGCCACCGCACAAGTTCACTGAGGCCACCTATGATAATTACAGGAATAGGGATAGAGTGACAAGTATCTTAGTGGCCACCCATGAAGTGGAACTCAAGGAATTCTAAGAAAATAACAAGGGGAAGTCTAAGCGAGTGAGACAAGATCCTAGCTGAGGTAGAAAAGAAATCAGAGGCCATTAAGACCTTGCGGCTCAATCAAGAACTAGATAAAGGAATTATACCCTCAAATCACTCGGAGGATGGATGTGCTCGAGGATTTGGGAAAGAAACTGGAGGATATTATGGAGACAATGAGCACTAAGGGAGAGGAGCTTAGTTTTGAAGAAGTGAGCGCCCTGGTGGGTGACCTCTGTTAGCAAGTGTAGAACGAGGTCGACACTTGGGGAAAGTTAGAAGCTGATTAGGGAAGGATTTCCCTCTCCTCCTCCGAAATAAATTTCCCCATTCTTTCATTCTTTTCCCCATTTCTTCATTCCTTCATTCTTCCATTCCAACCATTTGTAAGGATCCACCATTCTTTAATTCTTTATTGAAGAGTGTTTTTAGGACAGAGAACAGGTGTAGTGTGGGGTGATGTTGGGCCCCAAAATATCAACTAAGTACAAGAAGGCGTGGGTGTGGGCGCGTGGGTTGAAGGTGCGTAGGTAAGGGTTCTGGAAGGTTTTTTGTAGAACACATGGCGCGTGCACGTAAGGCAAAACATGTTTTGTACTTAGTCACATTTGGCATCTCAGGAAGCACACGAGAAAAGCATGACCCTTGTGGATAAGGTGCTAGCACCTTTGTGAACTATGGATCAAAAGGGAATATTCCAGCATATAATAGAAGGTTCCAGAAGACATCATTACAAGAAGTGGAGAGCTCGGATCTAGGAAGGCATGCTCCCATGGAGGACCACTTCGACACTTGGTGACCAATCTGTAACTTTTGAAAGGCATGGTGGTGGGTGTTAAGGTTATAAATACAAGTACCTAGTAGAAGAAATACATAGAGTTGAAGAGAGGCAAAGCTCTATAGAAATGAATGGAGGATTCTATGGGTTGGGAATAGGAGCATATAGGGATGATGGTGCATTTAGGGGAATGGATCTACATTTTTCTCTGTAATGTGATGAACATGGTATAGTTCTGATGCATGACTTGGCTCTGCATTATCATATGGGGTCTGTTATGAACCCAAGGGATTGTAATGTGGTTATTGAATCTCTTAATATGAATACAATGCTCTGTTATAAATCATCTGTGTTTGGAAGTATACTAATGTATTTCCTTTCTGTGTGAGCTATTTCATTATGCTACTTGTTATTTCCTTTTTCGGATGCAATAAGATAACTCATTCTAGGATATAGCATATTATTTCTGCTCATTTTCATTTAAATATATGTTATAAGATGATGCATTCTCATGAGACTCACATAAAGGAGAGAATCGATGCCCACGCGTGCCTTGGTGAGCACCCGGTTCCTTGATAGGCCGACGCACATGGGTTTAGACTATTGGTCTAAGGGTATAAAATATGACCGCAAATAGGTATCTAGGGTTTCCACTTTATTATAGTTCATTACAGGTTGCGTGAACATGAGAAACTTACATTGAGGCATGTTTCTAAGTAGGTGAAATACACAAAAATTTATATAAGCTCACTATGAAAGTGTCCAATATTACATAAAGGTAAATATTTATCAACCATTCAAGATAGAGTAGTATAGACTTACATCAACTTAGTTTCCAACTCTAGTATTAATAATTAAGAATCTCGTATCTTTGATCATGCAGCTTCTTCATCTCCTCTTGTATATTTGATTTTTTAATATATTTGGTTATCATTATTACAAGTGTTAACTTTTTGTTATGATTATTTATTGGTTGATTGTGAATTTATTAGATCAAAATATCCTCTTGTAATGAACCCTTACATCCTATATATTGTTGTGTACTTTAATATAATTAGGGTGTAAGAACACATGAGCCAATAAAATAAGTCACCAAGAATGGAATAGCCATATAATAGAGCCAGCTATGTGAATTTTAACAATATGCCCAAGTTTTTGCTTGAGTATTAAATGTCACTTGTTTTTAGTATATCTAAGGAGCACAATAACTTAAAACTACACACATTACATTTAACATTACTATCAATTAGAAAATTATGGATTTTTTTCACCAACGAAAGCACAAATATAAAGTGTATCCAAAACAATATTATGGTCCATATCATTGTCATCAAAAGTAATAATCAGTTGAGGAGGTGGCATAATAATAACAATACCACACATAGCATCTTATGGTAGATCATAAGAAGGGGGATACCACATGATAATCATGATGCTCGTCTAAATGATATTTGGCAATGTTCGATCAAGTAATGGGTCATGTAGCTTATTATGATCATTAGTAGGCTTAGATTCAACGGGTACATCCCATTTAATAGCATTAGAATCAATAAGGTATTACTTAATATTTTGAAGATTAACACATCAATTAGTAGTATGACCAATACATCTATGATAATCACAATATGTGTTAGCATCAAAATTGATACTATGAGGATTACTTGTATTAAACTCATGTCCCGGAGGGATAGATACAATATTGCGCTCAAGTAATTGTGTTAAGCACTAGACAAGCTAGGCAGAGACAAGCGTGTGAATTATTATTGATAAACTTGTTGTTAGGGTGATAATGTAAAGTGGAATATCTACCACCGCAGATGCGCCCCAATATTATATTAAATTTTGTTCATCAAACTTTATTATGAAGATCTTCCACATTTAAGAGTGAAGCGGCTCTGACCGATTCACCCACCCATATTGATTTGGGTGATCCCTCTCGAGATTGGATATTAGCAACGATTACATTTGTATAGACTAATATCAAGACTAAAATCATACTGAAATATCATTTCATGATTATTGTATTGAATGAGTGTGATAACTAGCTCTGGAATCATTCTGTGAGACCAACGAGTGAAGTGGAAGTGTTGGGTAAAATTTGTATCAAAAATTCTTAATAACAGATAGTGCTTTATTCAGTGGGGTTTTTTACCTTTGGGGTTTCCCCACTTAAATCTGGTGTTACCATCTCTTTACTTGATTGTTATTTTCTTTCAGCTCGTGTTATTACATTTTGTAATCTACATACTATAATCTATAATCTTTGACATTTATTTTGTGGATATATAATTTGTTAATTATATTTCCCTTCATTTCCCTGACATGGTATCAGAGCTTGGTGATTATGCATGTGCAAGATTAATCTAGAATATTTTGATTAGCAAGTGCAAATAAGCTTGAAGTCTATTTACGGATATGTGAAGCCCTAATTGCTCCACAGTCATCTTCAAGCTAACCAGTTTAAAATTCCAATTCCTACCTAAATATTTTTGAAAATATTGCTTAAATGGTTGTTTAGATCATGTTTGAGAAATTTTAGGCTTAGATCTTTGTTTCTGTATCTAGTTACAGTCATTTTTAGTTTAAATCTATCTTCTGCAAGCTTTTTTAAGTTTTTCACGTCATTTATATCCGTTCTTGTTATTTTTAATTGTGGATCCAAAGATCTCTTTAGATCTAGTTAGTTCAAAGTTTTTAAATCTGCCCCAACTTTATAAATATTTATTTTTTACTAGATTTGTTTTTGCAAATCCTGGTCCAATTGTTTTATGCCATCTAGCTTCAATCTATCATTTTTTATTTAGATCCTATCATTTTTACGAAGATTGGACCAATAAAATTTCTCCAAATAGCTTCATTGTCCTTTTTTGTGTTTGTGAAGCCAAACCCACTCAAAGAGTGCCAAGTGGCTTCACTCTATCAGTATTTCATTCACTTTTTCAAGTTTTGTTGCTTTGACGCTTGATCTAATAATTTTTGCCATCTAGCTTCACATTTGTCATCTTTTTTTATCTTTCTGTCATTTGCATGAAGTACAAACCAATAAGGTTGTTCCACACACTTTGCAAATTCATTTTGTTTTCGGTTGTGAAACGTGATCCAATAAGGGCTTTATGTGTGTCTTCACGTTGTCAAACTTGGGTTAAGTTTTCCATTTTCATCTGTGAAATCCAAGCCAATATAATTGCTCCATATTTTGCATCTATCAGTTTTTTCATTTGTGGCAGTAGCTATCCAATAAGAATTAGCCACCTTTCTTGCATTTTTCAATATTTGTCATTCTTGTGAAAAGAGAGCCATTTAAAAGGATTTAAGTGTGTCCATTTCTACCTTAAGTAGTTTTAGTTGCACTACTTAATTGCAAGCCAATTGCATTGGGACACATGCATTAATTTTTTTTTTAGTCTTCACAAGTGTCGGGTGTTAGTCTTTACTTTGGCTTAGCCTCTTATATTGTGACACTTGTCTTTAGATTTCAGACCGAATTTTATTTTATTTTTTTGGATTATCCCAATGACTTTAAGTCCACCCAAATCCATTTATTTAAAGCTTAGTGGAAAGCCACCCAGGTGTCTTTTGTCATCCATTAGATCGTTGACAAGTGGCATTGTTTGACTACGAATTTATTACTCTATGTCGATTTGAGCCAATATAACATGTCCACATTCCTTTCCATTTTGTTTTTCCTTGTTTTAATCATGTCGAAAGTGTGAAAAATTGAACCAATTATTTAACTACACATGTATTTAGCTTTTAGCGGTGTCGATTTTATTTCCTTGTGTATTGTGGCTTTCAAAATTTTCCTTGAACCATGTGTTTTCTAATTTTATTCATTTCGCGGGTCACAAATTTTGTGTTTTGTGGGTATTTTATTTTTCTTCATCTCACGGATTCCAAATTTTGAAAATCTTAGATCTTTTGCTCTACTACATGTTTTTATTTTTTGCTAATCTATTTGCAAGAATATAACTAAAAAGAAGATTTGTAGCTTGTATTTTTTCTTTTTTTGGCTTCTTTGATTCAAATTTGTAGCTATATTTGTCTCCATTTCTGGTTGCGCATTAAAATGGCTAGTTCTGCTATTTTTCATTAGATAAGTCTCAGTTATAAAATGGAGTGAATTATAGCATATGGATATTTCTATTAAAATCTTATTTTATGGCTAAAAATCTATGGGGTCTTATGACTGGTGTGGAGACACGACCCACTAGAAGACAATCTACCCCTAAAAACCTTATATCCTTTTCTCATAGATCTCAGGAAGCTATTTCCATCCTTTTGTGAAGCATAAAAGATGAATTTTTAATGCATATAGGTCATATGGACTCACTTGCTGATGCCTAGAAGCAATTAGAGACAATGCATGAAGGAATTCGTTTGTCAAAAATAATTAAGCTTATTATGGAATTGTTTACAACTCCTATGAAAGGGGATGAGAAAATAGTCAATTATCTAGCTAAAATTAAGAACATTAAAGCTCAATTAGATGGTTGTAACTATGAATTGTTTCAAGATAAGATTTTGTACTTTATAATTCAAATAAACATTCATGAAAAATTCAGAAATTATATCTCTATTCTTAACTCTAAATATCAGAATGAGAATGATCTACCTGATTTAGACACTTTGTCTTCTCTGTTAATTCAAGAAGAGTATGTAAGGGAGAATTTTGATTCAGAATAAATTATTTCTCAAGAATTGTTCTCTCATAATCGTAAACCTTCTCAAAATAAGAATAATAACAATCCTAATCAGAATTCTAACATCGATCAATATTTAAATCAAGTCCTAATCCTAATTTTGTTAAAAACAACTAGAATTTTAAATTCAAATTCAATGGAACATAAAAAAGTGTGGAAATTTTTTTGCATAAAGAATATGATTGTAGAGTATAAATTAACAAATCATCAAGAATGATAATAACAACAAGCCTAATAATCATCGTCGAAAAATCAAGCAAAATCAAGAAAATGTGGCTAAGCTTGATCTATTGCCTGTATACTACCCTTTTAGCTTACAATTACAATGAATGGATTCTTGATAATGGACATGACTTGTACTCCTGGTATCCTCTCATATATATTTAATTGTGAAGACAACATATATCTAGGAGATAATTCTATTATTAAATCTACAAGTTGTGGCAATGTTAGACTATTAAATGGTGTAATTAGGAATGTCTTATATGTTCCTCAACTGAAAAATAATCTTCTATCTTGCTCTCAGCTAACTAAATAAAATTATAAATTTGTTTTCTTGTAAGATAAATGGTATGTAAAAGATAAGTTCAATAATGTTATTGCTTCTGGTATTTAGAAAAATGGCTTGTATATATTTGATGGTTTTGTGTCTGAATCTTGTTTTTCTTCCTCTTCTAGGAATGATATTCAGCTTTGGCATGAAATACTTGGTCATGTAAATTTCAAAAGCTTGTATGAAATGTCTAGACTAAATCTTTTGTTGGTCTTCCAAAAATAAATTCAGATCATGAAACTTGTGAAAGTTTCCTATGTGGTAAGCAACATGCTCAACCATTTCACAAGCATCATGATCCAAATTCTTCTCAGTTATTAGAACTGATTCATAGTGATGTGAGAGGTCTACTTGAGGTTCCTTATCTCATTGGAGCTTTGTATGTTTTTGATTTATTGATGACTTCTCTAGAATGACTTGGTCTTATTTTATTAAGAAGAAGTCTGATGTCTTGTCTAAGTTTCAAGAATTTAAAGATTTAGTTGAAAATTCTTCTAATCTAAAAATTAAGAGAATTAGGATTGATAATGGAGGTGAATATCTTATCAAATATTTCGATAATTTTTGTGTGTCATGTGGGATTCAAAGAGAATTGACTACTCCCTATTTCCCTCAGAAAATGGCAGTGTAGAAAGGAAGAATAGGATTGTCTTAGAAATGTTTAGAACTATGATTCATGCTTCTAATGTGCCTAAGTTCTTATGGGCTGAAGCTATGAATATTGTTTTCTATATTCTTAATATATTTCCTACTAAATATCTTCATCAAGCTACTCCTCATGAAGTATGGACAAAGAAAAACTATATATTTCTCACTTAAGAATATTTGGTAGTTTTTCTTCTATCTTCATTCCAAAAGACAAAAGGAAGAATCTTGATCCAACCTCTTTTTCTTGTATTTTTGTTGGCTATGGTTGTAGAACTAAAGGACTAAGAGTTTATGATCCTTTCAAGCATGACATTGTTGAAAACAAAAATGTTCAAGTCTTAGAAAAGACATTTTGTGATGCTTCTCATGAACCCTCCTCTATTTCTCTTGAGATAGAGCCTAATAATCCTCCTCCTAACATTATAGAAATAGAAGTTCAAGAGGCCGATTACCTTGATATAGTTATGATGGAGATTGAGGGGGAGTCATCTCAAGATTTCTTGCATCACAAAGTTCCTAAATGGGCTCAAAATTTGGTTAAGGATTATTATCTTGTTAGTCTTAGAAAGGATACTCGAAGTCAACATTCTTATCATGCCTTGATGACCCTTTATGAGGGTGAACCACAATCTTTTGAAGAATCCTGTCAAGATGATATATGGATTCAGGCTATGAAATATGAATACAATGCTTTGATCAAGAATAACACGTGGGAACTAGTCCCTCCTCCTTCTAAGAGAAGCATTGTAGGATCTAGGTGGTTGTATAAGATCAAATATAACTCTGTAGGATAAATTTAAAATTTCAAGGCAAGGTTGGTAGCTCATGGTTTCAATCAGAAACCTAGTCTTGACTATGTTGAGAATTTTTCTCATGTAGCTAAGATGAGCACTATTAGAATTATTCTTTCATTGGCTGCCCAATATGGTTGGGAGATTCACCAAATGGATGTTAAAAATGCCTTTTTTAATGGTGACTTAAAAGAAGAAATCTACATGAGACAACCTAAAGGTTTTGAAGAACATGGTAAAGAAATTTATGTCTGTAAGCTTAAAAATTCTTTGTATGGTCTTAAGCAAGCCCTAGAGCTTGGTATGTTAAAATTAACATTTTTTCAATATCCTAGTTTACTAACTCGTTGTCCCGATAATGATCTATTTTTAAGTATGAAAACAATCATATTATCATTATTGTTTTGTATGTAGATGATATTTTGATTACCAACAGTGATAAAAATTTAATTTTTTTATTTAGGTTTATTAAATCACTTCCTTGGCATGGTTATTGTTGATGGTGAATCACAAAGACTTCCGAATGTCTGAACTTGATGGGTTGAGACTTTCAAAGGCGATGCATAACATGGAGCTTTTCCCAAGTGTGGGACCTCGCGATATCGGAAAAGCTCTCTGGATGAAGGCCGGTTCCTATTCCTCTGTTCAGATGCACACGTAAAAATGCAGAGGGTTTACTCAAAACCTAAACTAACTTTCTAAGGAGATAGGGTAAGAAGATGCATAAAATAAAACCTAAACTACAAAGGTGATGCACCGAGGAATGAAGAACATCTGTCTTGCCAATAAACACAAACCATTAAAATGCAATGCAAGATCATGCATAGATAACCAAATTTGTAGTGAAAGATCAAGAGGATGCAAATGAATATAGAGAGGGTTGAGAATCATCCACAAGCATGCATTATTTGCTCCAAAGATTGATACAATACACTACAAAATTCCAAGAGGCAAAGTTGCATTACAGTTTTAGATGGGAGGTTTGAACTCCACAAATTCACCTACCAAAGAGAAGAAGGGAGGGGCAAAACAAGAATGTCCAACCTTTAGAAAGAAGCCCCTCCTTACAATTTATAGGAAGAATGAGAGAGGAAGATGAGGAATTCCAAATCTACCCCAACCACCCCAGTTGCGTTTAATTCATCTCATTATGGTGGTAGGTGAGAACCCTAGCAAACCCAAAAAGTGGCAAATTGTATTTTTGATTTTTAAGAATTTTTCTCACCCAATTAAAGATATCCAATCATAGTTGGAAAGAGGACCTCGTAGGATTTTTGAAAATTCCAACCTTGTGTTAATCCGAGCTCCCTGTGAAAAGTTATGGCCATCTGAATATCGAGGTCGTGGTCCTGCTTTCCGCCGTCGGTGCTCAAAATGTTGTGCCTCCTGAAGATGTGCCTTGGCGCATCCATCTTCATGTCGACATACCCTTACATGTGCCAAGGTGCAAATTTTTCCATGTTGACACTCTATGTCATGTGCCCTTTACGTGTGCCAAGGCGCAACTTTTGCCATGTCGACACTCTGTGTCATGCGCCCTTTACGTGCGCCAAGGCGCAATTTTTCCATGTCGACACTCTATGTCATGCACCCTTTACGTGCGCCAAGGCATAACTTTTTCCATGTCGACACTCTATGTCATGCGCCCTTTACGTGCGCCAAGGTGCAACTTTTCGTCGGGCTTTGAGTTTCTTTGATTTCCATATTCTTCTGCTTGTCTATATCTACCCGGGGGACAGATATATACAACAGCTTATATTTCAAGATCACAAGTCTATTGTTGCATCTCAATCTTAGAATAACATGAATTTTATTAGAAGATTTAACATGATTGACTATAGGCATGTTGTCATTTCTATTAAATTTGGTGTTACATTAAATCCTAAACAATCTTGTGCTAAATTTGATCCTACTTTGTATAGACAACTAGTTGGTAGTCTAATTTATTTGACTATTACTAGACTTGATATTTCTTATGTAGTAGGAGTAGTTTTAAGATTTATGCAAGAAACTTATGAGGATCATTGGAAAATGGCTAAAATAATTTTGAAATATATTAAAGGAACAATCAATTATGGTTTGTTTTATTCTTCTTCTAATGATGCACAATTATTTGGTTATTGTGATTTTGATCATGTTGGTGATAATGCACATAGAAATTCTACTTCTGGATATGTTTTCAAGTTGGGTGTAGGTGCCATCACTTGGAGTAGCAAGAAGAAACCAACATTTTCTATCTCTTCTACTGAAGCAAAGTATAAAAGTGCCTCGGAAGCTGCAAAAGAAGTTATGTGGCTAAAAATATTGTTGGATGAACTGTAAATGGGTGTCAAAGGGAGAACTACTCTTCTATGTGACAACTAGAGTTGCATTACTCTTGCAAAGAATATATTTCAGCATCAAAGGACCAAGCATATCGAAGTTCATATGCACTTTATTCGAGAGAAATTCCTGAATGGTGATATTGATCTCAAGTTATGTTCAACTAAAGATCAAGTTACAGATATCTTCACAAAGTCGTTGTTTTTGTAAAGTTCTATAAATTATGTGTCTTTTTGGGCCTATCATAGTTTCCTTGAGGGGAGTGTGCATGAAAATTCCACCTCTTAATGGCATGTTGAAAAATTCTAATGCTTCCTCAATTTTGTAATAAGTAAATGTGTCACACTATGTGAAGTTACTTGTAAATCCTAGTGAAACATTAGTTATGTGAATGCCTTGCTTATAAAAGGCTCCATAATCTGATATAAGTCTTCATATGTAAAGCACTTGTCCTTATAATTTATTTTGTATATGTTCCTTTGTATCGTAAATTTTATAGGATCCTTGGAACATTGTTTTGAACCATGGACATGTGTCTCATAGTCCTAATAAAATTTGTAATATGTTTTAGTTGTTTGTCACTTTTATAAGTCCACATGACACCACGGTAATGTACTGCAGAATTGAAAAACCCATGGGACTCTACTTTAGTGCATCGTGGAACTATAAACCCATGGAGAAATTGTGTGTGGCTTGTATAAGTCCATGGGACACTGCGGTAGTATACTACGAGTTGAAAAACTTGAAAAACTCTACTTTAGTGTACCAAAAATTACAAACCCTCCAATAGTGTAACGCAAAGTTGAAAACCCCGTGGAACACATGTGTTTTGGATGTCATCCATTTTGGCATAAGGAACAAATTTCACCATGTTTTTTGTGTGTTCTTCTCCACTTAATAAAGGGGATTCTTGAGGTGATAATTTTAGGTGGGATATCTACTATTGTAGTATGCCCCAATATTATATTAAAGTTTTTTCATCAAACTTTATTATAAAGATATTCCATATTTAAGAGTGAAGTGGATCGACTGATTCACCCACCCATATTGATTTGTGTGATCCCTCTCGGGATTGGCTATATGCAATGTTTACATTTATACAAACTGAAATATCATTCTATGATTATTTTATTGAATGAGTGTGAGAACTAGCTCTGTAATCATTCTGTGAGACCAATGAGTGAAGTGGAAGTGATGGGTAAAAGTTTATCAAAAATTATTATTAGCGAGATAGTGCTTTATTCAATGGGGTTTTTACCTTTGGGTTTTCCCCACTTAAATATGGTGTTACCGTCTCTTTACTTGATTGTTATTTTCTTTCAAATCATGATATTACATTATATAATTTGCATACTAAAATCAATAATATTTGACAATTATTTTTAGATATATAATTTTTTAATTATATTTCCTTCATTTTCCCGACACTTATAATTAAAGCTTTGTAGGTTGTGATATGACATTAAAAACAAGTTTAGAATCAATCTTATTGTCATGGGGTTTGTTTGTGTGAGTAGGTTTACCTTGAAACTTAGAATTATATGTGTCCCCTCTCTCATTATGCATGAACATGGACATGATTAAAAGGATAGTAGCCTATACAAAGGTGAAGGTGCAAACCCTTAATATTGATGCAAATATTACAAAAGAGGCCAAGATTCGTGATGACACATAGATAAATAAAACAACTAGGGTTTGAACAAAGTGATAAATTTTATCAAGATTCACATTCACCAAATTTTTACACACAAATATAAATAAGATATGTGATATAGTCAAATATATAGGATGCAAAGGTTAATTCTAGGGGCTTATTATGAAATAATTAGTCTATAAACAACCATGCGCAATCGTAATAATGCATTAATACTTGAAACAATAAGAGATACAATGATACCTTGGAAACATAAGAGGAGATAAGGCCTTAGTTGTACAAAATTGAACAAATTAGATATATATGTTCATGTTGTGTGATTAAGTTAATGTGAACTTGAAGATGCTCTCTTTTTAATATTGTATTTGGAAACTATCTTTGTCTAGAAACCTACAACTCTACCTAGATCATGAGTATAGTGCTACCCTCTTTTGTATAGTTTTAGACCTACTTACAATGAGGTTATGTAACTTCTCCTACCCTTTTCTTATTTGGAAATATGAATTTTCGTATGTCACTCTAGCTCACACCACCTCAAACAACCTCGTAATGACTCACAAAAAGTGGAAACCCTAAATACCTGCAATACCCTTCATTAAAGCATTATATAAAAATGAGAAATTGGTATGTGGGTGAGGTTGACTACCATTGAAATAAACCATTCTTGAACCAATCCAATTGACTACATACCCTCGAGAGGGAGAAATCCTCATGTAGTTATCCTAGTGCTTTGTACATTTGTGAGTACAATCTATGCCAACCCATATGTTTGTCATTGTGTCTCTTGACACAAAGGTGACAAGGTAACTATAGAAAAGAGAATGTACCTAATTTTATAAAGTAGTGTGATGTAGTGTGCTTCAAATTCTATACTAAACCCTTTTGTCCCTTGAATACTTAGACAATGTTTGTAGTGACTTGCTCTTGCTAAAACATAGCTCTAGGACCTTTCCATGCTTGGAAATGGAGGAAACTATATCTTGGACTTAATTGAGTGCTTTAAAAATTATATAGTGATTTTTCTAAATGATGTTTAATTGATTTGGGAATATTTAGAAGATCCTTGAGTGCTTTTATGTTGATATTTTCAATAAGAGATTATGAAAGTACCAAGTGATGTATGAAGTTATATTGAATTACTTATATAGGATTTCACAAGTGAAATGTCATGTTAAAGAATAACCTAGAAAAATGAAATGAGACATAAGATATTTAAATTAGAAACAAATTCATAAGATAAGAGGGTCCAAGACCGTACATATCGACTAGGATGGTTACATTTGTTATGGACCCAATTTAAACGGTTTTAGATAGGTAAACAAAGTGATGTGAAATCAAAACTTATGGAATGATACCTGAAGATAAATGATTTCTTTGGTTAATTATTATTTCTTAGATGAATGACATAAAGCACGTAGATATGAGAAAGTTAAGAGAGATAGAATATTTGTTGATCAAGCTTAGAATGTGAATTTTTATCTTAGCAAGGAATGCAGCCAAACTTATCATTGTAAAAAAAGAATAATTTACCAAATTTGAGTTTTTACACAAATATATCTTTGGTGAATCTTAGAATTGGTTCTCACACTCCAAAACCCATATTAAGAATGAAGTCTTGAACTTCATCAAGAATTTGAGGTGCGTAATTATTTTTATTACACTAAAGGTGTTTTCCAAAGTATAATTAGTGGACCACGAGTTATTGATTATGATACCACTTTATCAACGACATAATAAGATATTATTATTCTATTTTTTATTCCATTTAAAGATTTATCTATGTCAATGTTTCAAGTATTTTCATCATCCATCTCATAGTATGGCTTGAGAGACATCTTTACCACCTTCAAATTTCCATGGGTATTCAGCTTAGTACTCTCATCTAGTAGAGCTCTTGGACTTGGGTTCATTATTCACACTTCATTTTTATTCTCTTTTACACGCGATGTAATTCTTATGGTTTGCATCTTGGGTGATAAGCTTCATTCTAGTCATAGGTTTGTTTGGATTAAGATTGGGTTATGTGTATCTCTCTTCTATGTAAATATCAAATTATTTCCTAATCTTTCATAAAATACCACATTCTCCTTAGTTTTCTCCACTTACATCTAGGATCAAGGTTTGGTTTAGGAGTGCACTAGTCTTTGAACCTATCATTACAATCATTGATCATGTGGGATTTAGGATGTGATATCAGCTTCAAAACTTAGCCTTCACTCGTTTTAGCTTTGGCTCTCTATATTTGGTTTGGTGAACCTTCATTAATCTTAAATATCTTCTTGGATTTCAAACAATTCACCATTATTACAACCAATTTAATAATTTTTTGTTCCCTTTGTTATGAGAACATTCAATTCATGGAGTTGATGAGTGTCGTGATGTTTTAAGTGTCAACATAGACTCTCTCAAGTCAATATTGCAATTATATCCACATGTCAAGAGTTAGGAATTGGGTTTTAGCTCATGGTGGAGTTATTTTTAAAAATTGTTTGAAATTATTCACATTGATACATATTTTTCCAAAGTATACTAAAATGAGAAAATTCTAACAATTTGCACACATCCGATAATTATGGTTTCTTTGATCATTGATGTACAACCATTTTACTACTACCCACGTGGAATTGGTTCTCCCGAGCACCAACAATTCTTCTCAATCACAAATTATAACCATATATCATAGCGATAGATATGCATCCATTATTTTGAATGAAATGTAACATTCCTTTCAAAAATAAGAACACATCACCGATTTTCACTTTTTGAGAGAAAAGTTTCTTGGTGGTTGATTTCACTTTTGTGAATTTTTATTTCAATCCCTTTTAATTTTTAAGTGTGTTTCTAATTAACATACATAAAAATCAACAAATAATGCAACATGTGGATACTCGTAAGGAGGAGCAACATTAACTAAGGTAATAAGTGCAAGGACAGCTATAACCTTTTGGGATTGCATCAAATGGGTACAAGTCCTTCTTCCCTCTCATACTCTTGAGGTAGATGTAGTGTAAGATTTTGAAATTCCTAACAATAACTTTGAATACTTAAGATCTTTGATGATTAAAAAGTATGATGGTGGTATTCCTTCGAGAGGAAGATAGACAATTGTTAATGAATGTTGTTGTGGCTCAAGAGAAAGAGTATAACACTAGGATCAAGGTTGTTAAGGCGATGGGCCTCAAGCCAAACCTAAAAACCCTTACTTAAAATTATTCCCAAAGAAGCTCTAGAGAGAAACACCTTCCAAAATCTCTGTTGTCCCAAGCAAAAATTATAGTCCTCCTCATGCCCAAGCTACCAAGAATCCCTTACCATCTAATGAATCTACTTTTTCCCTTCCAATGCTACCTTGCACAAAGAGTGTTCCATATGACATAGCCTAGGTATTGAGCCAAATCAAAGTGAGTGTTCCAATCATTGATTTTCTTAGGATTTCGAGCACAAAGAGATCATTTGAGTACTTGGGATTAAAAGAGGAGAAGAGTACCCCAAGCGAAATGTAAACGTTGTTGAAACTCCTCCTCAAATCACTGCAGACCTTGAAACACCACCGGTATTAGAGGATCTTAGAGAAACACCCGAGATATACTTGGGGACATCCTTAGTTGATTCACAATTGAATGTTGATCCATTCTTTACAAATTTAATCATAAAGGATAGAATACTTCACAATTGTATGTTTGATTTTGATGCATCATGCAATGTCATGCCTCTGAAGTCATGAATGAGTTGGATATCAAAGTGACAATAGCCTATGGAAAGTGTCTGCCATGGACTCAAGAGAAGTGTCGAGTAGTTGGTTGTATGAAGGGTTTGGTGGTGCGGCTCGCATCTTATCCTAGGAAGAATTTGAAGCTTGATGTTGTAATTGTTGATCGCCCCCGCCAAATGGGGTATGTTATTATCAAGGAAATTGGTTGCAAGTGTTGGTAGGATCTGCTCAAATGGACATGTCTTTTGCCACTATTCCCATTGAAGGCAGCCTTGTCAAGCTCTATGGAGAAAAGAAGATGTTACACCATATTAAAGATCCCAACAATGCTTCCTATGAGGTGTTGTTTGCTAATGTTGATGTCGATAATTTTATTGGGTTTCTTAATGGTAAGAGCACAAGATGGATCAATAAAAGTTCCTTGAGCAGATGTAGGTTCCCTTGGACCTTGCTATTTGATGGAGCTTGCTCCAATTTTGAAATGGTGCTGGTATAATTTTGATTTCTCCTAGTGGTGTCACTCAGATTTCACCCCGAAATCTGTGACTACCCAATTTGAAAAAATTTCGTACTTTTAAAATAGTGGGTCATTTGTTGTTTTTATTGCCTGAAAGTTCCTGTATTGCGTCAAGATAATCCTGAAGAGCCATATTAGCCCTTTTCGCCAAATACCCAGATGCCCAAAATTGTTTTATTATGTCGTCGGGATTTGTCTGCGGGAAATTTGTATTTAATTATTTTGAGCCCCGTATGAGGCTGTTTGCGCTCTGTTTTAACTCTATTATGAGCGAATATGTTATTATTCCTATATACCAGAAGGATTTTAACTTATTTTAAGTTTTGGGCTTTATTTGTAACTTTTGGCAATTTTTCGTGTTTTTGTGGTGTCCCGTTCTGTTTTCTGTAAAATTTCTCTGGAACAACTCCTTCACGGTAAGCCCGATTTTGGCTCCGGAGCAGTGGAAAACATACACGCACATTTTGCCCGGAGGAAGTCATCATCGAGGTCTGATCACTGGGAAAAGCGAAGTCGCAGCAGGAAAGCCTGCGGGGGATGGGCGCATTTTTGGAAAACAAAGGATTTGAGTGCGATGGGAAAAATATAAGCCGCAGGTAGGATGGGAATTGTATACCCTGTGCAGTACTTTTTCCGTGTTATAAAAGTCACTTAAGCTGCGAAGTGGGAAAAATAGAGGTCAGAGGCGGTGGGAATTTATTGCCTACCTTGCGGGTGAAAATTCCCATGATATAATAAAGGAAAGTGACTTAAGTGAAATCATGGGATTTTAGTGCCTACCTTGCAGGGTAAAGAATCCCATTGCAAAAGTCAAATCACTTAAGTGGATCATGGGATTGTAGTGCCTACCTTGCAGGGTAAAGAATCCCATTATGGTGAAAATTCTTAAAAATAGAATTACATGTGCAAAAAGTGCGCCCTTTGGTGATGGATAAAAATAATTAAATTGATTATTTTTTAATAAATTCTATCCTTGGAAAAAGTGCGCCCAAGCTTGAGGAGGTTGAAAAGTCAAAGGAAGATTAAAAGAAAGCAATTAAATTAATTAAATTTAATTTATTTAGTGGCTGCCCCTCTCCTTGGAAAAAGTGCGCCCCATTTAGGAGTTATTTAATGATTTTAAATGCATTAAATCATTAAATTAATTTCTATTTTCAGTGGCTATGGTCAAAGCACACTGTGAGGCTAAAGTTAAGTGCTGTGTGAAGGATTAAATTGGATTAATTTAATTTATTGGATGGCTGTCCTTAAACATGCAATTTTTAAAAGAGAAAAGCATGATTATTAATTAATTAATTGCCTTTAATTGTTAGGGCAATTATTAATTATAGAATTATGAAGGTTATATAAGCATGGGCAGCCATATGGATTTATTATTCAACACACAGGTAAAGAATTGCAGCAAGGAGAAAAAGTGCGCCCCCATTAGAGGAAGGATTTTGCACAGACAAAGTGCTAACAAAGGCTAAAAGCTTCCAGATTTGGCGCATGCTTTGGAAAAGGTTCATCTTCGTCTGCACAATTGTTTTCACAGGTGTTAAAGGAGCTCAGGTGTTGATTGAAAGGATTCATGATCTCTTTATGTGCAAATTAAACACCATTTTTTGGGGCAGCAGGCTTGAAAAGTGCAGATTTTTATAATTTAAATTCACTATTCATGCTCCGGTGGCCATTTTTGTCTGAATAAATTGCAGGAACTCATTACAGGTGCTTTATAAAAGAAAAGGAGTATTTATCAATGTCCAATACATTGCAAATATCCTCCGAATCTGAAGAATTGTCCAGATCTGCACCAGTATTGAAGAAAGCAGGCCAAATTAGAAGAAAAAGAATTATTCAGACAAAGATTGATAAAGCTATGGCAAAAGGAGATGAAAAAGAGAGCACGATGGATTCATGCATTGCTTCTAAACTTTCAGACATAGGAGACACGGATCTAGGCCCAGAACCTCTTTCTGATTTGATTGATAGATCCAGAGCTGGAAAGACTTCACTCATGCGTGCGGTCAAAAGTAGCGGAATTATTCGAGCTGCAGCTTTCCCATGTACAGCCCAATTGCCAGAGTTTGTGATGGAGTGTGCTAGATCCTATCATCCTTCATCTAGATCAGTGCGTGATGTTGCGGGAAAGACAATAATTCGTTTGGATGCAGAATTCTTCGATTATTGTTTGAAGATTCCAGTACGAAAGGTGGTGACTTCTATTAGCATTCAGGATGCTGACAGTAGGTGGGAAAAGCATAGAGCTGATTGTGTGAGCATCATGAATAGCCGGTTCATGAAGAAGCCTAGATCCCCTTCCAGGTTCCCGAGAACTCTTCCACGATCCAATTTGGTGCAGGAGGCGGATGATATTGTCAAATTGCTATGCAGGTTGAATGGTGAAGCGAATGCCTACACTTTCCGGACATGGATGTATGCTTTCATCAGGACCATTGAAATCAACAAGGTTGATTCTATAATCAGTTGGTCAGAAATTATTAGCAGCAACATCGGTGAGCAACTGCGGAACGTAAAGCGTACCTTCAGCTTCAAGATGACTTCATACTTGGTATATGCTGCAGCTTCACAGGGTGTCTTTTCCAAGCTAGATAGATGTGGTATTCTTTCCAAGGATCCCATTTTCGAGTGCTACCCACAGCTTACTGCACCTGCGTGCGAGAAGGACTTCAAAGTGATCAACGATGGTTTCTTCTACGATTTCATCTGCAGGTTAGACAAAGACTTGAAGACTCACAGAGTAAGCAAGGAAGCATGGGAAGCAGTGTCCAAGATTGGCAGTATATTCATCCAGTTTGCAGATTTCACATACCTCAGGGTTACGAGCTTTTCAGGTGAACCAACAAAGATGCCAAGGTACCCGAGTGACAGATTGATTGCCATGGAGCTAAGCAGGCAACTTGTGGAGTTACACGACCTTCAGTCGAAGCGGCACAAGTCTACGGGCTACTTCCCACTCACTGTGGGATATTACAGTTGCATCAGCATTCACAGAGCTCGAAGAATGGAAGCACAAATGTTGTCCGAGTATGAGCAAGAGTTCTTCCCTGCACGGCTTAATTTTGATCCATTTGGAATAGCCAGGAAGACAATCTCCCAGGAGTACGCACATGTGCCTTCGTTAGAAGATTTCTGGATGAAGTGCAGAAGTGAGTACGAGGTCAGAAAGAAAGATTTCAGCAGGCTGTCGGCAAAGCAAGTATTTGACTTTGGACTAGCGCGGATACCTGCGGATCTTAAAGATGATGGGAACGTGGTACTTGACACTTACCATCAAATGGGAGGAGATAAAGCTCTACTACAGGATAGCAATGGCGGCTGCAGCACAATAGAAGAAAGATCCGGAGCTGTGTTGGTGAGTACTTCGAGCTGGTTGCTAACGAAGGGATACTGCCTTGATGAAGTATTGATGAATCAAATCACGGGCAACTTCGGCGCAGGAGATTCCCTCAAGCGAAAGCATGAAGGAGAGAGCAGCAGAAGGTCCGAGAAGTTGAAAGTACGCAGAAAATCTCAAGAGAAAGAGGAGACCACTTCTACGACCATAGCTTTGACTCCGACTTCTCCAGTACCTAGTGGATCACCAACTATTGCACCACAGCAGCAGGATGTTTCCATGCCTTCATTGAAACCAGCAACGTTCATCTTCTCTCCGCAGCCACTTCGTCCAGCACCCGTTCCAGAGGAGATGTTGAAGCTGCAGATGACGGAGTTCGAAAGAGCTTTGTCCTTGGATGTTTCAGAGGATGGCAGCCATGATACTGTGGCACTTTCTGATGGAGAGGATGCAGAGCGGGAAATAGTAGCGCACTCAGCAACTTCTCATTCTCCGAGAAGTAATTTCTCGGAATGGTTAGCTTTGCAGTTGGTTCCGGAAGCAAGAATAGAGATGAACTTAGAGGAACATGACTTGCAGCTACTTCAGGATCTGAGCAGAAGAGACAGAAGGCCTAAAGTTGCTAAAGCAACTTCTAGGTTGATCATCGAGGATTCGGGAGAGAAGTTTGCTGAGATATCGATCCCGGCGGAAGGAAAGGTAGAAGAGGAACTCACGGCAGAAGATGTGACAGTGACCAAAATACCACTCGGTCAAGCTACCACTGAAGGATTGAAGCAGGACACGCAGACATTGCTGGATGCTTTGTTCCTTAGGCTTGACAATGAAAAGGCGGAGAAAGAAGAGCTACAGAAGCAAATATCTCAATTATGTGAGATCATAGCCAAGGTTGCTAAATCTTCCGTTCAGCCCATTTCAGCGCAGGTGAGTGATCATCTTATGCAGGAAATGGAAGATGCAAGCAATCAAGTAAAGGCTATTGATGAATGGAAGGATCTGATTATTCGTCAAGCTTCTGTGCAACTTGGAGAAGTGCCAGCCCGCCTAAAGGTTATGAACGATGCAGAAAATCAACTAAAGCAACTGATAGAAAGCATAAAAGGAATAAATACAGTTGCAGAGAGTAACCTGAGTGTTTTGGCCGAGATCAACAAGCTGCCGGGAGATGTATTGGTTGCAGAGCAAATTGTGCCGGATGGATCAGTCGAGAAGGGGAAGCAGCTAGAATTTGCAGTATCTTTCCGTTTGGAGATCTGCAGAGTTTTGCTGAAGAGGATGCAGGCACTTGAGAGCAGAACATCAGATTTGCCGGATAGTGTTATTTCTTTCACTGAGGAAAGAGTGGATGGAGGTATTACTTCATACGTGCGGATTGTTTCTAACGAGGTGCATGATTCTCTGGAGGGTTCTCTTCTGATGGTGCAAAAGAGGATTGATAAAGCCACCAAGCCTTTCACGATGAACTCTATCAGTAGGCTGGTGACACTGCAGGCAGACATTGCGAGATTTGGGCCAAGTTTGGAAGAAGTGGAAGCATGCAGCAAAGTGTTGAATGAAGGATTGCTGCAATTCAGGACAGAAAAGGAAGCAGTAGCTAAAACAGATGGAAAGATGCTGAACTATATGTTCGACAAGTATATCAGATATCAGAACAAGAAGAAGATGTAGATGTTACAGCTGGCATGACTTCTTCTATTTCTTTCTTCTTCTATTTTCTATGTTCCCGGATGGAATTGTAAACTTCTAAGTTATTGGTTTTGCAACCATTACTCGAAGTCATGAGGAACCTTTCTATTAGTTAAGTGATACATGTGTCACTTAAGAAGAAGTTAGTTGAGGATGATTGCCAAATGTCATCTTTACTTGTTGTTCATACTTTAGTTCAGTTTGAGTCTTCTATTTGTACTTTCCCTCCTACATTCTATAAGTAGGAGAAGAACCTTCGGGTTAATGATCGATCAGAATTTGTAAGAAGCAATCTTGTGTTCTAGACTTTGTGCTGAACCCCTGAGAGCCAATTGTTGCAGAGGAATACAAAGAAGCAGGTTTCCGGAGAACTTTGTGTCACGGTGTATTTTGTTTCTTGCTTCTAAATCTTAGATCTCTTAATAGACTTTGTGTTATTTTAGATCTAGATCTAGAGCTGCCTTTGCTTTATAATTCTGTGTGTTCAAATCTATTTGAGTTTCTTCTATGTGCATGCAATTAGCTCTGCAATCTACTAATTGGGATGCACATCTTCCTCATTTCTTCTCTGTAATTCCTTTACTTCCTTCTTCTGTAATTTTCCTTTCTTAAACAGCTGCTTACTTGCTGCAGAACTTCTTAGTTATGGTTCATGAACTAAGTTGTTAAAGTAAAACCCCTGATAGATAGAAACACATTTTTATTGACAAATCTGACACGGGAGCCTCACCGGTTAAATGAGGGAGATTTATCTCATGACTGCCTAGGTTTGATGCTATGCAGAAAATCTAGCCAACAGTTTTTGGCGACTCCGCTGGGGAACAACTATCTTTGAAGATCAAAGCTTTTCTGTTGAAGATCAGAGTGTTTTCCATACAAATCTCAACCTGGCTGAACGTCCGTTCACCAGATCCGTGAAGGCGCAAGGAAGGACGGATCATTTCTTCCGACTGCAGGAGCAATTCAATTTCAATCATCCTCCTCAAGTTAGAAGCCGCAGATCTAGTCTTTCACCAGGAAGGAGAGTGCACACCCATCCAGATCCGGATCGTATTCAGCATAATCCGTCGGCTGGAATTATCCAACAAGTCTATCAAGTCTACACAAGGAGGAGACGTGCTCAAGCTAACATGGCGCACCAAATTGTACCTGTTCCATGGGGGGCGGCTTTTGGACCTCTCAACTTGGCTCCACCTATGCACGATCTGCCAAAGGGATCCAGAAAGAATTTTCCGAAATTCTTTGGAGATGGAAAGCAAAACCCGGATGATCATTTGGCGGCCTTCTTCATATCTTGTGGTGTGCTTGCAGTAGAGCATGAAGATGTCTCAGTCAGGCTATTCATTGAGACCTTACATGACTTGGCTGGAGAATGGTTCTATCGGCTGGCTCCTGGCACCATAACCAGTTGGGCGACTATGCGTGAACAATTTATCAAAAGATTCAAGCCTGCAGAGGACACGAGCACGATGATCACCCAACTGACGCAGTTGAAGAAAGAGCCAAACGAGAACATGCGGGACTTTATTGCAAAGTTCCAAAGGATTTTGTATAAAATCCCCACTTCTGCTGCATTGAGCGACGAAAATCAAAAGACGTTTTTTATAAACGCTCTATTGCCTGAAGTTGGATATCAGCTAAGAAGGGCAAGACCTGTAACTTTGCTGGATGCACAAAATGCTGCCGTGGAGGTTGAAGACGACTTGATCATGGCTGGAAAACTCAAACAACTATCTCACAAAGGTGATGGGGCTTCTTCTAGTACATCTGATCCTTTGTTGCAGAAATTGGCTAATGACATGCTGCAGATCAAGAAGCAGATCTCTCAAACGGGGAATGCACCCCCCTCAAGAATAACTCCTATCCGGACCTTCAATGGTCAACATCAAAATCAAAATCGAAACAGACTTGCTGCTGCACCACAGCGTTTGGCAATAGAAGCTGCTCCAAGGAATAACTTGGAAACTAATGAAGAGGATCTCGACATTGATGAATCATTTGATGATGAAGACTTTATAGATCCCGCTGGCGACTCCAATATTGGTTACCTGGACTACGAATCTGATGAGGGCTATTATGAATCTTTTGAAGATTCTGATGGTCACACTTTTGCGGTGTTTACAAGGTCTCAGACACGCCAAAATGCCGAAGCATCCACAAGCGGCCGGAAAGAGAGAGATGATCCTGGCCCGGATGTTACTATCTTGAAAAGAGGTAGTATTCTTCCTTCTTCATTAGCGCCCAAGGAGAAATATTCAAATTCTTTCAATTCACAGCAAAGAACCAACGCACATCCTGCTGAAGCAAGTCAAGCTTTTGACATAATTGATCACATCAAGAGAAATAAGGTCCAAATGTCAGAAGCTGAGTATTTGAGGGCATTTCCTGATCAGTTGAATAGATTGGTCAAATATGTGCAAAGCAATGGTCCTAGCCCAACGAACAATAATCCACGGGGTATCTTGTCAAGTCCAAAGATTACTCCACCTTCAAATAATGCTGCTGCAAGTTCTTCTTCTTCCACCCCTTCTCCTGCTACATCGGAAAGGATTGAGCCATTCTATGTGTCTTTGCTCATCAACGGACATAAGCTAAGCAATTGCATCTTGGATTCTGGAGCTTCCGACAACGTCATGCCTGCCAAAGTTGCTGATGCCTTGGGTCTTACATTGACAAAAACCATTGGAAGATGTTATTCCATGGAAAGGCAAGTCCCTCTTGTGGGGCAAATCAAAGATGCGCAGGCAGTACTTGCTTCCTTCCCAGACAAAAGACTGAAAATGACTATCCTTGTAGCAGACATTCCAGTCTCCTATGGCATGCTATTGAGTAGAAATTTTTGCAAGGAGCTGGGTGGAGAAGTGAAGATGGATTGGTCTTGTGCGCACATACCAATCAGAGGAATAAATCAGAAGCTGGAACCTGAGAAGAAATCTAAGTACACAGTATCAAAATCTGAAGATCCTAGATCTCAGATCTTGTTTCAAGAGTCGGATCACGGAGTCTATTACCTAGAAATGGATAAAGAAGAAATTCAACCGGTGATTCGAGAATCACGTCAAATCGATAACAAGATTTGGACTCTGGAATTTGATGGTAGCTGCTGTTCATTTGGATCCGGTGCAGGTGTTGTTCTTATCTCTCCTGAAAGGAAGGTGCATGCGCACTCCTTCAAATTGATGTTCGAAAATACTAACAATACGGCTGAGTATGAAGCATTGTTGTTAGGCATGGAGCAGGCGAGAACAATGGGAATCAAATTATTACGCGCAAGAGGAGATGCTGAGCTGATTGTAAAGCAGATAAGAGGCCTCTACCAAGTCAAAAAAGACAAACTGCGGCACTATAGAGATCGGGTCTACTCTGCTATCTTGGATTTTTCAGCTTTCTCGGTATCTTACATTCCGAGAGAACAAAATTCAAGAGCTGATTCGCTTGCAGTTACTGCAGCCTTGTTGAATCCGGATCAGCCCCCTGCATTCTTTAGACAGGGAGATTACAAGGTGGAAATGGTTTTTCGCCCAAAGGTTCCTGACAACGTCCAGCAATGGCAGGTTTTCAACGATGATACACAGATTGCTGCATTTCTCCAACAGAAAGATAACTTTGAAGAAATCTACTATGAGGGAAGCAATTCACCTCCTAGGCAGACCACTGTCGGAGAAATGGATGCTGACGTCTCAGGAGGTCAGGAGATTATCCAACTAAAGGGAAATAAAATTCCCAAAGGCTTGGTATCTCTTGAGGAAATGTTTGATAAGCATGATCAGATGCTTAAGAAAAATGAAGAAAATGAGGAAGGCTCTTCCTCCGACACACAATTACTAAATTTGGGAGCTAGCAATGATCCCAAATTAGTAAATCTGGGAAAGAGTTGTTCGGAAGCTGAAAAGGAAGCTTTTACTAAGCTTCTTAAGAAATACATGGATATTTTTGCCTGGTCCTATCAGGATCTAAAAACATATCAGCCTGCGGAAGTTCAACATTACATCCCACTTAAATCAGAACAGAAGCCTTTCAAGCAGAAGCTGCGGCGGCACAATCCAACCATTTCAGGAACCATCTTTGCAGAAATCCAAAAGTTGTTAGATGCGAAGATTATCTATCCCATACACCATTCGGAGTGGTTGGCCAACATAGTCCCTGTAAGAAAGAAAAGTGGTGAGATTAGGTTGTGCGTGGATTTCCGCAACCTTAATCAAGCTTCATTGAAGGATAACTACCCTATCCCCATCATGGATCACACTCTGCAGGTGGTCACTGGATCTGAGATGCTTTCCATGCTTGATGGCTTCTCAGGCTACAATCAAGTCAAGGTTGCCGAAGAAGATCAATACAAAACAGCGTTCATCACACCTTGGGGAACCTTTGCATACCAGAAGATGCCATTCGGCCTGATCAATGCTGGTGCTACATTTCAAAGAGCTATGGATCTAGCCTTTGCTCATCTCAAAGATATAAGCATAGTTGTGTACCTGGATGATTTGACAGTCTTTTCCAAAGACAGAAGCACACATATTTCAAACTTAGAAGAGGTCTTCATACAATGCCGCAAGCATGGTATTTCTTTGAATCCTAAGAAATCTATCTTTGCTGTAACTGAAGGAAAGCTGCTTGGGCACATTGTTTCCAAAGAAGGAACAAAAATAGATCCAGAGCGTGTCAAATCCATTCAGACATTACCTTTGCCCACATCCAAAAAAGGAGTTCACTCTTTCTTTGGAAAAGTGAATTTTCTCAGAAGATTCATTCCTGACTTTGCTGAGCTAACCCGTCATATTTCAAATATGATGAAGAAGACACAAGATTTTAAGTGGAGCAGCGAAGGGAAGGAAGCTTTCGAGAAAATCAAAGAGGCCCTGTCAAAAGCACCAGTCTTAGTCTCACCTGACTTCAGTAAAGAATTTATTCTTTATTGTTATTCTTCCGAACATACTATGTCAGCAATATTGATGCAGAAAAATCAAGAGGACGCAGAAGCTCCTATTGCTTTCATGAGCACGCCTCTTAAAGCCTATGAGTTGAAATACACTCCAATGGAAAAGCACGCATATGCAGTAGTGAAGGCATGCAAGGCATTCAGGTATTATATTCTTTCCTCGCACACTATGGTTTTGGTTCCAGATACTGCAGTTAAATCTATCCTTACTCAGCAAGAGTTAGGATTATTGAGAGGCACGTGGGTGACAAAAGTTCAAGAATATGATTTGGATATTAAACCAACAAAGCTGGTTCGAGGAAGAGGTCTGTGTGAACTAATGACAGAAATTAAAGCATCAGTACCTGAAGCAGATCAGGATGGAATAGATGAAGATTTACCTGCAGTACTGTTTATAGATCTGGTAGAGGAATGGTACAGTAACATTGCTTACTTTCTAACGTATGGAGAATGCCCAGATCGACTTTCCAGAAAAGAAAAACGAACTATTAAATTGAAGTCAAAAGATTTTGTGCTTTGGGATAATGGTTTGTACAAAAGGGGAATTGATGGTGTATTTCTCAGATGCGTGGATAAAGCTCAACAGGATCAACTACTACAACAGTTTCATGACATGGCTTGCGGTGGTCATTTCTCAGCCCGAGTCACTGCACACAAGATCCTTAGAGCAAGGTATTACTGGCCCACCCTTTTTCAAGATACTGCAGAATGGGTAGCTAAGTGTCAAGCATGCCAACATTTTGTTGGGCGTGTGAAATTGCCTGCATTACCCCTAAAACCCATTGTGATTGAAGAACCTTTCCAACAGTGGGGTATGGATTTTATTGGAATGATTAACCCGGCTTCCAGCGCCGGTCATCATTACATTCTAACAGCTACTGATTATTTTAGTAAGTGGGTAGAAGCTATTCCTGTGAAGAATGCCACTTCCGCTGAAGTGTGCAATTTTATAAAAGAAAATATTATTGTCAGGTTTGGCGTACCCAGCAAAATTGTAGCAGACAACGCTCCGAATCTTTCTTCTGAGGAGTTGGTGGAATTCTGCTACACGTATGGGATTCAACTTGTTCATTCCTCAAACTACTATCCACAAGGGAATGGTCAAGCTGAATCTAGTAATAAGAACTTGGTAACTATCGTGCGCAAGCTTGTAACAGAAAATCAAAGGACTTGGCATAAAAAGTTGTTTGATGCATTATGGGCCGATAGGATCACACCAAAGAGGGCGATAGGCATGTCCCCATTTCAGCTGCTATATGGAAGAGACACAGAGCTGCCTCTCACCTTGGAATTGCCTGCCCTACGACTTTCTAAAGCCCTGGAAGATTCCACGTTCACGGATGCTATTGATAAAAGAATCATGTACCTGACTGAATTGAGGGAAGTACAAACTCAAGTTGCAGATAGGTTGACAGAGCATCAGAGGAAGGTGAAAGTCATCTTCGACAAAAATGCCAGGGAAAGAAAGTTTGAAGTTAATGACTGGGTCCTCTTATGGGACAAAAGAAGAGAAACAAAAGGCATGCATGGAAAGTTCGATTCACTATGGAAAGGGCCTTTTGTAATCAAAAAGATCGCCGGAGCAGATAGCTTCATTCTTGCTCATCAGGATGGAGTTGAATTGCCGTTGCCTTTCAATGGGCAACACTTGAAGCTGTTCCGAACATGAGAAGCAGGGTAAAACCTGTATGTACATAAATAAAACCTTTGTTTGTTTTTCCTTGTTTTGTCTTGTTTTGGTGTTGTGTTGTGTTGTGTTTGTCTGCCTGACCCCGTGCCCAAAGGACAAGATACGAAACCAGAGATGCTGGGATCTCATCTTTTCCCTTTGTCATTCTGACAAGAGAAAAAGATGTCCACAGACGGAGCCAACTGGTGTCACTCAGATTTCACCCCGAAATCTGTGACTACCCAATTTGAAAAAATTTCGTACTTTTAAAATAGTGGGTCATTTGTTGTTTTTATTGCCTGAAAGTTCCCAGACAAGGTCCAAGATAATCCTGAAGAGCCATATTAGCCCTTTTCGCCAAATACCCAGATGCCCAAAATTGTTTTATTATGTCGTCGGGATTTGTCTGCGGGAAATTTGTATTTAATTATTTTGAGCCCCGTATGAGGCTGTTTGCGCTCTGTTTTAACTCTATTATGAGCGAATATGTTATTATTCCTATATACCAGAAGGATTTTAACTTATTTTAAGTTTTGGGCTTTATTTGTAACTTTTGGCAATTTTTCGTGTTTTTGTGGTGTCCCGTTCTGTTTTCTGTAAAATTTCTCTGGAACAACTCCTTCGCCGGGTAAGCCCGATTTTTGGCCTGGAGCAGCTGGAAAACATACACGCACATTTTGCCCGGAGGAAGTCATCATCGAGGTCCGATCACCGGAAAAAGCGAAGTCGCAGCACAGGAAAGCCCTCATGGGATGGGCGCATTTTGGAAAACAAAGGATTTGAGTGCGATGGGAAAAATATAAGCCGCAGTAGGATGGGAATTGTATACACCCTGGCAGGTACTTTTTCCCGTGTTATAAAAGTCACTTAAGTCGCAGTGGGAAAAATAGAGGTCAGAGGCGGTGGGAATTTATTGCCTCCTTGCAGGTGAAAATTCCCATGATATAATAAAAGAAAGTGACTTAAGTGAAATCATGGGATTTTAGTGCCTACCTTGCGCAGGTAAAGAATCCCATTGCAAAAGTCAAATCACTTAAGTGGATCATGGGATTGTAGTGCCTACTTTGCAGGTAAAGAATCCCATTATGGTGAAAATTCTTAAAAATAGAATTACATGTGCAAAAAGTGCGCCCCCTTTGGTGATGGATAAAAATAATTAAATTGATTATTTTTAATAAATTCTATCCTTGGAAAAAGTGCGCCCAAGCTTGAGGAGGTTGAAAAGTCAAAGGAGGATTAAAAGAAAGCAATTAAATTAATTAAATTTAATTTATTTAGTGGCTGCCCCTCTCCTTGGAAAAAGTGCGCCCCATTTAGGAGTTATTTAATGATTTTAAATGCATTAAATCATTAAATTAATTTCTATTTTCAGTGGCTATGGTCAAAGCACACTGTGAGGCTAAAGTTAAGTGCTGTGTGAAGGATTAAATTGGATTAATTTAATTTATTGGATGGCTGTCCTTAAACATGCAATTTTTAAAAGAGAAAAGCATGATTTTTAATTAATTAATTGCCTTTAATTGTTAGGGCAATTATTAATTATAGAATTATGAAGGTTATATAAGCATGGGCAGCCATATGGATTTATTATTCAACACACAGGTAAAGAATTGCAGCAAGGAGAAAAAGTGCGCCCCATTAGAGGAAGGATTTTGCATGACATAAAGTGCTAACAAAGGCTAAAAGCTTCCAGATTTGGCGCATGCTTTGGAAAAGGTTCATCTTCGTCTGCACAATTGTTTTCACAGGTGTTAAAGGAGCTCAGGTGTTGATTGAAAGGATTCATGATCTCTTTATGTGCAAATTAAACACCATTTTTGGGGCAGCAGGCTTGAAAAGTGCAGATTTTTATAATTTAAATTCACTATTCATGCTCCGTGGCCATTTTTGTCTCAATAAATTGCAGGAACTCATTACAGTGCTTTATAAAAGAAAAGGAGTATTTATCAATGTCCAATACATTGCAAATATCCTCCGAATCTGAAGAATTGTCCAGATCTGCACCAGTATTGAAGAAAGCAGGCCAAATTAGAAGAAAAAGAATTATTCAGATAAAGATTGATAAAGCTATGGCAAAAGGAGATGAAAAAGAGAGCACGATGGATTCATGCATTGCTTCTAAACTTTCGCATAGGAGACACGGATCTAGGCCCAGAACCTCTTTCTGATTTGATTGATAGATCCAGAGCTGGAAAGACTTCACTCATGCGTGCGGTCAAAAGTAGTGGAATTATTCGAGCTGCAGCTTTCCCATGTACAGCCCAATTGCCAGAGTTTGTGATGGAGTGTGCTAGATCCTATCATCCTTCATCTAGATCAGTGCGTGATGTTGCGGGAAAGACAATAATTCGTTTGGATGCAGAATTCTTCGATTATTGTTTGAAGATTCCAAAGATTTAAAGGTGGTGACTTCTATTAGCATTCAGGATGCTGACAGTAGGTGGGAAAAGCATAGAGCTGATTGTGTGAGCATCATGAATAGCCGGTTCATGAAGAAGCCTAGATCCCCTTCCAAGTTCCCGAGAACTCTTCCACGATCCAATTTGGTGCAGGAGGCGGATGATATTGTCAAATTGCTATGCAGGTTGAATGGTGAAGCGAATGCCTACACTTTCCGGACATGGATGTATGCTTTCATCAGGACCATTGAAATCAACAAGGTTGATTCTATAATCAGCTTAGTCGAAAATTAGCAAGCAACATCGGTGAGCAATCATGCAACCGGAAAGCGTACCTTCACTTTCAAGATGACTTCATACTTGGTATATGCTGCAGCTTCACAGGGTGTCTTTTCCAAGCTGGATAGATGTGGTATTCTTTCCAAGGATCCCATTTTCGAGTGCTACCCACAGCTTACTGCACCTGCGTGCGAGAAGGACTTCAAAGTGATCAACGATGGTTTCTTCTACGATTTCATCTGCAGGTTAGACAAAGACTTGAAGACTCACAGAGTAAGCAAGGAAGCATGGGAAGCAGTGTCCAAGATTGGCAAAGATATTCATCCAGTTGCAGATTTCACATACCTCAGGGTTACGAGCTTTTCAGGTGAACCAACAAAGATGCCAAGGTACCCGAGTGACAGATTGATTGCCATGGAGCTAAGCAGGCAACTTGTGGAGTTACACGACCTTCAGTCGAAGCGGCACAAGTCTACGGGCTACTTCCCACTCACTGTGGGATATTACAACATTGCATCGATTCACAGAGCTCGAAGAATGGAAGCACAAATGTTGTCCGAGTATGAGCAAGAGTTCTTCCCTGCACGGCTTAATTTTGATCCATTTGGAATAGCCAGGAAGACAATCTCCCAGGAGTACGCACATGTGCCTTCGTTAGAAGATTTCTGGATGAAGTGCAGAAGTGAGTACGAGGTCAGAAAGAAAGATTTCAGCAGGCTGTCGGCAAAGCAAGTATTTGACTTTGGACTAGCGCGGATACCTGCGGATCTTAAAGATGATGGGAACGTGGTACTGACACTTACCATCAAATGGGAGGAGATAAAGCTCTACTACAGGATAGCAATGGCGAGCTGCAGCACAATAGAAGAAAGATCCGGAGCTGTGTTGGTGAGTACTTCGAGCTGGTTGCTAACGAAGGGATACTGCCTTGATGAAGTATTGATGAATCAAATCACGGGCAACTTCGGCGCAGGAGATTCCCTCAAGCGAAAGCATGAAGGAGAGAGCAGCAGAAGGTCCGAGAAGTTGAAAGTACGCAGAAAATCTCAAGAGAAAGAGGAGACCACTTCTACGACCATAGCTTTGACTCCGACTTCTCCAGTACCTAGTGGATCACCAACTATTGCACCACAAAGCCAGCAGGATGTTTCCATGCCTTCATTGAAACCAGCAACGCTCATCTTCTCTCCGCAGCCACTTCGCTCAAAGACCTGCTCCAGTTCGAGAGGAGATGTTGAAGCCGCAGATGACGGAGTTCGAAAGAGCTTTGTCCTTGGATGTTTCGAGGATGGCAGCCATGATATCTTGTGGCACTTTTCTGATGGAGAGGATGCGAGAGCGGAAATAGTAGCGCACTCAAAGAACTTCTCATTCTCCGAGAAGTAATTTCTCGGAATGGTTAGCTTTGCAGCTTGGTTCCTAAGCAAGAATAGAGATGAACTTAGAGGAACATGACTTGCAGCTACTTCAGGATCTGAGCAGAAGAGACAGAGAAGGCCTAAAGTTGCTAAAGCAACTTCTAGGTTGATCATCGAGGATTCGGGAGAGAAGTTTGCTTTGAGATATCGATCCCGGGCGGAAGGAAAGGTAGAAGAGGAACTCACGGCAGAAGATGTGACAGTGACCAAAATACCACTCGGTCAAGCTACCACTGAAGGATTGAAGCAGGACACGCAGACATTGCTGGATGCTTTGTTCCTTAGGCTTGACAATGAAAAGGCGGAGAAAGAAGAGCTACAGAAGCAAATATCTCAATTATGTGAGATCATAGCCAAGGTTGCTAAATCTTCCGTTCAGCCCATTTCAAATAGCAGTGAGTGATCATCTTATGCAGAAATGGAAGATGCAAGCAATCAAGTAAAGGCTATTGATGAATGGAAGGATCTGATTATTCACAAGCTTCGTGCAACTTGGAGAAGTGCCACCCGCTAAAGGTTATGAACGATGCGAAAATCAACTAAAGCAATCGATAGAAAGCATAAAAGGAATAAATACAATTGCAGAGAGTAACTCGAGTGTTTTGGCCGAGATCAACAAGTCACGGAGATGTATTGGTTGCAGAGCAAATTGTGCCGATGGATCACCGAGAAGGGGAAGCAGCTAGAATTTGCAGATATCTTTCCGCTTGGAGATCTGCAGAGTTTTGTCAAGAGGATGCAGCACTTGAGAGCGTAACATCGATTTGCCGGATAGTGTTATTTCTTTCACCGAGGAAAGAGTGGATGGAGGTATTACTTCATACGTGCGGATTGTTTCTAACGAGGTGCATGATTCTCTGGAGGGTTCTCTTCTCGATGGTGCAAAAGAGGATTGATAAAGCCACCAAGCCTTTCACGATGAACTCTATCGGTAAGAGGGTCAGTGACACTGCAGCATATCATTGCGAGATTTGGGCCAAGTTTGGAAGAAGTGGAAGCACGCAAAGAAAGTGTTGAATGAAGGATTGCTGCAATTCGGAGATGAAAAGGAAGCAAGAGCTAAAACAGATGGAAAGATGCTTTGAACTATATGTTCGATAAGTATATCGATATCGTAACAAGAAGAAGATGTAGATGTTACAGCTGGCATGACTTCTTCTATTTCTTTCTTCTTCTATTTTCTATGTTCCCGGATGGAATTGTAAACTTCTAAGTTATTGGTTTTGCAACCATTACTCGAAGTCATGAGGAACCTTTCTATTAGTTAAGTGATACATGTGTCACTTAAGAAGAAGTTAGTTGAGGATGATTGCCAAATGTCATCTTTACTTGTTGTTCATACTTTAGTTCAGTTTGAGTCTTCTATTTGTACTTTCCCTCCTACATTCTATAAGTAGGAGAAGAACCTTCGGGTTAATGATCGATCAGAATTTGTAAGAAGCAATCTTGTGTTCTAGACTTTGTGCTGAACCCCTGAGAGCCAATTGTTGCAGAGGAATACAAAGAAGCAGGTTTCCGGAGAACTTTGTGTCACGGTGTATTTTGTTTCTTGCTTCTAAATCTTAGATCTCTTAATAGACTTTGTGTTATTTTAGATCTAGATCTAGAGCTGCCTTTGCTTTATAATTCTGTGTGTTCAAATCTATTTGAGTTTCTTCTATGTGCATGCAATTAGCTCTGCAATCTACTAATTGGGATGCACATCTTCCTCATTTCTTCTCTGTAATTCCTTTACTTCCTTCTTCTGTAATTTTCCTTTCTTAAACAGCTGCTTACTTGCTGCAGAACTTCTTAGTTATGGTTCATGAACTAAGTTGTTAAAGTAAAACCCCTGATAGATAGAAACACATTTTTATTGACAAATCTGACACGGGAGCCTCACCGGTTAAATGAGGGAGATTTATCTCATGATCCGCCTAGGTTTGATGCTATGCGAGAAAATCTAGCCAACAGAACGGAAGATTTAGCAACCTTGGCTATGATCTCACATAATTGAGATATTTGCTTCGTAGCTCTTCTTTCTCCGCCTTTTCATTGTCAAGCCTAAGGAACAAAGCATCCAAAGCAATGTCTGCGTGTCCTGCTTCAATCCTTCAGTGGTAGCTTGACCGAGTGGTATTTTGGTCACTGTCACATCTTCTGCCGTGAGTTCCTCTTCTACCTTTCCTTCCGCCGGGATCGATATCTCAGCAAACTTCTCTCCCGAATCCTCGATGATCAACCTAGAAGTTGCTTTAGCAACTTTAGGCCTTCTCGTCTCTTACGCTCGAGATCTGAAGTAGCTGCAAGTCATGTTCCTCAAGGAAATTGGTTGCGAAGTGTTGGTAGGACTGTTCAAATGGACATGTCTTTTGCCACTATTCCCATTGAAGGCAGCCTTTTCAAGCTCTATGGAGAAAAGAAGATGTTACACCTTATTGAAGATCCCAACAATGCTTCCTATGAGGTGTTGTTTGCTAATGTTGATGTCGATAATTTTATTGGGTTTCTTAATGGTAAGGAGCACAAGATGGATCAATAAAAGTTCCTTGAGCATTGTAGGTTCCCCTTGGACCTTGCTATTTGATGGAGCTTGCTCCAATTTTGGAAATGGTCTTTGGTATAATTTTGATTTCTCCTAGCTTGGAAGAGTTTGTTTTTCCTTCAAGCTTAATTTGGAATGTACTAACAACATTGTTGAGTATGAAGCCTTGTTGTTGGGTCCGAGAATTGCATGGAAGTATGGTGTCAAGGGCATCATTGCAAAAGGAGATTCAGAGCTAGTTGTTAAACAAATAAGAAAATTGTATGCTACAAAAATCAATGGATGAAACAGTACAAACATGCAATTTGGGATCTAATTGAGATGTTTTATTCCTTCAACATTGTGCATCATGATAGGAGTTTCAATGTTGCTGCTGATAAGTTGGTAGTGTTGGGGTCAAGATTTGGAAATTGCACCATTTCACCTTATTGTGAGTATAATATTGAAGTGTTAACTAGGCCAGCTGTCCCTGACAACATCAAGCATTGGCAAGTGTTTAATGATGATGCCCAAGCGCAAAGGTTCTTACAAAATCAAGGTGAGTTTATGGATTAGCATATTTATTTGGAACCATTGGTGTGTAATGTTGATGGAAAAGAAACCTTGTTTGGCAAGGATATCATTCAATTGAAGACTAACACCATCCCTAGAGGGTTGGTTTCTCCTGAGTCAAATTTTAACAATGTTGATTGCATCATCAATAGAAACATGTCTCGCCTCAAGGGATGTGGAAGAGAATAACTTGGGCACTAATGATAAACCAAGAAAAATTTGGTTGGGTAGCAATCTAAACAAAGAAGAAAAACATTCCTATGTCCAACTATTGAAGAAATATCGGAATCCTGTCTTGCTTGGTCTTAATTAGAGCTGAAAGCATACGAGAGAGGCCTTGTTTCAAAGCATGAGATTCCTCTTAAAACAAATTCCAAGCCCTTTAGAAAAAATCGGAGGCCAATTATTCCACTCCTCTCCATGAAAATGTAAGATAAATTGAAGAAATCAAGGAGGGAGGGATAATTCAGCCCACAAGGTATTCATCTTGGGTTGCAAACCTTGTGCCAATCGAAAAGAAAAATGGAGATATCAGACTTTGTGTAGACTTTAGAAATTTAAATAGAGCTTCATTGAAAGACAATTATCCTTTTCCAAACATGGAAAACATGCTGCAGTTAGTGACTGGATCTGAATTGTTGTCCACCTTGGATGGTTTCTCTGCTACAATCAAGTTGTTGTCAAGGAGTCAGAAATATTTAAAACTTCCTTTACCACTCCTTGGGGAACATATGTTTATGTAAGAATGCCTTTTGGTCTCATAAATTCTAGAGCTACCTTCCAAAGAGAAATCGATGTTACTTTTCTTTGGTTACATAAATGATTTCATTGCAGGTTTTATAAGGATGATGTGATTGTGTTTTCAAGGAGTAGAAAAGATCACTTGCGGCACTTAAAAAGAATGTTGGTCGATGTAGAGAATATGGAATTTCTCTCAATCTAAAGAAGTGTCATTTTGGAGTGCAAAAGGCCAATTTGTTTAGTCATATTGTTTCAAAGGTGGTGTCATGATTGACCACGAGAGGGTAGAAGCAATCAAAGGTTCCAATTGCAAGAACAAAGAAGGGCATCTAATCCTTCTTTGGGAAAATAAATTTCATTAGAAGGTTTGTGTATAATTTTTCTGAATTGACTCTTCCTATTACATGCATGTTAAAGAAATACCCAAGCTATCAAATGGGAGGAGGTCTGCTATTCAGGGATTTTGAAGGAATCAAAGAAGCATTGAAACATGCACCTGTCTTGGCAGCTCCAAATTACAAGAAGCCTTTCCAAATCTTCTCCTTTGCTTCTGAAAATACCATTGCATATGTTTTGTTGCAGAAGGATGAAGATGGGGCTGAGAGGCCTATTGCCTTCTTTAGCAAGGATTTACAAACTGGTGAGTTAAAATACACAATCATGGAAAAATAAGCATTTGCCTTGGTGAAAGCAACAAAGGTTTTCAAGCCTTATATCTTAGCTTCAAAATTTGTTTCTTATGTTCACCACACCATGTTAAAAGACATCTTATCAGAGATGGATATCTCAAGCAAAATATGTAGATGGGTGAACAAACTGCAGGAGTATGACATGGACATCCAAACCACAAAGTTGGTAAGAGGTTTGCGTCTTGCTAAGCTCGTGGCTGAGAGCAACTTGCAAACTTTGGAAGTGAATGAAGTAGAGGAAGAAAGGGAAAATGTTCTTGAGAAGTTGGTAAGTTCTAATTGGTACAAGGATGTAATCTTTTACCTCAGACACCTATGTTGTCCTAATCATTTGAATAAAAATCAGAAAAGAACCCTCAAGCTAGCTTCTCAAAAATACATCATCACTAACTTTGGGCTAGCTTGGAAGAACCCTAAAGGTGTCCTCTTGAAATGTATAACCGAAGATGAAGCTCCCAAAATAGTTTTTGATTTCCATGAGGGAGTTTATGGAGGACACTTTCTTTGGAAGGGTTACAGCACACAAAATTTTGAGAGCAAGTTATTGGTGGCCTACCCTATTCAAATATGTAACCCTACTTTGGTTAGAAAATGTGTAAGCTTATCGCATTTCTCTCGGAAGAATGAAAGCTTCAGGATCCCTTCCTTTGTATCCTGTATCAATGGAAGCTCCTTTCAAATAATGGGGAATATACTTCATTGGTGAGATTTCAGACCCTTCTAGTGCTGGACATAAGTGGATCCTTGTAGCCACAGATTACTTCACCAAGTGGGTAGAAGCAATCCCCACCAAGAAAGTAACACACCAAGTTTTTATGGACTTCTTGTTGAATTATATCATATGCAAATTTGGTATGCCAAGTAAATTGTTACTAATAATGCCATATGTTTTAGAGCTAAATCCTTGATGGCAATGTGCAAGGAGTATGGAACCAATCTGACTTATGCTTCAAACTATAACCCTCAAGGAAATGGACAAGTTGAGTCCAACAATAAGAACTTGTTGAAGATCATTAGGAGAACCTTGGAGTTGAACAAGAGAAAATGGGGTGAACAACTAAAATTTGTAGTTTGGGCTGATAGAATCACTGCCAAAAGAGCTACTGGTAAGAGCCCATTTGAGTTGGTGTATGGAACTCAAGCTCTGCTGCCCTTACATCTGCAATTATCTTCATTTCAGTTTGTTCAACAACTTGAAGATCAAGAGGTCAGTCCATATGAAGCAAGGATTAATCAGATTGTTGAGCTGGATGAAGAAAGAAGAGCATCCCACCAAAGGCATGTCAGATTTAGAGAGAAGTTGAAAATATTGTTTGACAAGAAGGTCACTCCTAGGGCCTTCAATATTGGAGACCTGGTTTTGTTATGAGATAGTAAAAATGAAGATAAGGGCTAACTTGGTAAACTTGATGTATTGTGGATGGGCCCTTACTCCATTGATATCGAAATTAGTGAAAATACTTTTTTCTCAAGGACTTACATGGGAATTGCTTGAACTGCTCGCAATTAATGGCAGCCATCTCAAGCATTTCTTAGATTAATCCCCAAATTTGAGGTATGCACCACTTATAAAGTGTATAGTGTTTCACTTTTGCTCTATTTTTGGTGTTTTGTCAGTTCGTGGTTTGCCTTGGTGTGTGGCAGCCATTTTTGTTGGTTTCTCACCGGTTTTGTTGGTGGCTTTGGATCATGACTTAGTTTTCCCAATGGATTATTTTGGCACTTAGTTTACTTTTGTTCTTGTGGCACTCACTAGGAGTTCCCATCCCCAAGCAGGAGCCAATGTTGGTGCCCATTTTGATCCTCTACCATTTTTCCATGTTTCCCCTTTGCTCTTTGTGCTCAAACATTTCTTCCTCATGAAATTGATGATGTGAAGTCAGAGCTCCATTCTTGTATATTGGATTGTTTGCAAACTCATTACCTTGCCCTAATTTGCTAAGGAGAAGTGCGTTTTTGCCATGTTTCTAAGAAAAAACGTATTTGGATTCTCCCATCCTTCGCATTTGGTGAAAAAACAACTTGTATCTACGTTTGAATGCTTTGAGTTGTTCATTTTTTCTCCATTTTTGCACCATTTTGAAGGAATCTCTAAGTTTGCCCTGCGTTTTGCCCTAATTTTGCCCATTCAAATGCCTCTACCATTTTTCCCATGTTTTCCCGGCCTTTGGAGCTTGAAATCATTCAATTTGTACTTATTTTCCCTCAAATATCCCTTTCCATGGTTGTAAATTGCCTAAAAACACTTTCCATTTGTCTTTTGATCGAAAAATTCTTCACCCACAAAGAAAAAATCAATTTTGGGGGTCGCTGGCAATTTGCATTTTTTTATGGTCATATAGGCATCCTTTGCCATCAAATTCTAGCTCATATAATTTTGCATACGTGGCTTGTTCTAATTGGCAGAGGGGATGTGGATCGGCGGTGGACTTGGAGAAATTTTTCCTTTTTTGGTGAAAAGTACTAAAATGCAAAACAAGGCCGCAAGCCCGCTAGAGTAAATTAATGCCTTAGTCTTTTTTGTTTTGAAAGGCAAGGCGGAGCGTGGATGTCTCGGGAGAGTTTGAGATTTTTAACCTTTTTCCTAAAAAGGGTTAAAGTCTTAAAAGAAGGCGCGGCCCTGACAAAGAAGAAAATTAAAGGCTTGCGCAGGTCGGCGGGCCACCGAAGGAAAAAGGGAAATGTTACCTTTTTGGAAAAATGAGTTAAAGTGGTAATTTGAAGCATGGCTCCACAATAAATCAGAGGGAGACACATGTCAAAAGCAATGGCAGAGGGGAGTGCAGGCTGCCGGTGAGTTTTGAAAACTTTAAAAAAATTGAAGGAGGTATGAAGCAAAAAGGGAGTTATGTCCCCATGAACGAATCATAGAGACACGTGGTAAGCAATGGTGGAGGAAATGTTAAAAATTTCCTTCGCAGAATATGATTAAAATATGAAATGAGAAGCGTTGCCCCTCAACCAATCATATGAGGACACGTGTCTTGCGGGAGGGCGGAGCCGCGAGGAAAATTGAAAAAAATTCCTTTTTCCAAAAAAGGTGGAAATGTGTAGAATCGAGCCATGATTTTGATGGGACCCACATTGGGACACGTGTCAAGCTCATTTTCAAAGGGCGAGAGGGTGGAGAAAAATGTCAAATTTTTACATTTTTCAAAAAGTGTTAAAATGTCAAAAAATGATCCCAAGCCCATTTCCAATCACATTATGACATGTGGAGGGCTTAGATTGAAGGGAGAAAGGCAAATTGATGGTAACTGTGCATTTTTCAGTTTGGCTGCCATTTTTGCTCCAGAAGTGTGGAAATGTGTTTTTGCATCGATTTTGATCAATTTTTGGAAAATTCATGTCATTTGTGCCTACAAGGACCAATGCAATTGGTTTTGAGGATCAATTTGAAGATCAAAGATGTTTTTGAAATATTTTTTTCCTAACCCGTCTAAAAACGTGAAATATCAAATCCAAAAGTTGCAGAGTCAAATTTTGGAGGGATAAGGATGAAATAATGAAAGGAAGGGGGTCTACATGCTTTGAAGATGAAAAACATGCCTCCACAATGGATAATGATGTGAATTTTGTAATGATTCATCTCTTTTTGAGACAACTGAAATTTTTGGATGTGTTCTATTAAACGTCCCTGTCTGATGAATCATGAGGAATTTTTGTAACAAATTTGATCCTTTGGCATATTCTTTTTTTGGGAAAGAAGGCTTAAATGGGATTAAAAGCTATATATTTCATGAATTTTTCATGCAAAGGGTTGGAAGAGTTTTAAAAAGCCCTAGAAAACTAAAAATTTCACGAGAAAATATGGGAAGAAGCCCATTCTCTGAGAAACCACCTAAGAACCACTTCTAATTCCTTTTTTGCATCATATTTGTATCATGTTGAGTTGGTTTCAGTTGTAAAGCCATCAAAAAGCTCTAAGATTGTTCTTGAAACATTCCCTTGCTGATAAATTTGATCATTTATGGATTATTTTGTGTTGTCTCTTGGCAAAATTTGCATACACTTATGTTTCAGAATGTTTTCAATTTATGTTTCTTGCTCCTATTGCAGTCTTGTGTTTAAAATCTCTCTTGATCATACATGGTCTCATTTCTTGTGATTAGTTTAGTGGCATTTGCAATCTCACATTCAGAAGAGCTTTCATCTGATAAAGAGATAAACAAATTTAAAATCACTTTACTTTCCTTGATTTTAGAGATTGTTTGTAAACCTTTGGGTGCACCTTAGGTCATGATTAAATAGTGATTGCTAAATGCTTCATTGGTTCATTCTAACTCAAGATTTTGTGATAGATGATCAAAGATTGTGTGGAAAAGTGCAGATCTAGGCCTCCATTTAATGCACATATCCTGGTTGAAGGGATGATTAACCATTTTGATACTTTCTACTGTTAAGTTTCTCCATATTTTTCTAGAAATCCTCAAAGAGTCTAGCAGACCTTGGTTTGTCTTATCTAAACTCCCACCAAAAATCATTCAAAACAACTAATCCTACCCTATTTTACCCCTATTTTGACCTATATACCCACAGAAGATCAAAATCCATTTGCTAAAGTATACGAACATGATAGGATTTCAAAATGTCTTGAACCCTTGCCTTGCATTGAAAATATTTCCATAATATGGAAGTGACAACTTGTGAAAGTCATATTTGGAGTGTTGATAATATTTTCCCAAGGCCCTTTTCATACGATTTGCACAAATTGAGGGATATCTTCATCTCCTTCACCATTTGAGGGTTACAAAATAGGTTCTCTTACCTTGGTTGAAAGGCACAACCTAAAATAGTTAGGACAAGATCAAGTCCTATTTGAGTGCTATCCATCTCTCCACAAATATGAGTGTCAGTTAGATCACATCCCCAGCTACAAATGACATACATCATGATCTATCTATCTTCAAGCGTCATGACATATCCGTGATGTTGCTCGGACTAAAAAGGAGAACAAATTTGGGTACCAACAGAGGGCTCAACAAATTCAACAACTTTACTCATCAAATCAAAATTTATATCTTCTCTAGCTTTATTGTGAGTTTGTGGTCCAGTGGTGGATGTATCCAGAGGAGCATCCAACTTTGTATCTTGATTCTCGAATCATTTTTGTATACAAATTGGGCATACATTATACTTTTCTCATAGGTCATGGTTTTTTTATCATCACCATCATCCCCATCATTATTGTCATCATTAGTATCTGATATCTTTGAACATTAAACATGTAGAACAAATTTACACAATAAAATTTATATCTTCTCATCTTTATTGAGAGTTCTATGGAAGGATCTAACTTAGCTTTTTATTCTCAAATTTTTGAACTCATACATACTTTTCTCATAGTCATGGTTTTTTTATCATCACCATCATCCCCATCATTATTGTCATCATTAAGTGGGAACATCACTGTTTTCCATAAGTGTGTTATCTACATCGGGTGGGTCTATGGAAGGATCCTAGCTTCTTTATTCTCAAAGAACTCAACATATCTACTAGTGTATACTTTCATGGTCTTCAGATCCATAAATTTGTACCTAAGAGCCTCTTTTCTAGCTTACGATTTTCTCTTATTTCATGTCCAACTTCTTTATTTTTCTTCTTTTTATGTGCATGTTAGCTTTACACCTGAATACTCTAAGGTATGCAATGGATGGCTTTTAATTCAACCATGCCTCATGTGGTGTCACTCCATCCCGAGAAAGTGTGGGCACTCTGTTGAAAAATATATTGTTGTCTTTGTTTCTTTAGCCCAATTTCTTTTCCAGCCTAGAATCACCGATCATAAAGTGCACCATCTCCATGATAGTATGGTTCCTTCTCTTAGTAACACCATTTTACTGTGATGTGTGTGGAGGAGGTATCTTTCAAAAAATCATGTTAGTTTGTAGGTAGGCTTTAAACTTAGTACTAGTAAATTCCCCCTCAATCTAAGCATAGAGATCCGATATGATGCCTAATATCATTCTCAATAACCACTTTGAACTTCTTGAAGTTCTTAAAATATTCAATTTTCTATGAAGACAAAAATCCACATTTTTCTCGAATAATCATCAACACAAAGCATGAAATACTGAAATCCATAATGATTAGGCTGCATCAAACCGTAAAGATCAATATGAACCAAATCAAGCTTACCTGGAGCTCAAAAAGTACTCTTCTAGAATGAAACTTATGTTTTTTTCCTGTGAGGAAATTAGGACACTTATTTGTATCCTTCTTGAGATATGGAAAACCTCTCACCATATTGTACCAGCAAATTGTATTGAGATATCTAAAACTAATGTGACCAAGTCTCTGATGTCATAATTGTACAGAGTGAGAATTCTTAGCTACTAGTGCCTGATCATTCCTCTTAACAAAATCAAGCTAGAACACCCATCCCACATTTCTAACATCTCATCAAAGAGGATTTTGCAACAATTTTTGAGCCTCTGGATTTATTTCGAATCAAATACACTTTCTTACTATAATGACTATAAAAATCAATCTTCAGATTATGATATAGAAATTGATTAATTGATAGTAAATTCTTTGTTAAGCTAGGGACATATAGTACATAAGATAATCTACAATGTTGTAATATCCCCTTCTTGTTGAAGACCCTTAGCCAAATTTTGTTTGCCGATGGCTAAGGGAGGAATAAAGGGAAACTTGTCATGATAAATTAATCATAAAGTTTTAAACAATTTATTAATTTATTATTGACAAAGTAAAAAAATAAAAAGAAAGAAAAGATAAGGTGAAATTAGAAAAGAAAAATAAAAAATTCACTTTATATTGTTATTTCTCCCTAGGAGAAAATGTGACCCATGTTGGGGATGATACAAGGCCAAAAGAATTAAATGCGGGCCAAAGGAGGTGATTGGTGCTTATGGGTGGCTACTAAGCCAAGATTGCTTATAAAAGCAAGTGGGCTTGGATTTGTAAAGCATCTCTTTTATTTTACAAAATATTTTGATTTTTGTCTGAGCTTGAAAGCTTTGCAAATTACTTCAAAGGACGAAAAACCATTAAAGTTGTCTCTAAAGGAAAAAAACCCTCTTGAAGTCTACGAGAAGAACAAAAATATTCTATTTGAGAGGATTCTCCATTCGGGGGCTTCCATTGCATAAAGATAATGATTTAGTTGTGTTTTCCATTGAAGATCGTCAATGTTTGAGGGCTAAATGTTACAGATCTAAATAAGGGTTTGAAGGAGAATATTGTCACCGTGATTCCCCTTTATTTCTAGGATCATGTATTGGTGGAGCGATCTATGTAAAGAGTTGATTCCTAGTGTTTTGGATCTGTTTTGGAGTTGATTTATATTGTTGTTTCATCTTCTAATTTTTAGAAATCAAATCAGTAATCTGTGTAATTTTGGGGTCAAAGAACTAGTGTTTTTAGTTGTGTGTCCAAAGGAGTATTCTACATATTTTTATGAAATAAATCAGCCTTCATTTGGGGAGAAATCAGGTAACTTTATTGTGTTTTTGAACTAATAAATTTAGATGATTTATTTCTAGAAATAAATGGCATATCTTCTATAATCTGTCTTTTGGAGTGGGATTTTCCTCTATCCCATTGGAGGTTCAAAAATTTCATTTGGGGACATTACGGTGGTATCGAGTAGTGATCCTTGCTAGTTGTGGGTGTTATTAAAAATCATCAAGCATGTAGCCTCGTAGAGATTTACAACCATGGTGGGGTAAGATTTCTATTTTTGATGGTGCTAATAAACTTTTCGTGATATCATGGTTCTTGAGAATCGGAAGCATACTTGCTATCAAACCCTATGTGTGTGGAGGATGCCCTCAAATTCATCCCTTATCATTTGGAAAGGATAACAAAGGATTGGTGTTATCATTTGATAAAAACCCCAGGGGAAGAATATGTCTACTTCTTTGATGACTTCACCAAAGTTTCATGGAGACGTTTGATGTACTAGAGGAAAAAGTGAGCAAGTGGTAGAGGAGGAAATCAAGGAGCTTGAGCCCGAGAAGGAAGATAACTCAAATCCACAAGTTGATGATGAGAGTTTGGTGGTGTGGAAATAAATTCCAAATGATGGGGATTACTTTTAGCTTGTTTCCTTGTCCAGAACAACAGTACATGAGGAGATACATGAGAAGCAAAATGGTGAAAAGAAAGGGGATAACAATCAAATTGTTGGTCCTAACATAACAACAACTATTGGTGATACTTCAAAGTAAAAAGAGGATAATAATGGGTCATATTTATTGCTACATAGTACACCATTTCATATTTGATTTTTCTCATGCTAAGTATGGTAATAAAATTGCAATATGGAGCATATGGATCACTTGTTCCAAATGCATAATTGTGGGCATTATGAGAGCTTCATACTTTGTGTTGGTTTGAAAATCTATCACTTGGACAGATCTATGGATAAACGAGCCAACAGTGTGTAGGGCATAGCCCCTCTTTGAGTCAGCAAAGTGAAACTGGTTTATTGTTATTCTACCAGCAGGAATCTTGTGCAAGTCTCACAATATTCTGCCTTCAGGGGTTGGGATCTCATCCCAGTAGAGTAGTTCCGACGAAGAACAGAAAGGAATGAAGGAAAGAAGGGAAGGAAGATGGATCTAAAGGGAGAAAAGAAATGAATTCCAAAGTAGAAAGGTCAGAGGGTCTATGTTTTGGGCTGGTAGTAAACAGAGCCGAACCTACTTGCATAGACAAACAAAGCAATACTGATGAACAAATGACAAAAAAGTAGAGATATATCCAACAGAATAAACGCATAAATCTGACATAAGAGAGATCAGATGCTCATAACACACATATTCAGCACAAAGTCTCAATATTTGTATTAATATTTTCTTCTCATTACAAAAGTACAAAGCCTTTTCTTCTCACTTCTATTTTTATCCGAAAATGTCCACCACCCGAATACAAAAAGTATTCAAGTATTTATAGAAGAAGGAGAAGAAAAGAAGGCAAAAGGAAACAACCACCTAATTACAAAATATCTTACAAAAAGATTCCAAAGTCATTTGTTGAATTTTGACAACTTGGGTGAATGACATCATCTCATGATGCAACATGGATGATGTCATCATTTGTGTCAACATACTTTGGATAATTACAATGAGAAAGTCGGGAAGAAAGAATATATTCGTCGTCATCCCGCTGGGCCGGAAGGGGGTATCTTGCTTTTGCTTCGCTTGGGAGACGAGATGTGGAATCGGGCACGGTACTCCATGAACTTACCGATCATGGGTTGAAGTTGATCCTAGGAAGGATCCTCGTGTCGATCACCGATAGCTTTGCAAGTCTCCAGCTCATCTGTGAGCTTTTCTGGGAATTTAGAATAATCATTTTCTGCCTCTATCAGGTACCCAATGAAGTCATGACACGCCAAAGCAAATTGTTGATGGATTCGGCATCGAAAGTGACCTCTGGTCCCAACTTGTGAAACGATCTCCTCAAGATCCGAATAGTTTCCTCTACCTTTCTTAAGGCGAAAGGAGTGAGCAAACTTGGAGACATTCTCAGAAAATCTGCTCCATTTGATGCATTGCATCTAGGGCTTCCTCCTTTATCTTATCAATCTTCTCCAGGACAAACTCCAGCTGATCAACCCGATAATCCAAAGTAGAGAGGATTTTGTTAAGGGCTCTGGGTGACCAAGGACACCAAACTTGACCAGATCTTTGGTGACAAATGAACATTTTCCGAAAGGTCTAATGCTGCATCTTGGTGTGGTCTAGCTCTTTGAGATGGGTCATGCTATCGCCTGAGCTCTTTGTTCACCCGATTGATATTCGATACAAACCGGTGAACTTGCAATTACTCCTCGCTTTCCTTGAGGATTTGGCTCCTCCAGTGGAAACGCCATACCCTCGCTCGCCAATTTTAGCATACTCATTAATCTTATCTTGCTCGAGGCTCAGGAGTTTCGCGCGGTTGTAGGAGGCGCACTACCCATTTTCTCGCAAGGCGTGGAGAAGATGTTTATTTTGCTCCTTTAATGTACCTTTTCTTCCTTTTCGCTTCCTGGAGCTTCTTGCAAATGGCGCCAACCGCAGATAGGGCCTCTCCTTGAAGGCTTTCAAGATGTCCCCATTGTGACATGATTCACCGTGTAATCTGTCAAGAAAGATCCTTTTATCCTTTAAAGGATTGGGGTATGCAATCTCCATTACTCTCTCCCCGACGCACTCGAGAGAAGCGGGTTATAGGTTTTTGCTTCTTGCCCCTTTTGATGGGATGATGGAGAATTCCATCGAGTGTGATGGGAACTTTCCTCTTTTGTTCACTCGTGTCTTTGGGAGATCCATGCTTTGGACTTATGGGGAAGGACCAAAATAGAAAAGGGAGCAGGCTGCAGAGTAGAAGGAAAAAACGTGGAGACACTTGGAGGTGGCATTGAGAGGGAAGCCGAGAAAGTGCTCAAGGGAGGAAGGAATACTGTAAGGTTGGTAGACATAGGAATGGAAGGGAGCCGAGAGATGAGGGAAGAAATGGTGGGGGACAACTCCGCGAGAGAAGAGAAGATGGATGATGAAGAAGGGGGAAAAGTAGAAGATGGGGAGAGGACACGACCAAAGGAATGGTCACTTGGGTCACTCGAGGAGGGAAGGAGGAGAAGGACAAGGGACGTAGGGACCTCAATAGTTACAATAGTGACAACATCCTGAGTAGATGCGCCTATCTAACATCTTCTGCTGCTTCTTCTTCTAAGCTTTCTGGGATTACAACCCGTTCTTGTGAAGTAGAAGGAGGACTTTCAGGAGCTTCCTCTTGGGTGGAGCTTGACTCACCCTCTTTGTCTTTCCCTTTGCTCTTTGCGCTTGTTTTTCCGGGAAGGTGCGTTGCCCAACGGAGATGTAGTGAAATCAACTCCGAGGTAAATGAGGCCATTCATTCTACACCAATGCTCTATTCTTCGCAGAGTTTCTTTGACCCTTTCCTCTATTGTCTGAGGCGCCTTGGTTCTGTCAATTACAGCGAAAGGCCAGTCGTCCCCACCCGTGTTAAGATATACTTGATCAACTTCTTGATCAGCAGTTTGATAACCTTTTGGGGACGATGGCCACTCTATACTGGATGATTTCAGCTAAGGCCAAGTGGGAATGGTCTTTCCTCCCGAGTTCGACCTCGTGATATAGGTCAATATAAATATCCTCGATCCGTGGGATGTGGATCGGATCGAGTTTGGCCCTCAGCAGACAATTCCTTGAGTCAAAATTGGGCCTTCTTTGGGAAGTTATGTTTTATATTTAGAGCTCCAGTTCTCGCAAACATATCCTTTGCTTTGTGGTGAGAGAGACAAGTATACCTTCCCACCGTGAGGGGGAAAGGAGTTCCACCCTTCTTTCTCTTTAGGCACTTCTCGTGGTAGGTTATAAGTTGTCTTGTGACTCTAACAGATCAACTTGGGGCCGGCGTATCTCAAAGCAATTTGGTTGGTTCCCCAAGAAGTTGGCTGCCCTAAGATAGGTAAAGGTGGGGAATTGTGTGAACAAGGCTCCCCATTTCTCTGTAGCTACGACAATGCTCTTGGTCGCATGCCGTGAGTCATGTTTCGGCCTCAAAGGTAGATGATGCCGTAGAAGAAGGCATCATTAATCTTTGTAAACTCTGGGGATACTATTTTCCACTTTCATTGGATAGTATTCATATATTTTAACTTGGGGCCAAACCCCGCACCACATTAAAGCTAGATAATCCCTTTCGAGGCCACAAAGATAAACTACGTAGGAGTTCATATAGAACCTCCCCATTGTGGTAAGTTGTTGGAGCTGCTCAGATATGGTGCTGCTTATGATCTCTGCCCACTCAAAGCGTTGATCTGGCACATTTTTGTTCATCGTCTCCAAGTATCTCAAAGATCCATTTGTGAAAGTAGTGGGCATCGAAGCCCAAATACTCGCTCAGAACGTGATTGTATTACATCGAGTTCCTCTCAAAAAATCACTTCGATGAATGACTTGTGGCCATCTGGTCACCACCTTCTTATTCTTCGGTATACCTCATTCATCAACCGCATACACCGATCCTCATTATCGTCCCAAGGCTTGATGCAATCTTTCTCGCTTACGGCCACAAAGTGCCGGTGATGAGGAATACCAAGCATTATTTCGAATGTCGGGTAGTGAGGTTGATTATGACCTCACCCTTCTCATTATGGACACATCTTATATCTTTGTTGTAGCAGCAGTAGGCTACTACCATCATGAACTCATTGTTTACAGCACTAATTGGGATCCCACCAACGAAATGCAGCCCACTGCCCATCAGTTTGTCCATCCACGGACTTCTTATGACCTTCCGGGTTCTGGCCCAGAAATCCTCCATATCAATGTGACCAAGTTCTAAGTCTCTGATATCTAGGTCACACTCTGCCTGGGATTCTGCATCCCGACCCTCGATATTTGTACTTCATCTCTTCTTCGTAAGTTTGGCTTTGCCCTTGGACTTGGTTGGCCTCTTGCTTGATGTTGACATATGTAATTCTCAACTCGGTTGTTGATCTCGCAAGAAGAAGAAGTGAAACCCAACGCAAGAAAGTCATATTAGCTATTTGATCTTGCATTAAAGTGTTGTGAGAAGAAAGAAAGAGTTAGCAATTTTAAGGCCTCAAAAAGTGCAGGTGCATGAATACTACGAGTTTGTAGGGTTAAATAGTATGGCGCACGAAAAAGGGGTTCCGCAAGGATAAATCACCTCAGGTGCAAAGGGCACGAGATGTTTTTCATGTTACACGGTATAGCAGATGGATGCGCAAAGGGCATAGGTTTAATGCATGTAACATCATTTTTTCATGCGCCACAGGGGAACTTGGCACGGCGCATGGAAGGTCTGCATGACATGATGTTGTTGTAATAATAGATGCGCCTGCCATTTAATGATTTTGTACTTGGCGCAAATAAAGTTGGTGTTGCATGGATGCAAGGTGCACCAATGGCGCAAGTTTTAACAATGCTACACATGAGTTTGGTGTGCCAAGAGGGCACAGGGAAAGTGGGTGTTGCAAGCAGGGGAAGTGCGCCTTGAGGGCGCAGCTGTTTTTTATGCAACAGGCATGGTGGATGCGCCATTGGCACGACTGTATATCATGTTGCAGGGGTGGCGGATGTGCCAAAAGAGGGATAAATACAGTCTTACTTTTAAGCCTTGATTCTTTTCCCTGAGGGGTTTACATGTGTTGAAGCTTCTCTTGCAGGGTTCCTTGGGTGACGAAGAAGCTAAAACTCAGAGATTTAAGCAATTTTTCCAAGACAGAGTCCTCTTGACCAGCAGATCTGGAAAGAGGGGGAAGTGCATGGGGAAGGATAGTAAAAACAGCAAAGGGGAGGGACCATGGTTTCACAGCTCTATTTAATCCAACCCCACAAACAAGCAGCCAAAACCAAAACTCAAAAAACACAAGAGCAAAGGACCACTTACCAAGAATATATATAATGTCAGAGGTGAAACTGGGTCCACGACGTGATACGAGAATGACAGGCACGCTGACAGGTGTAGAGGGAAAATAATAATCACGTGATTCTTGTCTGATGAAAATGACAGGGCGGATGCACCTATATATAGGCAAGGCTGTAATAAATGTGCCAACCACTTTTTGAAGTGGCGCACCAAAACGCGTGTCGACAACGAGAAGCTTGCGCCCTTTGGCGCATCAAAACACCTACTTACATGAAGTTATGTGCGCCTTTGGCGCATCAAAAGCGTTATCAACACAGAAATATGTGCGCCCTTGGCGCACCAAAACGTGGCACAACAAAAGTATTGTTGACACAAAGGCACATGCGCCTTGGCGCATGCAAGAAAGGCACAACATAGTGAGGTGCACCAAAACGTGTGTCGACACTTCAAACCATGTGCCAAAGGATTTAAAGGGGGCGCATGAACACTTTATGTTGCATAAACATTAGGTGCGCCCGACCAAAAAAGACCAAAAACGGCTAAGTTCGGAAAACTAGATTTCCTGGGAAGGGATTTTGCAATGTTCCGAATGCAAGGAATCCCTGACGAGGGACCGGAACAAAATTTTGGTAGGGTTATCTGTAAAATTTCCCTTGCCAATTTTACGGGATAACACTTTGGCAAGAACTCTCTCATTTAATAGGTATGGGATCAAGACTCTTGGAGCACTACAATATGTTTTATCTATTGCATATGTCACTTAGGCGTGTGAGTTGCAATTTCTTGAGGGAAGACAGCTTTAGGAAGGGAGGATTATAATATCACCTTCACGGTCAAAGACCCTTAACCCAATTTTGTTTCCCAACTACTAAGTAATAAAAGGGAAACTTATCATAATAAATTAATCATAAAGTGCATCTTAAAATATTATTATAAGCACTTTATTAATTTATTAATGACAAAGTGAAAAAAGAAAAAGAAAAAAATATAAAGTGAAATTAGAAAATAAAAATAAATAAAAAAGTCACTTTATATTTTTATTTCTCCCTAGGAGAAAATACGGCCCATGTTGGGGATGATACAAGGCCAAAAAATAATTAAATGCAAGTCAAAGGAGGTGATTGGTGCTTTTGGGTGGCTACTAAGCCGAGATTGCTTATAAAATCAAGTGGGCTTGCCTATGTAAAGCATCTCATTTATTTTACAAAATATTTTGATTTTTTTCTGAGATTAAAGCTTTACAAATTACTTCAAAGGATGAAAACCCCATTGAAGTCATATCTAGAGGATGAAAACCCTCTTGAGATCTAGGAGAAGAACGAAAACTCTTCTTCTATTTGAGAGGATTCTCCATTCAGGGGTTTCCATTGCAGTACAAGGATTTAGTTGTGTTTTCCATTAAAGATCAGCAATGTTTGAGGGTTGAATGTTGCAAATCCAAATAAGGGTTTGAAGGAGAATATTGTCACTATGATTCCCTTTTATTTCCAATAGTGTTCTTGGTGGAGCAACCCATAAAAATAGTTGATTCATGGTGTTTTGGATATGTTTTGGAGTTGATTTATATTGTTGTTTCATCTACTGATTTTTAGAAATCAAAATAGCCAATTTGTGTAATTTTTGGGTCAAACTGTGTTTTCAATTGTGTTTCTAAAGGAGTATTCTAGATCTTTAGAAATAAATCAGCCTTCATTTGGAGATAAATCTGGTATCTTTCTTGTGTTTTTCAACTACTAAATTCAGCTACTTTATTTTGAGTGATAAATGAATGATTTTATTTTAGTTTTGATTGATTTCCATCTTCTACAATCTATCTTTTGGAGTGGGGTTTTCCTCTATCCCATTAGAGGTTGAAAATGTCCATTTGGGAACATTACAAATGTCATAAACTAAGGTGTAGAGAAATTTCCTCAATATATTGTACTATGTAAGAAAAGTCATCACCTAATGAAACATGGTTTTTGAAGGTGTGTCCCTCATGGTGGTAAACTAGTCTTTACGCTTGGTCATGTTTCAAGTGGCTCCCGAATCAACATACCATATAGCACTAGATGACAATGATGGTTCTCTAAAATGTGCAATTTATAAGAATTCCTCATCATCCGAATGGTCTTCTTGCTTAGCTACATTTCCTTATTGATGGGGTTTCTTTCTCCAATTCCCCTTCTTATGCCCTTGCTTGTAGTGTGACTGTCCCTATTGTGATTGCTGATTTTGAAGTCTGAAATTTCTTGATGAAACTTTCTTGGATGTGTTATAATATAGACAGTAAATCACGCACTTTGCGTATCTATCTAGTCCTGATCACATACTACTATTCATACAATTCCTAAGTAAGAAAAGTACTAGCTAACCCATGTCTTTGGCCATATTTTCTTGTTTTTTGTTGCCACTTTTGGGCTTACACACATTATTTCCCAGCCTAACCTTTGACCTTTAGGTTTCGAGTTTGGATACCAACGCCCATCTAAGACCCCACCAATAAGAGCCTCAGTCCCCTCTGGATTCCCTGGACCTCTTTGTACTTTGCTCACATCTTTTGAGTCCTTTCTAATCATTTGAGCATCTTATATTTTTTGTATTTGTCCTTTTCAAGGTGTTAATTATGAAATTCAAGAAAGGGAATCATATAAATATAAAGTTATATGATCATAATAAATGACCAAGCATTAAGCATTAGTTATCACCACCTAAGGTTGCATTCAAAGGCCATTATCAAGAGCATTCAAGCATTCATCTAGCATCCACACACAAGGGAAAGGGACTAATACTTTTGCATATACTTCATAGGAGGGGAAGTTCATTTTTTCATACACACATCTATTTTCATCTTTTACATCTACCTACTTGTTTGCTATCTAGTGTGACATGCACAAGAGCCACCTAGGGCACAATATCTTCACACACACATATAGAAATACATTGGGTCTGAAATGTAGTGCAATACTCAGTCATAAGATCACTCGGTTGATAGTTGAGGATATTCTGACCCCTCATTTTCATTATTTTATTTTTGGGATTTGTTTGAGGGTTTTGCAGGTTATTTCTTCATTACAGTTCTGATTGACATTGGCGAACTTGATGCTACATACTAGAGACATGAAGGGAAGGACAAGTGAATACCTCAAGACCCTCCAAAGTTGATTTTCTAAGGTTACGAGCAGTCACAAGTGTGCAAAGTAGGTCTATAACCCACAAGTACCATTGAACTAGTCCAAAAAGATCTTACAGACACTCAATTTCCCGAGATTTAGTGCGACACTTATCTCCTTCTATTTATTAGTTCATCACTTCGACACAAGATCATGGTTATTTGTGAATCAACTAATTTCTCTTGTCTCTTCTTTGTAACTAGGGTTTCATACTTGTTAGCTTATTTTTCTTGGGTCAAATTATGTACTTCATTACTTATTCATTTATTACTACATTGTAATCGGTATTAAGCATCCTATTTATTTAAATATTTGCTTAATCATTTGGTGAACCTATCTCATTTGAACATTCCTAGGATCCTCATACTATTATTTTGCTCATTCTTCTAGGATCCTCTCATCATGGCTATCTCTATCCATGATTTCTTGCTAGCCAATCTTGAATGTCATGCTAAAATTATTAATATTTTAGCTTCTACTCATATAGCTACCACTACTCATCCAGATGTTATTTATCAAACATTTGTCAATGTGTTTTCTCAACAAATTAATTTTCCATCAGCATAGCTAAAAATTGTGTTGTATATGATAATGGTCCTCCTCTCTATATACAATTTTATATCAACAACTTAGGCATCAAGTGCATTCTAGTCGACACTAGATTTGAGCTCAATATTTTTCCTCTATCGTTCATTCAGGCTATAAGCCTTTATAGCTAATCTTAACCCAACATCTCTCTCTATTCAAGCATATGATTCTACTGTGCATCCATGCTTAGGCACTATCACCTTGCCACTCACAGTTGGGCCAAAGACTAGTACAGTCACATTTTTTTGTTGATCTCCAGCTTTCATATAATTGATTACTCGATGAGTCCTAGATCCATCGAATGTAAGAAGTGTCCTCTGTAATCCATCGATCAATCAGATTCTTACATGAGGGATTTGAATATGAGATCCTCATTTATAGTACACCATTCCCATATTACAACATAGATCATCATACTACATTACCTATTCCCACTTATGCTATTGTGCATCCAAATGATGATCCATGACCTGAACATTATCCAGAAAACTTACCTCCACTCAAGGGAACCATTTGCACATTAGACATTATTCCATCTTCTTCATAATCCTCCCTCCTTCTACTACTACTATATTAATTTATTTGGGGTTTTTCCAAACATCAAACGTCATTGTATCCACTTCAATTTATCATGTGTAACCACCATTAGCATGTCTTCCTTTCACATGTACACGTTTCATGAATGAATCTTATTGGGAACACATTTTATTTTATCGTACTTACTCGATACTATATGTACACATAATGGATTGGTTCAACTCGATTCACATTGGATGATATCATCCTCTCCCTCATTCTCCTCATCTTTATCATGGATATGTTCACATCGATGTTGTTTATGGTCTTCATGTATGCCATTTTTTATTATTTTTTACACACAATCCTCGCATTTCTCCACTAATTTTTGGGAAATATTGGCTTGACTATATTGGGGCCACCTTAGATCTTGATCATATTGACATCTCATTTCCTATGCCTTCTAGACATGTTTTCATTTGTAGTGATTCCTTTCTTGGATATTCACAAAATATTACATGCCATTATGCACATGATTTTCAATTACCTCCTTTCACTGTTGAAGAATACACAATGGGCATGTACAATCTTCACCACAATGGCTCCTTACGTGATCAACCAGATACTATTTCTTATCAAGTCTTTGATACTTCTCCATTTGGCTTTGACCATGACAACGATGACTATACGATGGAAAAGTGACAAGTGAGCATGGGAATCTACAAGTAACTCTTCCTCGCACCCGACCTCCCGATGTCATGCCGAGATAGCCAGTGGGGATGGAATATATGTGGGGTATAGAAAATTAATTAGGTAATCTTATGTCTTCGACGTGCACTAATGGAATCTACAAATCTAAGGCAAAGAAGGCCCTTTTAACTCCGAATCGGCGTGATAGATCGGTCGATGAGGATGACTCAACTCAAAGGCTCCAATCAATATCAATTTCTCGCGTGATCTCGATCTATAGGTTGTGGGATACGCAGAAGATAACATGTGGGTGCTTCAGATATGTCTCTGACAAGGTCATGAAGATGGAAGGTGGATATATAGTGGATTCTATGGTCGATTCTACGGTCTAGTCTAGAAATCTTTAGCTAGATTAATTTGTTATGTCTAGCGAGGATAGTTGTGCGATAATGATCGGTGGAAGTGGAAAGGATCTAAATACTAATGTGCATAAACCAGCATCAACGTCTGATTAACTTGTGGGCCCGTTGGGTTGTGGGACCTTTGGATCATACTTGTAGGTTCGTGGTTGTTGCGGGCCTCCTATGATCATGTACATGAATTAATCCCCGATCCCCAATATCCAATAGTCGTATGTATTTTCGACCTCTATGTTTAGAACTAAAAGTTGCTCAATCTTCTCGGAGTATCTTACAGGCGTTCACGCAACTTGAATTCTTAAGCTAGTGTCTATGTCAGTGAGAATATCTCCTGCATCTGGCTATGGGACCAAAGGATCACAACCGAATGTTTGCTCTCTTTCAAGCCCTTCTATAGTCATGTGGATATTTATCTAGGGTAATTTGTAGTTTGGCTGGTTTGACCAAAATGTATGTGCTTTTTCATCTTCTATGTTTAACCCTCTCGGTTGTGAGCTAATTTCTTGCAGTGTCCGTTGTTGTTCTAAGACTTGGATTCTAAGATTTTGGTCTATAAAAGTTATTGTTGCAATGAGGTTGGGTTGAGGCACAATTGGCTCGAATACGTATTCTTTGGGCTCCCTCGGTCCCGTGATTGTCATGCAAAAGAAACAATAAAAACATAACTAAAGCAAAGTAAACTAATTATGTAAAGTATATATACAGCTTATATCTAAATTCTCTATTTTTGTGTTTTTGACAAAATGTTTAACAGAATTAAGATAACAACTATTTAATAGAATTGAAAGAGCAATTATTTAATATCTAGAAAATGACAACTAAGCTAATAATAGAATTTAAAACAACCAAAGTAGCTAGTATAGCTACTTCCTATGCGATTGTGAATCTATTCTAAATAACCAAATAACTTATATAATCTATTTGTGAGACCCTCGATCTTACCTCGAAGTGAGGAATGAATCATAGTTTCTCGAAACTATCAATCCCCACAACTTCCTCGCAATATCAAAATCATATTAACTAAAATGAAATGATTCACTACTCTATTTGATATGTTTTAACTTATAACTTTGATAGCTTTAAACCTGGATTTTACTGAGATCAGTGGTAAATCTGATTGTGTGTGGCTTTGTCCCTCGTCAATGTGGTCTCCTCGTTCTTTCATGCTCACGAATCCAAAAAAAGTGTGTAATTCTAGCATCAATGCAGTAGGTATTGGAACAATGGCAGCTTTAGATGTCGATCCCGAATACAATGCACAGTAGGAGAGGGATAGCACAAGAGAATAGAGCTTGCTTGGCTTATGCAATTCCTAGTGGGATTTATTGCAGTCATGCAACACACAAAACATCCGTAACACCGAAACTATCCTACTTGATGAACAAAACCTGTAACTCTAATGGCTTCAGGTCGAAAATGAAATTATCCTACCTTAATTGATTGAATGGAACAATAATAGCACTAGAACAAGAAGATCATGTGGCTTCTAAACAAAGAAAACAAGACTAGTTATACATGCAACAAATGAAGACTACCGAATTCTAAGCAAAGCGAAAGACTAAGCTATTGAAATGAGAAAATGAGAGAGAAATTTGAGGGCCATTTTCTTGTAATCAAACCAGCTATTTATAGAATTCCCATTTACCCAAAGGTGAAATCTAATTTGAACTCTTTTACAATAAACAATGGAGAAACACTATTCGAGGGAACCAAAATCATAAATACGAGCAAAGGCGGTGAAAAAAGTTGGTAAACATTGAAATTTTATGCGAGTCACGATAAAAGGAATGTTCTAGAAAAACGTGTGAAGGACCGTCACCTTGAGCAGGGCGGAAGTTACAGGACCACCACCTTGCCTGGGTGGCGGTCACGAGACCCATTCCCCGATCGGGCGGCGGTTTCTTTCATCATGAAGAACTAAAAAGCAAGGAAAGAGGGGGGAAGAGCAAAACAAAGCACACAGAGGCTAAGCGGGGCATGCGGGATGTTAATGTACACTTGGAGGCTTTTCTGGATCCTGAACACCTTGCGAGGAGACCTGTATCATCATTGGGGCACGTGTGACATCGTTCCAACTGACATAGTACCCTTACAATTGTGGGTGCATACAATGACCTTCTATATGATATTACATGATCTTGTTCATACTCATACACTTGGGGGGAATCATGCTTGCTCTCCCCCTTCTTCTAACATTCACCAGTGTCTCACACTTCACGTATATTCTCTCATGCACATCATGTACATCTTGATACACTATTGTATCATCATTACCATATGATGCACTCTCATTCTTTGGTTCACACTTGACTGTTGAGGGCATATTATACACATGAACCTCACACACTTGCACACTTCACATATTGCATATGCATCACATCTCTTACTCATAGCTTCTTTTACACATCATACATGCTACACATTTCACACTCAATGCATTCACGACATATCTTTCTTGTATATACTCTTACACGATGTGCTCATTACCCTATGACACACTCTAGTTACATGGTCCATACTCTAATTACCCTATTGAGGGTCTACATCTCAAATGGACCTCAACTCATTCACGCATTCACTCACTCACGTGCTCTTTACACTCTACATTTTATCATTCACATCTTTCTAGCGCACATTCAAACCATTTCCCGATGATGCACTCTTGTTCTATGGTTCATTCTCAACTACTAAGGGGGCATTTATAAATGAACCTCATCACATGAAAACTCATCCTCATTCACTCAATGGGCACAATGCTCCTATCATTCACTCCTATTCCTTTCCATCTCATCCACATATATTGCAAATCTCACATTTACTCTTGATTTTTATGCTTACATGTACACTTTATTACATATGTTAGTCGAGTATTTTTTATGTCATTATCTTTCTATACACATGCATGTTCACTTTCATCTAGTTGTGATCACATGCTTTAAACAGATCTTTACATGTAGCATGGATGCTTGCACAAGACCTCATACCATTCCCACATCAGCTCTTGGGGCATCCACTTTTGTACACTACAAGTCATATTCTTTCATTTTTCATCGCACATCATTATTGAATTATATATGCTTCTACATACTTTCTATCTTTCTAACATGATAATGGGTGCTTCATGTGTAACATTTGTCTTATAAGTCTATATGCTTCCATGGTTGTCTATTACATTGTTTTTGAGATTTTCCCTATGTCTTCCTTATTCTCCGATTGTCTATATACTTGTGGCCACTTTGGCCTTGATTTTCTTGTGACATCGTAAGTGATGTCCCATATTTGAAAGCCAATTTTCACGGTCTACTTTGTCTTCTTGCGTGTTTACACTTTATTTTTGTGTACTTAGCTTCCACATTGTATTTTACATGTGTTTTTATCTTGCTTGTACAAAAAAAAAAGTATCCTAGCCAATTTATTTGTGTGTGCCTTGGTTTCTACCAAGCACACTCCCTCCCCCTATAGGGCATAGTTTCAAGACACCAGGTCATTCCTCCTCCGGGCCACATACTCCTCAGTGATGTCACATGCACCCCAAATTATGGGGCATCATTTGGGTGAATCAGTTACCCCACACAATATTTCATAGTCACCACACATCATAGTTCAAGGTATAGGTAAAACACATCCATCAATATTAAGAATGCCCCAAATCCCGACTTGGGTCCTAAGCACAACACAAACACCAAATGCGCCCACACCTGCAGATAGTAACACCTAGGTGCCTCCGACCCTCCCTTAATTCCTATGATAACGTGGGAATTATAAAACATGTTTTTAGTTCAACATAGTCTACAACATTTCACAAAGCGGCTTTTACAGGGCACGCAGTCCTTGACTCGGTATGCATGCCCTACACCTTCTTTTATACTTTCGTGTTGGATCAAAATTGTTTCAAATAGATCATATTTTTACACACCATCTGTAGTGGTATTCTACATTATGGTAAGTAGATAAATGTTGGAGGATGACACTAGACTATTCTCCCTACACTTTTTCATTCTTAGCATGAGATCGCCCAAAACTCATAGTTGTCGCAACTAGCTCGAGATCATCCAAAAAAAGTGTTCTTCTACATCATCTTTAGGATCATTTCTACTCTCTTTTACTAAACATGGATCAGGTGCACATCTTCCTTTTTCATTTTCTTGCATAATTTTACACACTTTTTACATGTTTTGATCATATATATGTGTGTATTTAACTATTTGTTTGTTCTTCTCTTTCTTTTACAGTCCATCTATATGGGAAGTGGTAGTCATATCATAACATCAATCACATGTCAACACATCAGCAACAATCAACATCAACAAAATTAAAAATCATGACATCTACACATACTCTCTTTCCCTAGGGTCATCATCATCACTTGTCACTTCCTCTTCTCTAGTTTCTACACTTCACATTTTTATCACTCCAATTATTTTCCTTGTCTCTCAACATGCTTTTCACCATCTATCTACATGGTTATCATGTATGCATATCTTATCTACTTTATGTTATCAATCATTCACTCAAAAACATAAAGTGGGGGAAAATGTAGACACTAAATCACACACTTTGTATATCTATCTAGTCCTAATCACATATTATTATTCATATGATTCCTAAGTAAGAAAAGTAATAATTAACCCATGTATTTAGCCATCTTTGCTTGGTTTTGTTCCCACTTTTGGTCTTACACACCTTCTTTCCCAGTCTAACCTTTGACCCTTTAGTTTATCTAAGTCTAGACACTAGCACCCAATAGAATGCCAGCGTTAAGAACCCCCATCCCCTCTGGGTGCCCCTAACCTCTTTGTACTTTTCTCACATCTTTTGGGTCCTTTCTAGCTCATTTGGGCATCTTATCTTTTTGGTAGTTGGCCTTTTCGGGGTTAATTACAAAATTTAAGCAAGGAATCATATAAATATAAAGTTATGTGATCATAATAAAGGACCAAGAATTAAGCATTAGCTATCACCGCCTAAGGTTGCATTAAAAGGCCACTATCAAGAGCATTCAAGAATCCATCTAACATTCACACACAAGGGAAAGAAACTGATACTTCTACATACACTTCACGGGAGGTGAAGTTCATTATTTCATGCACACATCTAATTACATCTCTTACATCTAGCTAGTCACTTGCTATCAAGTGTGATGTGCACAAGAGCCACCTAGGGCACAATATCTTCACACACACACACATAGAACTACATTGGGTCTGAAATGTAGTGCAGCACTCAGTTGTAAGATCACTCATTTGATATTTGAGGAAATTCTGACCCTTTATTTGCATTATTTTCTTTTTGGGATTTGATGTTTTTTTAGGGTTTTGTAGGTTGCAGAGTGACATCGACAAACTTGATGTGACATCTTGTGACAAGAAGCGAAGGAAAGTGAATACCTTGCGACCCTCCAAAGTTGATTTTTTGAGGTTTTGAGAAGTCACAAGTGCCCAGAGCAGGTTTGTAGTGCCGGTAGACACCCCTTCATTCTAGTATCCCGGTCCAGACAAATCTTGCCTACACTCATTCTAGGTTTGGTGTGACACTTCAAAACAGATCCAAATTATTTGTGAATCATCTAAGTTCTCTTATCTCCTAACTAAGGTTTCACATCTTGTTAGCTTATTTTTCTTGGGTCAAATTTTGTACTTATTTATTCATTTATCATCTAAGTCTTATTTATTTAAATATTTACTTAATCATATACAATCTTTAAGTCATTCCTTGTTTGTAGATAGGACATTTCTTATTTTTCTTCTCCCCTTGTTGATGTTGTTTTTGGGACTTTTTAGAAGATTTTGCTTTATCCTTCCCTTTTTTATGAGAAGACAATTCATGTTCTTCTTCATATTTATTATATAGTGCCTCTTTTTAGTGTAAAAATTCCCCAACTTCTCAAATTGCATGGTCTAATCTAACAAGTTAAGTGTTGTCACAAAAATGTGGTAAGAGGGAGGAAGTTCTCTCAAAACTATGGACACATAATCATCATCTAAAACCTCATCTCCTAGGGCTAAAAGAGAAGCCCTCAATGTTACAACTCTCTGCAAGAAAGCCTCCACTTTTCCAATTGGATTGAATTTCAAAGTGTAAACAACTAACTCTACAAGTGTAAAATGGTATGTTTGTTTCGGGCCTCATACACTATGCTCAACTTGTCACACACTTCTTTGGCTATTTTGACATCTTGAATGTGGGGTTGTACGTCATCAAACACTACAAACAAGATTACCAACTTGGAATTTTGATTGACCATGTGAAATTGTCATTATTGGGCTACATCATCTTCCAATCTAGTTAAGGAAAGCATTCACAACTTGTCAAATTTCTTCAAACTCAAGTTGAGTTTGAATTTTTCTCTTCCATGCGACATATTTTTCACCATGAAGCAACTATGAGTCACGTAAGAAGAATTTCATAGCATTGTTTTTCATCTTTGGGTGATTAGATTGTTCTTAACTAGATGGAACGTTAGCAAAAATAATGCAAAAATACATTGAAAATATGTAATTATAGCTGACTATGTAGAAAATTAAATGGCAAAAACAAAATTGTTTTGTGTGGCCCTAGTGGCCTCCGAAGCTCAAAATGGATCATAATGCAAAAATCACAAAAATTGCTAAAAATGCTAAAAAAATAACCCTTTCAAGCACCCCTCCTTTTACAAAAGTGGCATGAAATTAATTTTTAGGGTCCACGAAAGATTTTTTTCCCAAAATAGTGTTTTTCTCACTAAATTTGGGGGTTTAGTGGTGATTACCTCATTTTGTGGAGGTTTTTACCTCTAAATCTTTGCATTTTTGCTAAAATTGCCTCCAAATTCAAACTAGAATAAGGTGGATAAGGGGGTCAACCTCATAACCTATTACCCCCAAAACCTTTCAAATGCCCACCTAAGAACTCTATGTGCATGCGATACAAAATGGAGGAGTTTATTTTTAAACAAGATTTGAAATGGCTTATCTTTGAAACTAGGTGTCATGGAACATGACCATGTGGGCCACATGGTATGCATAGGAGAAGGGAGATTTAGGGGTTTTTCCAAAATAGGATCACTATGGCTTTGTTTTGAGTGCCTTTGTTGGAAAAAAATTTCAGCGCTCCCGTGGGATTCATGACATGGACTAACCGCCTCCCGTGGATTCATTAACTCTAGCACTTATATTAGAAATTGAAGGGTCGAATTTTGGTGTAACATAATCACTTCCAGTAGTTAGTATCGAGCCCATATTTTGGAGAATTTTAACAACTTGAAGGAGATCCATGAAGCACAAGTATGGCAATAAATCGGGTTCAAGGAGGTTTCTCAACCAACAAGGCTCCTCTCTTCAATTAGAGTAATTATGCACTTTGGAACATTATGATGAAGAGCCATCTAATGTCTTTGGTCTTTGACATATGTTGGGCCCCTAAAATATTGACTAAGTACAAAAAGGCACATAGGCACGCAAGGCCTACGTTCAAGGGTGGGTGCGTAAGAAGAACACATGCAAAGCAAGGTTTTAGAAGGATCATGTTACATGCCAGGTAGAACAAGGTCTTGGGACTTATCCATATTCAAGCAGTATCGGGCAAGACACGAGAAAAGTGTGACCCACCTGCGCATGATGAATGGATAAGGTGCCAGCCTAGTGATAGGTTGGCCTAGGAAGGAATATGCCCTGCAATGGAAGCTTCTAGAAGACCATCATGGCAAGGAGTGGAGATCTCAGGCCTGGAGGAGCATGCTCCCATGGAGGACCACATCTGGACACTTAGCGATGGATCTAAGCCTCAGAAAGAAGAGTTGGTAGTTCAAGGGGCCTATAAATACAAGCACCCATGTAGAGAATAAAGAGGAGGAGATCAATAGAGAGTGGAGCTCTAGAAATGCTGTGAGGAGTTATATTGGGTTGGGTAGATAAAATATAGGAGAAGGATGCATCAAGGGGCTTGGGATTGTAAATTTTATTTTTGAGAGCTAAGGAATGTAGATCCAGTTATGATGTATGACTTTGGTATGCCATACTGTGATGTTCTGTAATGAATCTAATGGATGTAATGAGGTTACCAACTTATTTGAATATGATCATTAATGATTCTAGTCCATCCTCATATCTTCATAGTTTTGTTTCATGTATGTTTATGAAATGAGTATGAATCCTTATGCATTTTCCTTTCTGTTTGATTTCAGTCCTATTCTGTTAAAGTATCTTTTTGGTTGGAATGATTACATTGGTCTAGAAGCCATTTTGAGCTCTTTGATGATTATATGTCTCATTTCTACTCACTCTCTTTAAATCCCTATCATAGATGATGTTTCCCATTAAACTCAAATAAAGGAGAGACTCGAGGTGAGCACCTAGCACCCATTGGGTGATAGGTCAACGCGCATGGGGTTCCCTTGTTCTTTGGTGGGTGTAAAAATGACTACATCTTGGTTATGTTATCGAGATCTCTTTTCAAAGTTATAGTGGAAATAGCATACATCCTGATAGGTGCAATGAGTGATGATAGAGTGTTTAACTTTGGAAAGTGTTGAATCATGGTTTAAGAGCACGGAGGACGAATTTTCTCAGAGATTTGGCACTGGACCTGAGTTTGATGCACGTAGATGGGTAGAAGAGAACTTCTACCATGATTTGTATGAAAAAAATTGTTGCTTCCTACTAGAGTTGTATGAATGGCTCTCGGCATATGCGTCTAGATCAAGCTAGTATTATAGATCACACATGTGGACCCAAGAAGAGTACCAGAGGCTACAAAATGCATAGATCTGACGTGGACTCGTGTTGTGGATCATTGGTGGAAAGGAGTGTTGACTAGATACATTCTAGAATATGCTATTTCCATGTATTCTTGTCTGGACGTTGCTGAGTTTGAGTTTCTGCAGGAGCCCAGAGGATCATTTCTACATTATATCCCTCTAGCAATCAAGATCTTGGTTATTACCTTGAGTTTAGAGGCATTTTTGATGGCCGGATAAACCATTCTTAGCGCTAGGAAAGGAAGCTAGGGTGGAGGAAAATGGTAGATATTGTGAATCGAGAAAGAAAGGGAGGAGAAACAGGCTCAAGTATAGTGAAGCACGTGAAAGGGAGATTGTTAGACAATGTGATGTTGCAAATGTGATGGATATATGGAGGTATATGTTGCGGGAAGGATTTAAGGTTCACGCATAAGACATGAAACCCGAGAAATCTATGTTACCCCATCTTGGCAAGCACGTAAGAGAGACCCCTTCAGGCTTCTCGATGAGATTTTGTCATGCGGAGAGAGAAGAGTCATTGGTGCACATCTGAACCCACCTAGTGACCAAACCCTACACTTAGTTTTCCAGATCAAGGAAGAATATTGTTAACCCAATTGGTATTAGTAGAAGTGACCAATTTACACCCGGAGATATAATTTCTCGGTTGGGACTTTTATGGCTACACATACCATTCTAGTGTTTAGAGGAATTTTTAGGTAGAGTGCGGATACACAAGCCTTTGGTTTTCATGTCCGAGGAGTGGCGTGGGGTACACTATTAGTAGTGGGATGGTATCACGATCCAGTTCATCGGTGTGTAGTTTAATGGAACTATGGGGACCCTAGGTGTGACCGCTTCGGGCCCATTACTTGGGTGCAGGGAGGATCTGGAGGTGGAACTGGTGGGACTGGGGAATATGACCTGGTGGATCTGGTGGATCTGGTGGGTCAAAAGGCACAGGACCTGGTGGATCTAGTGGATCCGGTGGTGGAGGAAACACCGGGAAACCAAGGCTCGCTCACGGAGGACAAGGACCCCAACCACCCCCAAGTGTTTTTTGAGATGTCTTTGCATTTACCAGACTACAGGGGTATTGAAGATGTTGCAAGCATATTCACAAGTGTGAGTTGCTATAACACGCAAAGGGATCACAACCCCGATGGAAGGCCATCAGGTTTGTAATAACGTTGCAAGGGCACATGCATAGCTGGTATAGGAAGTATGACCCACATCAAATGGTGGTAGATTACACCACATTAAAAATGCCTTCCTAGTAGAATTCCACATCCCTAAGTTTGAATAGAAGATCAATCGCCCTTAAGGAGATTCAACAGGGAATGGTGGAGAGTGTGCGAGAGTATGACACATGGTTTAAGACTCTCTTGTCAAAGTTATCATGTGACATTCATCCTTCACAACATGCTCAATGGTTTGTTGGAGGGTTGATAACCCCATTTAGAAGATCTTTATCTCATAAGACTTTCATAGACCCGCACAAGGCGTTAGAAGCTACCCTGCACGTTGAAGTTGTTGGGAGCATTAACACTGGTGTTAGCCCATTTCTGGAAGCTCAAATCATTGCTATGGCTAAGCAAATAGAAAATTTTCTACAGAACTCAGCTCATGAGACTCACAATGGAATGTGGTGTATAGATTGTCAAGTAAAGGGGCATGCCAAGGATAGTTTCCCTAGAAGATCATACACGCCGTAGCAAGATGAGATCGTGAAATTTTTCATGGGGACCATGATGCGAGTAGATATCCCTTGTTACAAAGCACCCAATTCGGAAGAATGTATCTTGTTCTTATAAGATTTGCACTTCTACAACCCATAATATTAAGGATTTTCAGCTTATTGACCAAATCCATGAGGCCATTGACCATGGTGTGCGTGCAGACCAGAATTACTAGTTTCTAAGGGTGATGATCACTATTATGAGGAGTGCGTAGATGGAGGCGGGCGTAGAAGGGGATTTTGTAGAGGATTCCATGGTCATGGTAACCGCGGTGGAAGAAGTGAGTTCCCATGTGGAACTTGTTTTAATTGTGAATCTACAAACCACTACAAGTGCAAGTGCATGGACTTATTGCAGTGCTCATGGTGAGGAAAGAAGCACAAGTATGAGGAGTTCCCAGGTTATTTGAGCACATGAATCAAGAGTAGCACTAGAAAGATAAGGGCGCAAAGAATGTTAAGCATTAAGAAGGCTGACACATAATGGATGCCATGGGTGACACGTGATGCAGGCTTGGAACCTATTATGGTAACAACAAGAGTAGAGGCCACGCGCGAAAGGAAATACAAAGGAAGAAGAACCTGGTTTCAAGGGAAGAAGTGGTACATGGGAAGTGCCCAAACCACATGTAAATCGAAGGAGGTATATCAAGAAACCATGGATGTCATTCGAGTTTACAAGGAGAAATCTAGTGTCTAAAGGAGCAGTCTAGGAGGGAGGAGAAAATAAGGAAGGTTGAGGTGCCAAAGGATGACCTGGATGAGGTCAAGGAAGTATGTAAAATGATAAGGCAAGAGAATATTATTCCCTTGCTAAGAGCATGGTTGAGAGAGAAGGTACCATGTGTCGGAGAAGAGCGCGAGAGGCAGGTCTTACATGTAAACCTTCCCCCTCACATCCTTGACTATGATAAGGAGATCACATTAAATGTGGTCATGGATGGATGGATCCTTAGTAATATCCTCATTGACATAGGTGCGGAGGTCAATGTTCTCACCTTGGATGCATGGCATCAGATGGGAAGACCTGCATCACATCCATCTTTACATGTGTTGTATATGGCAAACAAAACAAAGCAATGCCCATCGATGTCTTAAAGTATATATCTATCACCATTCAAGGGGCTAAGTTTACTGGTAATTTGAAGTCTTGGCACTCACTGAGGTAGACAATTTCCCAGCATTACTTGGGCGTAGATGGTGCTATAAGAACAATGTGAATATTTGGTTCAACGAGGGATATATAAGCTTTGAAAATGAGGAGGAACGGGTCATCATACCCCTAGCTGATGGAAAATCAACACCCTATACTGAACCTTTGGGAGAAGAGGTCTTGGATAGAATATATGTGTGCTCAATCAAAGATCCAGAGGTAATCCATCCCATAGAAGGAGTTATCCAGTTTGAGGATGCTCATTCCTTAAGTGACACCACCAATATAGCATGTGATAATTGGGTGCATGGGACCTATGATTTAATCGGACAGCATTTGAGAGGATCAGTGAAAAAGGTTTCAAAGGTGCATACAGTCTAGCACCTAGGAGGAAAGAAGCTACCTAAGTATTCAGGAGGAGCCTTCCTTGAGAAAATTTTACAGGAGATGAAAGCTCGATAGAAGAATGAGAATGAACGGAGAGGGATGTTAAGCTATATCCTACTCAGAACTGTTGCGCGCTGGTGGGAAACACATCGGGATAACCTCTTGGAATGGCGTGAGGTGAGAATTAAATTCTCCATAAGGTTTTGCAGAAGCAACGCTCCCACGGCTATAAAAGACTACCATGGTAAAGAGACCACTCCCTCCCATATCCAAGCATGTGAGACATCCTGGATGGGAAGCACAGAAGCATTTCTACCTTCATTATGGGTTCACAAGTTTTATTCCACCCTACAAGTTTGTGCGCTGCGCATGGTACATTCATGTTGAAACACACCGCCAGATAGGGAATTGGCAAGAGTTAGCGGCTGATCTCATTCAAACATTTGAATATCAGAGTACAAAACCCTTGGTGGATAAGGCATTGCAGGTTGTCAAGCGCCTTACCATTGGGGATAGTGTCATGGTAGAAGATAGGCTACTGGACTTGCTAGGTGAACCTATCCTGGAGGCATGCTTTGAGGAAGAATAAATAGAAGAGATACGGTTTGAGCACGCATGTAAAGAGAAAGAAAAAGGAAAGATGGTTTATATAATTGATGGGGAAGATGTAGAAAACTTGGACGTTGACCATTCTATAGGGATGTGCGAGGTGTTAGATAGTTTTGATGAATGGGCACATGCCTATCATGAACCTTTAAAGATAAAGAAGGTTAACATCAGCTTAGGAGTAGAACCCAAGGAGGCAATCATTGGAGACTATTGGTCGAGAGAAAAAGTCTCTAAGATCATTGATCTTTTACGTGAGTTTGAGGATTTATTCCTACGCGGGTATCATGAACTAAATGGCGTTCACCATTCCTTGGGGGAAATGAGAATTAATTTAAGGAGGGTGCATGCCCGGTCCAAAAGAGACCATACCAAATGAATCCTAACTTGCATGTGAAGGTCAAGGAAGAAATAGACAAGATGATAGTGTTGGGAATAATTGAAGTTGTTGAAGAGTCAGAGTGGATAAGTCCAATGGTAATTAGCATCAAGAAGGATGGGAGCATAAGGATATGTGTTGATTACAGGGACCTGAATGCAGTGTGTATCATTGATCCCTTCCCAACCCCATTTACTTGAAGAAATTTTAGAGGGAGTGGCAGGACGTGAGGTCTACTCTTTCACAGATGGATTCTTGGGCTATCACTAAGTAAGGATCACGAAGGAGGACTAGAGGAAGATGACTTTTGCCACCAGTGGGGAATTTTTTCCTATACAATCTTGCCTTTTGGGTTGAATAATGCACCTGTTGTGTTCTCACGCATTGTGGTACAAGCTTTCCAGGACTTCATCTATAAATTTCTTCAAGTCTACCTGGATGATTAAACAGTATATGGGCTAGTGAAGGACCATTGTGACAACTTAAGGTTAATGTTTGAAAAGTGTCGGCAGTTGAGGATATCCCCCAATATTAAGAAATGTGTCTTTGCTACCCCATTTGGAACATTATTGGGACACATCATATGTAAGGAGGGTCTCCTAGTAGATCTTGCAATAGTTGCGTAATTATGGGATTGAGGGAGCCTACTAGTTAAAGTGCATAATGCACATGGATTTCTTGGGCATACGGGTACTACAGAAAGTTCATCAAGGGATATGTCAAGATCACCACACCTATAGAAGAGTTGCTTAAGCATAAAAGTGCCTTTCATTGGGGAGAGGCGTAGCATAAGGCATTTGAAACTTTAAAGGATAGGCTTGTCACCACGCCCATACTATGATTCCCCTCTTGGGATAATCCCTTCCATGTTCATGTTGATTCATCGGGGACCACCATTAGAGCAGTACTTGCACAACCTGGTGAAGATATTGTTGATCTTCCTTTGTGCTTTTTAAGTAGGAAGTTAACACCAATGGAGTAGAATTATACTATGACTAAGTGCGAGGCATTGTCAATGATCTACGCACTTCAAAAGTTTAGACAAGATTTTTAGCAAGAACTCCATTTATATTTTACATTGACCATATCACATTGAAATACTTAGTGAACAAGCTCATTCTACAAGGGCACATATGTCGATGGGTAATATTATTCCAAGAATTTGAGTTCACGGTGGTTGTCAAACTTGGAAAAAGTAATTCCAGACTTGATCATTTGTCTAGAATTGATCCAGGGGAGGACGCGTAAAGATTGAGGATGCCATACCAGATGCACAACTATTTAGGTTTCAACATGCACCCTCAGACTCAAAAAAGATATTGTAGTATTTCTCAAGATAGGTGTAGCACCTGAAGGGATGAAGGCATTAGATAAAAATTGGTTAGCTATACGCTATGCACCCTACATGTTGATTAGTGGGGATTTATACAAACTAGGACATGATGAGATTCTACATCGGTGTGTGTTAGAACATGAGCACCTAGCCATAATAGAAGAAGCACATAGAGGTAGTGCAGGTGGACACTATGTAGGTGAATGCCACTGCACGTAAGATATTAATGGTCAGATTATGGTGGGAGACCCTATATCAAGACTGCAAGGAATATTGCAAGGCATGTGACCATTGTCAGTGCATTGGCAAACTAGGGTGAAGAGATGAAATGCCTTTGTACCCTATTCCCAGTGTCAAGCCATTCGAAAAGTGGGCTATAGACTTCGTAGGCCCTATTGCACCAGCCACACATAGGATTGGGTCATGGTATATAATCACTTACACAGATTACTTGACAAGGTGGGTAGAAGCAACACCTACTAAGGATTGTACAGCTAGCTACTGTAGTAAGGTTCCTATGGGAAAACATTATTACAAGGTATGGATGCCCTTTGAGTTTGACTAGTGACAAGGGTACACATTTTTTGAATGAGACAATAAGGATTCTATAAGCAGAGTTCATGGTAGGTCATCACAAGACTACACCTTACCATCCACAAGCAAATGGAACCGTGGAGGTGTTTAACAAAATACTTAGTCACATGTTGATTAATATTTGTGATGTTGGTAGACAGGATTGGGATGATAAAGTATCATCTGTTCTTTGGGAATATATGACAACCTACAAGATGTTTAATAAGGCCACACCATTCTAATTATTGTTTGGCGTGGAGACTATCCTACCAATTGAATTCATGTTAACTTCTCTGCATATAGCGCATGCGTGGAGAGGATTAGATGATGAACAAGCACTTTGGAGGAAAGAATAGACAAATTAATGCAGCTTGGATGAGAGATGATCATTAGCCGGTGGATCCGCACAACAACTAAAAAATCAAAACAAAAGGCATCGCATGCTCATCACATTAAGAAAAAGAAGTTTGAGGTTGGGCGATGGTCTTACTATATGATTCAAAGTTTTTGCGCCATCCTCGGGAGTTTAAGGTACATTGGTTGGGTCCCTACATCATCTTGTACATTATTGACTCGAGCACATGCCAATTATATTATAAGCATTTGGATGGGACGAGATTACCAGGACACTTCAATGGAATTAGATTGAATCCCTACTATAAATAATCCTTGGTGTTTATAATAAGGCAGTATTTCTAGTTAGTTTAGGATTTCCCTTAATGCATTTTCTTTTCTTGTGTTTCCCTTTCTTGTTGTTATTTTTTTGTTGCACCTTGGGCACCAGTAACCTCATTACTTTTTCAAAGGTTGTGAATGTGCAAAGGACCGCACATCGTTTTAGTGTGGGGTAGAATAATGTAGAGAAAGTGCAAAGTGTGAAGAACCAAGAAGGATTGCGTTGGAAAGCCCAGTTGAATAGCCCTAGGATAGGAAGTGCATGGAAGGAAAGGTGAAAAAGGATGGTTAGTATCAGGTAAGGCTACATTATGGATCCACATACAAAAGAGGAAGAAGTGCAAAAAGAAAACACGAGGTAGGTGAGAGAAAAAATCATGATAGAAGTACCTTCGGCACTGGTGACACATGTGCAAGAGTCTCTTGTCAAGATGGATTGGTTGTGCGCTTGAAGGTTGGGGGATTATCTGTGTAAGGATTAGGCACGTGAATTAAAGTGCTAAATTTGGGTTTTGTTGAAAAATCTACATTAAGTGTTGAAGTACAGTGGTAGATAACGTAGCATTTAATGTTAAAAAGTGGGAAAAACTATCAATATAAGGTTAGACACTTCATTATTTACATTGTGAATATAAAGAAGGAAGAGCTTTTGTGAACTAGGGTTTCCAGAGTTGATCCATGTGAAGAAAAAGTGGAGAAATTTAACCATGAGTGACTAGTTTGATCTATAAACCGAAGGGAAAAATTTCACGAGTGTAGAGAGAATTGTGGAGAAGTGTCGTCTTATGAAAGGGATATTCCAAAGCAAGGATTTGGAAGCTAGGGCATGGGTTGAAAAGGAGTTTCTTCACAAGTTTGAGATCTAAGCTTGGAAAGGGTAGAGAAGTAGAGCAAGAGAAGTTTAAGTGTAAAGATAACCTACACAATGAAACCCAAGAAACCAGTTGTAACACCTAAGAAGGGAAAAGGAAAGGGCAAGGGAAAACAACAAGAAACCACCGCAAGTACCAATGAAGAATGGTATGCAAAATGCAGTACCCAGATGAGGTTTTACTTGGAAAGGAGTGGGAGTCCCATTTAAGAAACATGACGAGGAAGCAAGTATAACCATCGCACAAACATGACTGAAAAGGAAATGGCACTTTGGAGTTAGTGCACCTAACAAAACAAGAGGACACCAGAAGGGTTACCCATTTATAGCAACGAAGTAAAAGTGAAGTTGGAGAAGGTAGGATTGTTGCAACTCTATGAGTTTCCCTACTTTGGGAATCCTGAGTGCCTCTATCAGTGGTTGATGTCACACGTAGATGAAGATCACTTTCACTTCATAGGGCATAAGATGCACATAAGCCCTCAGCTGATTTCAAAATTCACAGGTCTCATCTGTGAAGGAGAAAGTATAGAGGACAACCTATGTGACAAAGAAGCCATCAAAGAAACCATCACCGCATATGCATACAAGAAGGGTCAAGGTACTTTGATATCGTGGATATCCAAGACCCGGTGATGAGAATGGTCACGTGCCTGGTAACAAAACTTAATAACCAATAAAGGTGGACGCAAGTGAACAAGTCATGGCTTAATGTTTGCAAAAGGATATCGAAGGGTGCCATCTACAACTTGTTTGTGTACATTACGGATGAGATCATCAACAATGCGCAAGAAGGTGAAAAGATACTTTTTGGCAATGTCCTCTTACTTATTGTGTTTTTAGAGATCGGAGTGCCAGATGGGGCAAATAAGTTTGTTTAGGAGTACCCAAAGGAAGACCCCTCGCCCACAAAGAGATTCAAAAAATACACTTGCGATAGCATGATGACCATTCACAAGGCGTGTCTTGAGAAATGGTATACGTGCTTGAGGAATGCATTCGGGGCAGAATGGAGGATCCCAGAACAACTGCCAAAGCTCATAGAGGGAGAACTGAATTCACAGTATACCAACACTTATGCATTAGCAGATTTAAGTTGGTTGATGAAAGCATGAGCCCATGGTGTAAACTTCCATTTTCCTTCACCACTCAAGTACTTCCAGTTGGGGTAAATAGATTCAAGGAATCCAAGAAGCTGAAGTTTGACCTTGGAAGTATGGATCGGGACCATAGGGAGATGCGCAGGATGTTGGTCTACCCCAAAAAGCATGCATACATGGAAAAGTACGTATCACATGAAGTTTAGATGATAAAACCTTTAACTCGCCTATTACGGGGATGTCCACAGTGCATGTATACCTTTGTATAAGGCCCAAGTTTGAGAAGGGTGCTTATCTTGAAAATGAGATAGCTATACCTAAAGACCTAACAGGTAGAAAGAAGACCGCACCCAAGAAAAAGGAGATAGAAGAGATAAAGAAAAAGGCACCAAGTGTCCAAGATACTCAAGTGGTGGGTGCCCCGGGAAAAACACTAGAACAAGTACTTACACGCGTAGGAAGAGGTCCCTAGTCAGAGAGGAGGCGCTAGAGCAAGGAAAACTTATCGCAGAGGAGAAATCACCAGAGGAGGAAGAAGAGAAAGTAGAATCTCCTATACTGGAATCCCCAGTTAGGAAGAAATAGAAGGTGATGGAGGAAGTTGATTCGGAGGAAACAGAGAGCTTGGAGAAATACAGGGGTGAGAGGGATGACGATGAAGAAGATGAACCTAAAGGAGACCAAGAACCACTTGTTTTTAGCATGCACGATTTGGAAGAAGAAGGTGAAGAGGAGAAGAATGACTATCACTTTGTGCAAAGGAAGGGAATCCAGGAGGAGAAGGGCACCTAGGACATGGGAGGAGGTGAAGAGGTTAGCATGAAGGGTCAGAGGACTCCAAGCCTCACTAAGGATGAAGTAAACAAGGTGGCAGAAAAAGAAGCAACAAAAATCATTGAAGCCTTGGTAGAATAAGAATTGGAGCACGCAGCTGCCGATCTAGTGATGAATGAAGATAGGTAAGAAAGCATAGGGAAATATCACGGTAGCGTGGGAGGCCCCAGTCTATCGGTAACTATTCCTAAGGGCATACACACAGGGAGCACATGGAGATCTAAAGACCAAGAATGAGCTACATTGATGATCCAAGCAAGGTGTTGCACGCACGCTTCCAAAGCACAGTCCAACAGATCAACTCTTGGCAATGAATTTATTTGATGAAGAAGGTGCATACCCTCGGATGAGGAAAATTATTTAGTGGCCAATTGATTCCCACATTGACGAGCCAGAGTTTGAGGTAAGCCAAGGGGCACTAATGAAGATGCCTGAGTCAAAAGGAGATAGCCCCTTGGTAAGCACTCAACAGCTTTTGGATGAAGAAGTCTGCAATGCATTGAATAAGGTCTCGGTTGAACTAGAAGCTAGGTTATTCGGAAGGAATGATAGGGTAAAATTTCTAGAGGCAAAGCTAGAAAAGAGGGAAGAAGATTTAGAAGAGAGGACCAAGAACTTGAAGCAGGAGGAACTAATTAGTGCGTAGCTAAAGCGTGAACTAAGGGAAGAAAAGGAAAGGGTGCGCGAGGTATATAAGAAGGTATAATCCATCATAGATGTCATTGTTTTGAACCATCCAGGACACATGCAGCCCGCCACGTAAAAGTATGGATCTTCCCTTGAGTGCCTTGAAGACTTAACACGCATACTCACCATGGAAAGGCAACCTCTTGCCTTAGAATACGTGGAAGAAGTAGCAGCATGCCTTGAGGAGGACAAATTGAAGGTTGTAGAAATCATTTCCGAGTACAGCAAGGTGCTTGCTAATGTGAAAATTACTACCCATATTGCTGAGGCCACGCATGATAATTGCACGAGACAGAGATAAAGTGGCGAGTATTCTCACCACTCACAGGTAGAGCTCAAGGAATTCTAAGAGGAGAACAAAGGAAAAAGACCATGGTGAGAGAGGATCCTAGCCGAGGTCAAGAAGAATTCAAAAGCTATTGAAACCTTACGAGGTTCAATTAAAAACTAGCTAAAGGAGTTATACCCACAGATTACAAGAAGGATGGATGTGTTTGAGGATGTGGGAAAGGAATTGGAAGGAATGGTTGAAACATTAAACACTCAAGGAAATGGACTAGGTTTTGAGGAGGTAAGCGCCCTAGTTGGTGACCTCTGCCAGAGAGCGCAAAATGAAGTCGATTCCTAGAACAAGTTGGAGGCCAACTTGTGAAAAGATTTTCCTATCTTGTTGCACTAATGAAAACACTTCCCCATTCTTTAATTTTTCCCAATTCTTCATTCCCTTATTCTTTTTCCAAGATGTTGATTCTATTGTAATTCTTTCTTTAAAGAAGTGTTCGTGAGGGCGAGAATAGGTAAAGTGTGGGGTGATGTTGGGCCCCTAAAATATTGACTAAGTACAAAAAGGCACATAGACGCGCAAATCTTAAGTTGAAGGGTGGGTGCGCAAGAAGAACACACATAAAATAGGGTTTTAGGAGGGTTTTAGAAGGACCGTGTTACATGCTGGAAAAACAAGGTCTCGAGACTTAGCCATATTTGGTGTATTGGGTAGGACACGAGAAAAGCATGACCCGCCTATGCATGATGAATGGATAAGGTGTCGGTCATGCTGGACAGTTTTCTAGGAAGGAATATGTCATGTGATGGAAGCTTCTAGAAGACCATCATGACAAGGAGTGGAGAGCTTAGGCCTGGAGGAACATGCTCCCATGGAGGACCACATCTGGACACTTGGTGATGGATATGAAGCCTCAGAAAGAAGAGTTGGTAGTTCAAGGGGCCTATAAATACAAACGCCCGCAAAGAATAAACAAGAGGAGAGATCAATAGAGAGAAGAGCCCCCAAAAATGCCATGAGGAGTTATATTGGGTTGGGTAGATAAAATATAGGAGAAGGATGCATCAAGGGGCTTAGGATTGTAAATTTTCTTTTTGAGAGCTAAGGAATGTAGATCTAGTTATGATGGATGACTTGGTCTTCCATACTACGATGTTCTGTAATGAATATAATGGATGTAATAAGGTTACCAACTTATTTGAATATGATCATTAATGATTTTGGTCCATCCTCATATCTTCATAGTTCTATTTCATATATTTTTGTGAAATGATTATGAATCCTTATGCATTTTCCTTATTGTTTGATTTTAGTCCTATTCTTAAAGTACCTTTCTCGGTTGAAATGACTACATTGGTCTAGAATTCGTTTTGAGCTCTATGATGATTACATGTCTTGTTTCCACTCACTCTCTTTAAATCCCTATCATAGCTGATGTTTCCCACTAAAATCACATAAAGGAGAGACTCGGCACCCACACGTGCCTCGAGTGAGCACCCAATGCCCTCTTGGGTGATAGGCCAACATGCATGGGGTTCCCTTGTTCTTTGGTGGGTGTAAAAATGACTACAACATATGGCAATTAGTGGAAGCTGGATATACTATACTTGCTACACCTCTAACTGATGCAGCAAGCAAGAGGGCTTATGAAATTAATTCCAAAGAAATGAATGTTATTCTATGTGGTCTTTCAGAAGCTGAGTTTGTGAAGGTTATGCATTTTGATACAACCAAAGGAATGTGGGATAAGTTACAAACCATCTATAAAGGTGACTCTAAGGTCAATTTGGCTAAGTTGCAGACCTATAGAAGACAATTTGAGAGCTTGAGAATGAAAGAAGATGAAAACATTGATTTTTATCTTCGAGAGTTGATGAAGTTTTCAATATCATCGAGTTCTTGGAGAGAATATGGAGGAAAAAATAGTTTTTCAAAAGTATTAAGGTCCTTGACATACAAATTTGATCCTAAGGTCTCAGTTGTAGAAGAAGCCAAATATTTAAGTACCCTGCAGATGGATGAGCTTCATGGGATCTTGACAACCTATGAGATGAGAACAAATGATGGAAGACCTCCCAAGAAGGATGTTGCTTTCAAGGTTGAAAATAAGGCACAAGGTAAGAAGGTAAAAGATAAATTTGATTCAGAGATTGATGATGACAAGCTAAAATCTATGTTTATTAGAAGGCTAAGAAGAGGCTCATGTTGAAAGAGGGTTTAAAAACCCACAAGTGAGGATCACGAGGGACGACGTGCACATCAACGGATGAGTGAATGGCAACATGAAGAGATCTCGGGAGGAGCGAGCATCAACCAAATGTGCATGTAAATAATTGAAACATGGGCAGAACCTGGTTAAGCCATAAAACTCTCCTCTATCTCATAGATCAAATGGGGTGTACATATAAGAGGTGCAAAGTAACCCCCAGTGTTGCAATCATGACAATTCAAGTAGAGAGGGGAGTTACATTCCCGCAATATAAGTGTAACTCCCAATGATGCATATGACACACTGACACGCCGATGCACTAAAGTGTGAGAGGATCTCATAATGACCCCTAAATGACACATGGACCTACAATCTCACCTAAGTGAGATGACTCACCTAATGATGTGGAAAATAACACACACCAACACCCCCTTCATCGTAACTTAGGATGAGGTGGTAAGTCAGAAACAAGAAATGGGTCTCGGCATAAAGCCCGATGAGGTACTGTTGTAGCAGAAATCAGCGGCACCCCCCTGGATGCTGATCAGATTTCTAGTTTGATCATTCGAAGCATCCAGTGTGATTGCACAACATTGAAACCTCTCTACAAGTGTGGGACTTGTAAAATGAGAGAGGAATCTCCAGAGAAGGCTGGTTCCTGCTCCTAAACTACTCCGCCACAAGCTATTCCAAAGGCATGCAAAGCTAATCTAAACCTAATCTAACCATGCCAAGGAGACAGAGAGAGAGAGAGAAGGGAAAAACAGAGCCTACACTAAAACGGTGATACACCAGAGAAGGAAAATGTTGAACATCTATCAAAACTACCATGGAACAAGGAGAGGTGAGCAATGGGAAGGATGGACAGATGCATCACAAACCCAAGGATAGATTTCACACAGAAAATGTCCCAAAACTCCATGAACACAGCTCCAGACCTATAATGAACATTAGAACATGCACAAATACCTACAATGAAGAGAGGCAAGAAGAGAACAAGCAAAAGAACGAGCAAGGATGGACAGATGCATCACAAAACACATTTTTTGTTGCTCCAGAAGTTTGCACAGAACATCATTTCAATAGTAAAAGGTAAAAACTCCATTACAGAAAGCGGGGAGGAGGTTTGAACTCCATTTTCAACCCTGGAGAAGAAAAGAAGGGAGCGGCAGAGCTGAAAAGATGAACCACCAGAAAGAAGCCCTTCCTTACAATTTATATCAAGAATGAGAGAGGGAGAAGAGAGGAATTCGAAATCTACCCCAACCACCTCCAGACTGCATTTAATTATCTCATTATGGTGGTAGGTGAGAACCCTAGCGAACCCAGAAAGTGGTGAACTATATTTCACATTTTTAAGAATTTTTTCTCACCCAATTAAAGATATCTAGTTGTAGTTGGATAGAGGACCTTGTAAGCTTTCCGAAAAGTCCAACCTTGCATGAATCCGAGCTCCCAGTCAAAAGTTATGGCCATCTGAATATCTGCGCTAGGGTCTGCTTCTGTCAGCGCTCAAAATGTTGCGCCTCCTGAAGGTGCGCCATAGGCACATCCGTGTGTGTGTCGACATCCATTTTTGTGTGCCACTTTCCTGTGCCTTGGCGCATACATTTTAGTGTCAACACTCATTGTCATGCGCCATTTCCGTGCGCCAAGGGCGCATCCTTTACCCTGTCGACATCCATTTCTGTGCGCCACTTTCCTGCGCCTTGGCGCATACATTTTAGTGTCAACACTCATTGTCATGCGCCATTTCCATGCGCCAAGGGCACATCCTTTACCCTATCGACATCCATTTCTGTGCGCCACTTTCCTGCGCCTTTTGAATGTCAGGGATTTGAGCTTCTTTGATTTCTATATTCTCTTGTTTGTCTATATCGACCCGGGGGGAGATATTTACAACAGTACCCATGTACAAAAAGAAGTCCCAAGCAATGAAGGAAAACCCAAAGTGGGAAAACATCCACCACAAGAGAAAAAACACTCTCTAATCTAAGAAAGATGCCAAATATGGGTCCCACCATGATGATCTGAAAGGGTACCCATGTACAAAGAGGCAATCTCTGGAAAGAAGAAGAAGAGAGAAAAAGAGGGAGACAAGAGGAATGCGAAGATGCCATGGACGGATCTCGAACTCGTAGCACTTAGGAGGTCTCCCAAGAAGAATGTTGATGATGAGATCCTCTACCTCTGGACTGAAGAAGAGCCACCCAATGAACTATGTGCTTGCCCTTAGGAAGGACAGAAATGACATGCTAGAAGTCCGCCCACTCCACAAAGGAAACTAAAGGTAGCAACACGAAGAACTCTGAGTCTGGTGCACGAAAGTGTGACATAGGTCTAGCGAGTGAGTGCCAAGGAACCGAAGGTAATGCCACATGCATAGAACTATCAGAGTGAAAAGAGGAACACCCATAGAAAGGATGTCCAAGTGATGTGAAGGGAACAAAACATCCTCCACAACAGAAAAGGGATCCACAACTGAGGGTGGATCAATGAAGGTCTCTGGAAATGTGGAAGTGACATGATTCCTAGAAGGGGCACTCCCAACAATAGAGATGATGAACTCCTCTGAAACACCTATAGATGGATGAGGGACCTGTAGTGCATCACAAGTAGACTCTGTGAAAAGATGACTAAGGTCAGCAGATACTCATCCCAATGAGGGGGCTCAACAAACAGAAGAGCGATGTCAGATAGGTATGAGTCATCCAATGAAGGTAGAGGAGTGGAGTGGGCCTCACACACTAGAAGTGGAAAGGAGGCTAGTGTAATGACAATATGAGACTGAGTATGAGACTCGCTTGATATCGATGAAATGGGAGGGTGACAACAATGTCTGGAATAGTGAGAGGAGGAGAAAAGTCCTCTCGTAGTACTCTCGACATCGTAACTAGGTGCATAATCCTCATCATCGAATTAGAACCAAGTGATTCTATGTCGGAGGAACTGTCATCACACAAAGAAATAGAGGAGACAATCTGAATCAAAGCAACAATGGCAGCAGTATGTGAAGGGTCTCCATGAGGACCCGAAGAATGCTCCAGGACATGGTGAGGTGGATGTGAGTCTACCACATGAAACCGAGAGAGATCGAGATACATGCATCACCATGTGACCATAACATGGTCACAAGTGTCAAGAAGTCCTCTAGATGATGATGATCGCCAGGTGTGTAGGAACTGGCCCAAGCAAGAAGGGTAAAAGACCCTCGTGGGTGAAGTAACGTTCCATGGAAGCATGCCAAGCTAAATAGTTCCCTCTCCTAGGTGAGAAGTGGCAGAGGCTGTAAGGTGATCCTACGATGCTCAAGTCTGAAAAGATCACTCTCCATGATGAAAAATGTAAGATGCACGAATGCAAGACGTCGGACTCGGCCGATAATGCGTCTGCATGTGAAAGCCCAAGAGTACAATCAACCCCCCCAAAATGTGGCACTTTATAAAGTAGTGCATTTACAAAAATGACAATGCCATCATGTAGTGTGTGAGAAATCATGCAACTTTGACTAAAGAAGCGCTAAAAAATGAGCAGCGAGTCAAAATTTATAGCATTAAAATGATTCCCGCAACTGATGGAAAATGCCACTAAACGCTACAAACATATTTAAAAAGTGCCCTAAATGGGTGCAAAGGGTATCATGTGACTACCCATTGGAAATGGCATGAACTTTTAGATAGGGTTTGTTTTGACTGCGAGGGAGGGTTAGCCTCCTGCCAACCCCGGACCTCACCCTTCGTCTTCGACACTTGAAGGAAGGATGATAAAACAAGCCAAAAACAACCTTAAAAATAGTTACAATGCCATGAATGTTTTTTAATGACCTCAAAACATTAAAAAGAGGATAATGATAAGAATATTTTTTTTTTAATCACCCTAAAACATTAAAAAGAAGGTGATGGCCCATGTTTTGGAGTTTGAAGGAGAAGCCACGTGGAAGAGAGCTGGGAAAACCACCAAAAAGGCCAGGTCCACGTGGAGGCAAGTTACTTGATCGGGTCTCATACAGGGTAGAAAATGCCGAGGTAGCTCTAAAAATGTGCCAAAGGGAGGCCACGTGCTGAGATAGAGGTGTGGCAGGTCGTGGAGATGCTTTGCAGGTCACACAGGGAGCTGGTCAGAGACCCCAAACCACCAAAAAGCTAGAAAAATGGTTGTGAAGACCCAAACCGCCCTCAAATGGCTGTGAAGACCACGTGTGGCTGGTTGTAGGCACGTGGGAGGTCTCAGAGACTATGGGAAATGTCTAAAGATGCAGCAAAAATGTTTTCCAAGGCAGGTCGAATGAAAAATGTGCCAAGGTTTGATCCAAAAAAGGTTGAAGCGACCAAAACAGGGAGAGATAAAATGTTTTCCAATGCTGAGTCAACCAGAAGGATTAGGTGTGTGGAGATGGAGTAGAAAATAGTGAGCTACTAAGAGGAGATTAACGCAGGAGGCAATGTTTGAACATGCATGTAAACACGCTGAACCATGTAAAGCCGTATCACCAAACAAATGTAGCATGGTGAGTAAAAACGTCCATGTATAGGCAGAAACAAGGCCTCTCGAATCAATGCAAAGGATATGAGTTGGTTAATGCAACGGATGGGCTGGTAAACCAGTGAGTAACTCAAGTCACCGGAAGACCGAATCATGCATGAGCAATAAAAAATGAGCCTCCAGGATAATAATAAAAAAACTAAAACTCAGATTTTAAGCACTCAAACAACGCACCCAAAAAATGCAAATCACCTCTAAAGACTACATGTAAAAACCGTAAAACCATGAACACTCCAACCGTAAAACCATGAAAACTGCAAACCTCGGTATGAAGCCCGAATCAATGCACTAAAGCACATAACGGAATATCCATTACGACACACGCAACAAGAACTGGATATCACGCCGGAAGCCGGAAAACACGCATAGAAATGCCAAAGGGTGCATGGATCCATAAGATCCACTCTGATACCATGAAAGAGGGTTTAAAACCTGCAAGCAAGGATCACGAGGGACGATGTGCACATCAACGGATGTGCGAATCGGCAGCATGAAGAGATATCGAGAGGAGCGAGCATCAACCAAATGTGCATGCAAAGAATCAAACACGGGCAGAACCTAGTTAAGCCATAAAACTCTCCTCTATCTCATAGATCAAATGGGGTGTACATATAGGAGGTGCTGAGTAACCCCCAATGTTGCAATCATGACAACTCAAGTAGAGAGGGGGAGTTACATTCCCATAATAGAAGTGTAACTCCCAATGATGCACTGACGCACTGACACGTAAGAGAATCTCATAATGACCCCTAAATGACACATGGACCTACGATCTCACCTAAGTGAGATGACTCACCTAATGATGTGGAAAATAACACACACCAACATATGTAAGTACAAATGTGAATTTCCCTTTAAGTGTTTTGAATGTGGTAAGATTGGTCATTTTGCAAATAAATTTCCTAACAAGAATAGGGATGAGCATGATGAGCATGAAGAACATGATGAACATCATAACAAGAACAAGAAGTCTCATAAGCATGACAAAAGGAGATTCAAGAAGCATGACAACAAGAAAATATCATCCAAGAACAAGAAGAATTTTTACTCCAAAGAAAATAATTGCGATAATTGTTCGATGAAAGTGACAATAGTTCATCAGATGATGAATATGAAGATGCCAAGGAAGAAAAAAATGAATTCATATTCATGGCCAAGGAAGTAAGAAATGAGTGTTTGAATGATTTCATGGAAGAATCAAAAGATGAAGAAGCTGAGGTGAACTTAGAAGCTGAGTTGATTAGTGCTCTAGATGATCTAAAGAGTCAAAAAAAAAAGAACAAGAAGTTGTAAACCCTAATCAAGGAGTATGAGGATCAAATTAGTTGCATGGACAATGAATATGATAAGATCATCAAGGAGATGGAATCTCATATTGAAGGTATGTCAACTAGTCTCAAGGCCAAAGAAGAGTGCACCAAGTTCAAGACTGAAATGGAACCTTTAAAGAAAGAGTTTAATCAGGCATCCAATAATTTAAATTCATTTGAGAATTTTGAGAAGAGAATTGAGTCTCTAAATGATACGTTGAGAAATCATAAGTTTTTGGTGGTAGGGAAGGTCTTGGATTCAATGGAGACCACAAGAAGAGAAATGGAGATGACAATGCCAATCTTAGTACCAATGAAGATCAAAAGGTGGGTGTTTATGTTAACTTCAATTGCAATAAAAGGAAAAACCCAATCATATGGACAAATGTTATATGGTATGCTAGTTCTTTTAATGGTTATTGTTACTCATGTAATGAATTTGGTCATAGAGAAAGAGAATGTAGAAGAAGGCCTTTAAGGAATGAGTATTATTGGAATATGAAATTTCTTTCAAAGGATATTGTTATTCATGCAATGAATATGGACATAGGGCTATGGATTGTAGAAGAAAACTTAGTTCATATCAGTCAAGAGGTAAGAGTGATGTTGTTTACTACAACTGTCAAAATACTAGTCATATAGCAAGATTTTGTCATCATGAGTCATCTAGACAGGGAAAGAAGTTTGTATATCCTAGTGCTCAAGAAGGAAGACAAGACAAGAAGTTGTATGTCAAGAAGTCATATCATGAAGAAAAAGTGAAGGAAAAGGAGACAATCAAGACAAATCTTGATTTGTCTATAAGCCAAGAAGGTATGTTTTCCAAGATAGAGCATGAATCAAAAGTTAAAGAGTTTCAAGAATATCAAGTGTACTTGACAAAAATTCAGATAGAGAAGAAGAAGAAGGATCATATAGTCATCAAGCTAGTTGTACCAATCAAGACCAAAAGGATCCTAAAATTAGACTATATAACTCAAGAATGCAAGGTATTGGAAAAGGTAATGGAGATCTGAAACCTCCTAAGTTCATGATACTTTAGAGCCCTAAGAAATCAGGGGTGTCTCTATTAGGTTTCATAAAGGCATTTATCATCCATTAGAAGCAATGAAATTGTATTGCAGGTTTGTGGAGACTCAAGAAAACTGAGAAGAGGTAAGAAATGTGTATGTTGCGACTCTATCGGTTTAGTTACCATCATGACATTATATTACAAGTTGATTAGCATAAAAGGGTTTGATACACACATCTTTGAATCATAAGAGAGTCTTTTTGAGGTCATAGAGGTTTGTGTATGGATATTTTTTCATGAGCTTCAAGAAGGATTGTGTAGGCTTAAAGGTAGTTAGATAGATTAAAGAAGTGTAGTGTGTATGTTTGAGGCATAAGGTTGTGTTTTGAGACTTAATATAGGACTTTGACTCTTGAGTTAAAGATTAGTCTGTTAGACCAATATGAATTTGTGTTATAATCCTATATGAGTGACATGAAGACCTAAGAGGGTTATAGGTGTGCTAGTTAGATTGTGACTAGGAATGTGAGAAAATTCATAAAAGCGGGTTAACAGGAAAATATGGATATGAAGAACTCATAAATTATGAGTATGCAGCACAATAAAATCATGAAAATCAATAAGGTTGTTATGTTGTTCATTACAAGTATCATTATGATGTGTTTTATGTTTATGTGCTCAAAAATATCAAGGCATATGTGGATACAATATTCGATTGCATCTCATGAAGTAAGTAGGATAATTGAAGTCAAATATGGTATGCAAGGTACAAGTGCAAATTTTATCATTAGCATGAATAATGCAAAGTGCTCATTGTGCATAGAGGTCCAAAGTATATGTTGGACTAACATGTTTTAAAGTTGGCAATGATGAGTTTGTCATAGTGAAGTATGCATGTGAAGACCTAATGAACAGATGAAAATGAGGAAGGTATCAATTTAATTTTTGATCTATTCAATCATTCATGAAGTTGTATTGCTAGGTGAATTACACCAAGAAGGTGAATCAAGGCTTGGCTAGTGAATAGACTATTTGAAGAGTGTGTTAAGTTATGTAATCATGTTGAAGACTTGAAGCAATTGTGAGAAGGTTAGTAGTTGTGATACAAGTTTGGTAATAATTATGACATTATGTTACATTCATGGAGTCCTGTGTTATGGGAATCAAGAAGGTTTTGTGAAGGCTTGTAGGTAGATATATCGGTTGAAGATTTTGATAAGCATTTTGGAGCTTAGATTTGTGTTCATGACCTAATATAGGTATGTGACATATAAGAGGAAGATATTGGTCAATAATATCAATATGTTCTTGAGTCTAGCGCCTATATGGTTGTGAGTAACATAAAGACCTAAATGGACCTATAGAAGTGTTTGTGAGGTCTTGATCAGAAAGTTGAATGTAGGATTGCATGAAAACAAATTTGGGTATGAAGAACATAGAAATCTAGGTATGATCATGAAAAATTAGTATGATGATTTTGATCTTAGAGGCTTGATATAGATTGAAAAGAGCATAAAGGATCTTTATTCTAGTCTAGAAATCTAGTTGGTAGTATGAAGATGCATGATGAGGTCTAGTGGCTCATGAAGGAAGTAATATGAAGGTAAATTATTTGAGGTTTGTCTCAATATAGAAGGGAAAGAATGAAGACATGAAAATATTGTTGATATGTGTATGGCTCAAGAAGTGTATGGTCTTAGGGGAGCTAATTAAGCTTTATGTTGATGGGAAAAGGTATGTCAAAGTTTTCTTGTGTTGTTCATTCTATATAGGTCCGAGATAGGTTGGATGAGCTCGGTTTATGGATTCAAAGGAAGAAGTCACAAATTGGTGACTTTTGAAACATGGTGGAGGTCTAAATTTTTTTGTTGTAGTATGAATATTATGAGCTAATTTTTGGAGTCATAAGTGATTGTGTTGTGATCATATTCAAAGTTATAAGTTCTGAGGTACACTTGTTGAGCATATTTTTTGGAGGAAAAGATGGAGTTCCTGGTATTGTTGGTATATGATAGTTGAATTAAAGGACAAGTGAGGTCTTCTCAATCTCAAGTTGGTATCTAAGAATCCACTAAAGGATTCAGTGATCTAAGGTGGAGTTAAGATGAGCAGGTGGATTTCTAGCTCCATGAGCTAATTAGAAGTGCCAAAGATGACATGAAGGATCATGAAATATGTGGACAGAGATGATAAGTGTTCATAAGAGGTATGTAATATGGTTTCTTGTTTCTATAAATTGGTGGCGATCGATAGTTGAATTTGGTCTATTGGCATCATAACTATGTTGATTTGAGCTTGAGTTGAGAAGTTACATTTGGTGACCTAGTATGCATCAGTCATGACAAGGACATGGTGAGTGGTCTTGAGTTAATTTAAAGAGGTATGCATTGAGTAAGGGGGAACATGTCAAGTTTGTTTGTGCTTCCAAGTTTGGTTGATGTTTCCAACCATTTCTTCCATGTATGGTGAGTATTTTGGTCAATCATTGGTATCGATCCAAGTGTTAGGAATATCTTAACTATTAGTGCTTCATTCATATATTTGTGTAATTATTATTGTTATTATGAGTTTTTGTAAACAACTCAATAACAATAATATAATATTAGCATTATATTGTTTGTAAGGTGGTTACTACTCACCTTACGAATATAGTTTATGAGATAGTTAGTTTCATATATTCTAGGGAAACTACAACCTATATATTAGGCTATCAGATTGTGTGAAAAATATGCTTGAGTAAAATATTTTTTGTTGTGTTTACATTGTGCAACTCTGAACCAAATTTACAGCCAGTTTGTGTCATTAAAGGTCATCTCATCTTTTTCAATTGAAGTTCAGCTTTATAGAAGATCCTTTTTCATTTATGTCAAAGGGGGAGAATGAGAAGATGACACATGTAAGTACCATAAAGGGAGAATGAGAAAATGCAAGTATCATTTTGAAGTCATTTAAATTTTTGTTCGTCATCAATGACAAAGGGGGAGATTGTTGAAATGTTGTCATTGATGTCAAGGTGATGTTGTGCATGATTGGTGTCATGAAGAGGTTGTTAGCATGTTGTTGTCATTGTTGTCATTGATGTCAAAATGGAGATTGTGCCCTGTTGATGCCAAAGGATGATGTGGAGATTTTTGAGTTCTTTTGTTGAGGTCAAGCATGATGAGTCATTGATGTCAGAGGTTCTTGAGGACAAAGAGAGAATTTGAAGACAACTTAGGTTGTCAAGGTCAGATTTGAAGAGTATTCAAGTGTTTGAGAAGCCTAGTCATGGGCTAGTCATAAAGTATGGAGCTAGATGGAAGAAGCATGAGTTATCATAGGTATGTATGGGTGTGTAATGGTTGTTTGAGTGTGATGATGTGGTTTATAATGCATGAACAAAGGTATGAAGTCTAAACACCATTTTTTGGTATCCTTGTCCCTCATCCCGCATCCTCTCCCCTTCATCATCATTCCTCACATACATTCCTCTCTTCTCATTCAAATCCCCTTTTCCCTCATACATTTCATTTATCCCTCTAATTTTTATTTTTCTACCTTAATCCCACCCTAATCATATCATTGATTTTTCTTCCCTAGACACCTCTAATCATCATTCATCATCCCTACATCCCCATCTAATCCTTTTATCCTCCTAAACCTCATTTTTATCATCCCTAGGTTCCTATCTACCCCTATTTAAAACTTTCTTATCTCCCAAATACCTTTTATCTTCCCAACATAACCCTAACCCACATTAACCACCTGAAACCCTAATTCCACCGCATATGTGCTCTTTGCATCAAGCTAATCACATTTCCACCACCTAAATCAATAGAATGTCACAGTCATCGGCGACCCATCCAGTCAAGTCGTCAACCCCATAAATACACCCATACCCCTCCTCTCTTGAGGATGTAATTTTTGAGACTTCGAGCTTTCTTGTGATCTTGTATTTGTTTCTTGCTCTTCCTTTGCGCTATTATCACCACCTTAGAGCTCCTTTGGAGATCTTTTGAATCATCTTTATAGATTTGAAGCTCTCTTTACTTGGTATCACATTGTTGCATGCTTAAAGTACCCATTTCCATCACGTCATTATAAGTACATCAACTTTGCAAGTTCATTTGTTGTCTCAAATCTCTACCCCTGCATTTTCATCATCATCTCTCTATAGTTCATCTTTTCCATCCATTTTCATCCATTACACCCCGATCCCTTCTTTGTAGTCATCAACTCAACATAGTCATCATCGACCCAATCCACATATGTTTTATTATCTATCATCCATTCTTCTAGCCATCTATTTTCTAATCTCACATCTCCTCGTGTCTAATAATCTTGTCATTCTGCACACACTCATTACTTCAAATCTCATTTCATCACACCCATCACCATTGATCTACCTCGATTATCGCCGACCGATCAATAGTTATCACTTTTATCATCAGATTTATCAATTTTCTTATATCCTTTATGTTTCACTCACATCCAAGCTCTCTCTCTACATCATCTCAACATCATCTTCAGTCCCATATCATCTTTATTACAATTCCTACATATCTACCTTTTCTGCATTTTCTTCTTGGCTATACTTCCTCGGTCATCATTGACTATACCCCTGTAGTCTCGGTCGTCGTCACTTGATCAGGTTTGGTTCAGTTTTTCATCATTTATTGTTATCAAATCTACATTTTTATCTAGTTCATTTCATTTCTATGTTTTAGATTCAAATTTTGCTTTGCATATTATCACTTATCCATCATCATTTTTATCTATCTTTTATCAAAGTGGGTTAACATCCATCCTAGGAATTTTTCACTTCTTGGGACCAGCATTTTTGGGAAACCCACCATCCTATCTACTAATCCATTTTCGTGTTGAGTTTCTCTTTGTTGTGCAGGTAATCAAACTTACAGGAGGATCTATTCCGCTTGTATCCATCGTCATCTTATCAAGAGGTGGACTTAAACCCTCTCATTATTGGAGTTTATTATTTTCTTTGTTACCATTTCACTAATATGAAATATGAGTGATTAAATTCAGTCAACATTCTGGCATGCCTGGTGGGACCCATCCTTCTTTGGTGAGTTCTTTCATTGTTTTCATTTCCATTTTCTATTGTTTTCTTTCTAACCTTGTAGTTAGGAAATTTTCTTGCTTGCTTGCATGGTGGATTGTTTTTGGATCAACAATGCACTCACTTAAAATAAAAAATAAAAGGAAAAATAGTGTTATCCGGTATTCTTCATTTTTCCCTATTTTCTCTTTTTGCATCTTCTTACCTCCTTTGATTTCTTGATTTTATCGAATCTCACATTTCGATTTTGGAATTAAAAAGAACCTCTTCATACTTACTTGACAACATAGTCTAATTAGGAGGTTAATTCTTTGCATTCACTTCTTCCACACACATCCAAAATGCACACACATCAACTTACACATCCATAAACATCCTCTTCCAAAGGGAACTATTGGGATTTTATTACCCTATAGGAAAGTCATTACAGGTGTTCATTGCATTATATAATTTTTGACTATCAGTATATTGGCTAAGTGTCTGACACCCTTATCACTGTGGTGTGTGAAGTGTGGGAGTAGGCCCCATACCGATAGTCATCATAAATTTTGAGCCTCATGTACCTTAAGGTATATCGAGGATGCCAACTAAAACAACTTGAAACCATCCATAGTTTGGTCATTTCCTAGGTTCCCTTTGATCCCATTTTATTTTTTTCTCACATTATTCTAATAAGAAAGATAATCAAAACTATGTTGTGTGACTTGTTTGAAATATTAAAAATCAGCATGGTTTCTTTTTTATTGTTTCATGCCCATTATTACATGTTCTCAAGCAAGAAAAATGGAACAAACCATGTCATCCAACAACATTCCTACTTCCAACATTCCTTCCCAACAAACTTCAGCTCTTTCTATTATCTCCTCCACCCCTTTGGTCACTTCTTCAACTACCCAACCTACGGTTTCCATTCCTCCTCTCCATGAGTCCCAAGCTATCCAAAACAACCCCCATGTTGAGATTATTCCATTTATTTCCATTACTTCTAGACTAGATACACCCCATCTATCATTTCCTTAAAGACCTTTGGTCGTGGATGTGTTGAATTCCAAGAGCTCCTTGATGCCAACCCTGTTGCTCTTCATGACTACCTTCTTTGTAAATCTACCAATCTCCCCATCGATGGAACCTCCTCTTCAAAAATTTATGCTTATCATTCTCACCCCGAATCCACCCAAGTCCTCACATCACAACTCATTGTGTTCTTCCCTAGATCCATGAATGAGCTTTTCAATGGCACAACATGGACTTGGATCCCATCAATATTCCTCTACAATCCCCTAAACTCAAAAATCCAATCAACTGGTGGTCCAATTCCTCCCAATCTTCCTCATCAACACCTCACCTATTTCTTATGTCCCCATCACTCCCTCGTCCACTCAAATCATTGTCATCATTAGCGCACCTACCCAAACATTGCAAGAGTCACATTTACTCCTTCCACTTCTTGAGAAACATGATCTAACTTCAGGTCCCCATCTCTACATCCCATTTCCACCAAATATCATCACCTCGCAACATCATCCTTCATAAGATATCCAAACTCACTAACCTACCCTTCAAAGTGTCTTTTGCTACGCCTTCCCTAATCAATCTACTCAAGCATCTCAACCCCCCATACTTATATCTCTACTCACCCCATGTAATTCCAATCCAACATACTTATCTCTCAACAACAAAAATGCAAACGTATCCATATAATTACATCCTACCTCTCAATAACATCATATTTACCAACCCCCAATTACCTCCCTTCAACAATCTTCCCCTTATCAACCACCTCCTTAAACACCTAATTATCCATAACAATATCAATCTCATCCACAACCTCGCCCATTCACTTCTTATATCCCACAACCTCATCCATCGGTCTCTCATCCCCATACATCCAATGAGCCTATTCATGCTTTGCTAACTAGAATGGCCAATCTCGAAGCCACTAGTTTAGGGTCTAAGACCACATTATCTTACAAACATATTTGCAATGAGCCCATCAATCCATCAGTTCCTGTAAAATATTATCCTCCACACTGGGAACTCCCAAAAAATTCCAATTTTAATAGTAAGGAGGACCCCCAACAGAATCCTCATGCCTTTAGGCACACATGTTACCTTATTGCTCATAACCAAGATTTTATGCTCTGTACATTCCCCGTGGTGTTATCTCGGCTCCAATTTGGACTGGTATAATGACATTCCTCAACATTCTTTATTTATCCTTCTCCTTCACTCAAATTACACAATTATTCCTAGAGAAATTTTAATTAACATTGCATGTAATTTCACCATTATAGATATCTATGCCATTAGACAATTTTATGATGAATCTATTACAGATTTTGTAGCTAGATGGTGTGGCATAACCAATCAAATATCTCTCCCTTCCAAACTGAGCTAATTAAACTCTTTTCATGGTCTTGTGCAAAAGCATGTTTCCTCCACTCTTCGATCCAATCCTTCCAAACTTTCAAAGAAGCATTCACCATGGATCGTAGACTTAAAATGTATGCCCTCCTTGAGCAAGGCCATATTAAACTCCGATCCAACAAACCAAAGCCCAAATTTACTAAGTCTTCTACCCATGGTGACAAATCTAAAAATGTGGATAACGCCATCGTAGTTAAATAGTCTTTCACATCTACATCCCACATTGAGCCTCCGTAAAGGGCTCCTAGACCAACTCCCAACTATACAACTCTCAAGGAATATCAGATAGTTCTATTTTTGACAAATTAATGGTTGTGCATCTCATCCAATTTCCCTATCTAACTTCTTGATGAATCATAACCCAAACCCGATTGGTATCACGAGGAACACTATTAAAAATATCACCAAGTCCATGGTTATAACATTGAAAAGTGTCACACCTTTAAATATCTTGTACATTAGCTCATAGATCATGGTGACCTTTAATTAGATAACCCCAACACACCTCCTAATCAACATCTCGATGTCTTTAAACAACCTTTCCTCAAATATCCACTAAGTAATTAGAGTCCTCCTCCTATGTCTCGGCACCCAATGCCCACACAATCAACACCCTAAGCCAAGAGTCGAGATCATCATCACTACACCCGCAATTCCATCATCTACTACACCCATGATTGCCGCTATCTCCCTTGACCCATCTACAATCTTATCTACACCCATACCCATCTCTACATCCCTTATATATACATCGACTATGTCCATTACCATTCCACCCACACCTACTTCGATCGTATCTACCTCCTCATCCATATCTACACTTACCACACCAATACCCACTGCATCTAGCCCTCTACCCATATTTATCCTCGCATCCATCAAAATGTATTCTTAACAAAATAAGTATATTTCCTTTACCCATCACCAATTTATGGTTATAACCACTCCCATATCAACATCTGAACTTACTAAGCGTACACATCTCCCCTCATATAATCATAAATGATATCCCCATCTCATCCACATCAACACCTACAAAAATTTGTACAATTCACATCCTCTCCCCATCACAACAAGCCTCTTATCTAAACATCCCCTCACCTTCAACTCCAATATCCATGAATTCTACATCCAAATCATCCAACCCCATTTCTAAGGATCATCCCCAGTAGAGATTGTTGTTATTCCCCTTAAGGATAAAACTTCACAACAGAAACCTAAAATCCTCAAAGATTCATCCTCATAATTATCTCACTCAACCACATAAAAATTTGGAGTTACCTCATTCTAAGCCCCATCACTCTAAGTCATCCAATGTGTATCATCCTCAATCTTAGGGGTGCCTCTCCATCTATTTTAGGGCCGACCCTTCATTTAAATACCATATCATTAATATATCATCATCAAAGCCACTGCTTCTCCTTCAAAATATAAATTAGAATCACAACCATCAATCTCCTCTTCTTCTAAGACCAAATCAGAATCAAAGGCTCCAAAAAACCTCATAAAATTAAAACACCAATCTTTCCTTCATCTATCATTTCCAAACCTAATTCATATATAACCCACACAACCCCCTCATCAAAAAATTCCATCATATCCTATTTATAAATTCTTCAACATATTATTCGATCATCTACCATCACTCTTCCTCCCATCAAATCTTTCGATTCATGTGGGAAGAAACCCACATGGTTCAATTCTAATGTCATTTTCGCTATCATCGTACCCACCGAACATGATATTAAACATCATGTGGATCTTCAAACCTCATCACACAATATTATAGAAGAGGATTACCTTCTTATTGAAGAATACCATCCCCTCAATCTACTAGTGCATCCACATCTAATTGTAATCCTTCAATCAAATCTTCATCACATAATGCTTCTAAATTGTCTTCTTCATCAAAATCCTTTTTCACAATTCCTCCCCGAAGCATTACTTCTCCCAAAGAAGGTACCCTATATTTATTGATGTTATTCATATTTCCACATGCTCTCACCCTCATGATTCTCAACCACCTACTCAATATAAGACCAAATTCATCATCACCGCCCCATCTAGGAACCTCACTCCATCATCTTCTTCAAAAGCTAAAGTATCCATGTTAGTTGCCTCGTATACCCAACAACCCGTTGCCATCAAACAAAGTATTGTGAAATAGCTCCATCAATCTCCTGTTAAGATGTTACTTTATGAGCTCATCCAAAGCTCTCATAATCACAAATAGGCTCTCATCGACACTTTATAGCGCATCCCCATCACTAGAGGTGGGACTCAACCTTTCACAACCCTTTTTGGAGCACTCACAACTTTGGCCATAATTTCTTTTGATGACTCTGAAATTCTTGATATCTCACCTAAAGATCATAACATCCCACTTTTCATCATTATTTGTATCAATAATATGTTCATCCAATGCTCAATGATAGACAACAGAGCTAGCACCAAATCATATCATCAGATACCTTTGATCAACTCAAGCTTCCCAAATTTTATTGTTTCTCAATCACCCACATTCCTTTGTGATTTTAATGATGTTGTGGCCCCCACTTTAGGCACACGCTTATCCTTCCCATCTCGTGATGAAAGACTCCTCAATGATCTCTTCTACATTATAGAGGGGATTTCCAGGATAATATATTACTTGGCAACTATGCATCCACTTTATGCATTGTGTCATTCCACTCTTCATCAATACATAAAATATGAGCATAAAGGGAAAATCCTAACACTCCTCGTTGACCTTCCTCTATTTATAGCATTTCACATGACCTATCGACCAAATGACATACTTCTTCTCAAGTAAGATTCATCGGAAGCATCCATGGGCTCATTTATCCCTCCATCTAAGCTACCTAATGATGATTCTATCGACAATGTGATGCAGGTGCCTTTCATTGAAGGATTATTGACTCCTCGCTCTCAATTCCCTTCCCATGCCTAATCAACTTGGTAGACTGATAAAGCACCAATGTACCAACCTAATGTCGAGGATATCATTTCTTTTGGACCACCTCATCTCAGTGAACCAATCACATCTATGGTGGCATCGACCGACCTTTTCTCACATCGACACTCAACCTCACACCAAACCATACAACAATCGCTTTGATTTACTTTATAATAAATCCTTTTCCTACCCCTAGTTCCATCATTATTCATGGAAATGATTTGAAATGGGGCATTATGAACAAGGAATGAATGATATCATCATTGACCAATCTCGTAAGAAGTTCTTCGTTGGGGTTTCAACAACAATCCACCTAATATCTCTCACCTTCTCCATCTTCATCTCGAACATTGATCCCTCACCCAAATCTTCCCCATCTAATAATCCTATGGAGGTGGATGATACTGTGTCCATTTCTTCTATTTTTTTCTTAATCTCCATGATGACTTTGGGACTGCTCACTTATCGCATGAAGGTAAAACTAGATCCCCTCCTCTTCATCTCCCAATATGGTAGAGAAAGACTCCCCTACCATTGACATTCTTCACTGCATCAAAAATGATTCCATTCTTTCCTATATGGGGGAATAGAATTCATATCTTCATAAGTCCTTACCTCTGACACATCTACTCTTCTCAACGAATCCACCATCGACATCAACATTAGGACTCCACAAGATCCCCACATCCTCAAAGTGGGTCAATCCCTTGATCCTCAAGAACTTGAGTCTTTTATTTCCTTCCTTTGTAAATACATTCAATCCTTTGTATGGTCTTATGCCAACATGCCAAGCCTTAATCCTTCTATTGTCGCTCACAACATTCTTACTATCCCTAATATTAAGTCGATTAAGTAAAAATTCACCACATACATCCCTACGTTGTCCTCCTTGTCAAAGAGGAGTTGTAACACCTTCTCTCTACAAATTTCATCATTCCTATTGACTATCTACAATGGGTTTCCAACATTATACCCATTTCTAAAGCCTCTCGGGAAGTTTCACATATGTACCAAATTTTGAGATTTAAATCTCGTTTTCCTAAGGAAGAATTTCCCCTTCCTAACATCGATTGTCTTGCCGACATCATGGCCGCCATGAAATGCTTTCTCTTATGGATAGTTTTTCTAGTTACAATCGATCCTCGCATAGCCAAAGACCATCATAAGACTTCTTTCATCACCCCTTGGGGGACCTTATGTTATTGTGTCATGCACTTCAATTTTAAAATTTTGGGGGCCACCAATTGGTGTGTTGTGACTCTACATTTTACTATCCATATTTTTGCCCTCGAGAAAAATATTGAATTAGCCATGACCTTGCACAAAAAGAACCACATAAATCATGATTCTACTCTTGGAAATAGGTTACAGGGAGACTCTACAATGGAAGTGGCGGGGCCTACGAAGATCAAACGACCCATGTAGGAGAAACTTAAAAAAGCTCTATCGGGAGAATCTGTCTTAAATCTATTTAACAGGTTACAGGTGGGCTTGGAAATAGAATAGCAGGGTCAAAGAAGGAGGAGTAGTGTCATAGAGAAGTTAGGAGCAAGAAAGAGAAGAAACGGTGAAGATCTGAAGTCTTCGGGCTCAAAACAGTTTAGAACGAGTCCAAAAATCGACTAAGTATGGAGGAGACAGTGAAGAGAGCCACGTGTTAGCATGACGCTTCTCCAAATTTGAATCCAAAAAGGAAAGCTCAAATGAGTGCTAGGCTTCCACACATCCAGAGCCCCAAAAAGTTACACGGCTTGTTGAAAAAATCTCTAACTCGACGAAAGGGGCCAAGTGTCAGCTCAACGCAATTCCAAAATGGAATCCCAAGGCGAGACTCAAAATTGCACCAACCCTCCACATAGTAAATGGTAAATAGATGTCAAAAGGTGGATAGGGCAAGCCTCAAAAAGGCTAAGTATAGAAGTGCTTGCAGAGACTCATGTGTCCAAGTGGCACATCTCCAAGGGTAAATCCAAAAGTAGAGGCTCAAACAAGCACCAGTTCGCCACATAGTCCAAGGTCTAAAAAGGTAAGAGGGAGGTCATTGAAAATTCCAAAGACCTGTGGAGGCTTCCAAGTGTCAACTCGATGCTCCTTCAAAGGCAAATCTTGATCGGGATTTTAAGCGAGCGCGGAGCCTCCACGCATCCAGTCTCAAAAAATGGGACAAAGTCGGGTTGAATAGTCAATGCATGGTGGTAGGCCGGGAAGAGTGCCAAGTGTCCAAATGGTACTAACTCAAGGGTCAAATAAAGAGAAGGTTTCCAGATGAGTGCTAGACCACCGTGTGTCCTCGGTCAAGATATATGACCCGAACAAAGGACTTAGCCAAAAAACATAAGAAATTGAGCAGGTCATGGAAGAAGCCACGTGTCAACCCACACCATTCCAAGAGAAAAATATAGAGGCCACCCTCAAACAAGCGCCAACCCTCCACATGTCCCATTTTAAAAGGGGGCCCATTTTTTGAACTAGTTTTCCCACCTTTTTGTATGGACCCGATACAAATTTTGAAGGGGCATATCTTTTGACTCGGGCTCAAAATCCAACAAATCTAACACCATTGGAAAGATCTCGGCCTCATCTATGCCATGAGATCTAAAACTTTAAGTTTGGGGAGGTTAGGTGGGAGAAAAATGGAGAAACATCTTTAGGGCCATTAATGCAGGATCTATTTTGCCCCAACAACTAGATCGGATTCGATCTGATCCATCGTTTCCTCCTCCTTCGAGGCATGAATAAGAAATTGATGTAGTCAAGATAGATTTGGGGGAGATTTTATGGGAGGCATTAATAGTGGTGGTTGAGCTTGGAAATATTTTTTCCCACTTCTCTCTCTTTCTCCCTCTATGTTTTGAATCTATAAAAGTAGGGTCGAAACTCATTGTAAAGGGTTGGACATTCTTTTGTTTTTGCAGGCTCCCCTTTCCTTTTGGAAAAGGAATTCATGGAGTTCAGACCTTCCATTTAAATTACAATATGTTTCCTACCTTCTGGCCATTTGTAATGCATTGTATCAATCTGTAGAGCAATAAAACATGTTTGTGATTGATTTTAGATCCTTTCTTGTCTCCTTTTGCTCTCATCTAGTCTTTCATTATAAATCTAGTTATTTGTGCTTGATTATTGTATGCATTTTGTTGGTTTGTGTCTATCAACAAAACTAATGTTCATCATTCCTTTAGTGCATCACCTTGTAGCTTAGTTTTGATTTCTTGTATTCCTTTTATCCTGTCTCCTTGGTAAAACTTAGATTAGGTTTAGGAATAGGTCCTCTTGCAAGTTTTCATGCATGCACCTAAAAAAGGAATAGGAACCAACCTTTAATCTGGAGAGTTTTCCCATTTGCAAAGTCCCACACTTTGGGAAAACTCAATGTTATGTGAATCACACCAAATGAATCTACCTTAGAAAAGTAGATCTGACTGACTCATTTGGGGGTGCTTTGTGATTTTGCACTAACATGTTTTGGCATGCCCGGTGGGACAAAGAAGTCTCCATCTTTATTATAGTAAGATTGATGTGCACTTGTTGTGATTCTAGCTTTTAAGAAGCTTTTAAGAACTACACATCTGGTGACTCCAAAAGGGAACAAAATCCACTGGTTTCAGTAATCCAAGTTTCCCAAGTTCATGAGAAGGATATAAACAAGGTCAAGAACAAGAGAGAGAGGACAGTTTTACACACCTACACTTGTCTCTAGATAGAAGGAGAAGAGGAAGAAGAGCCCAGAGGTCTCTATCTCCACCAAACAGAGCCTTATCAACACCTCCTCCTAGTAGGTCATTCTTTCAATCAAGAAGGGTGCTCAGGCCGATCAGGATGGCACAACCAAATCCTTATGTCAATTTCACTGGCAGCAGCACCCACTCACTCTAAATGCACAAAATCCAGTCTCGGTGGCAGCATTAAAGAGCATCCCATATTTCACTGGAGAAAACCAAACTTCTCCTAGTGACCACATTCAAGACATTGCAAATGTTTGTATAATCCATGAGATCACTGAGATGGACATTGCAGTCAAGTTTCTAGCCTCTTCACTCAAGGGTAAAGCTTCATAATGGTTCAGGAGCCTAGCAGCAGGCTCTATTCAAACTTGGGACCATCTGTGTAGAGCTCTTCATGACTAGTTTGGAGAAAAGGGAGATAACCTATCCTTGTTGGAGCAGCTGACAACAATCAAGAGAGCTCCAAATGAGTAGTTGATGGATTTCAACCTCAGATTTCAATGGACCTGGGACAGGATTCCAGTGGCAGTAAAGCCCACTTGAAGAAGGTGCCTTCTTATACTTTCTTAGAGCTTTAAATTTTGATATTGCTTTAATGATTCATCAATAGGGGGCACACCTTACTTGCAGCCTATAGCCTTTCCATAGGAGTTGAGAATCATTTAATTCAGGCTGGAAAACTTGCTCCTAGGCCATCCATGCCTCTATACCCCGAATTAGGAAACCCAAGTACCAGCCAAACACCCACATTAGCTCCTATACCTACTCCCAGGAGTCAAAGTTCAGTTGAAGCCTCCACCTCATCATCTAACACCTCAAAGGAGCTTTAGGAAGTTATGAAACAACTTCAAAACCTGGGAATGAGTTAGTAACCATCAAAAGATAGTAGGCTCAGAGTTCTAGGCCATATCAGCCTCAAGCTCAATATCAGGCTAGACCCCGTATCAACAAAATAGACCACCAACTCAGGCTGTAAATCAGAGTCAACACCAAGGACAACCTCAAGCTGCTAGACCTTTTAGGTCATATGATCCAAACACAACTTCAACATCAAGGGCATTGGTTCCAACACAAAATAACATGGCACAAGAATATGATTGGTGTTTCCCATGCAATCAGCCACATAATCAATCGATGTGCTTCAATGGTGCACTAAATCAGGCTTTGATGGTGCAAACCATTGGTGTGTCACAAGAACCTAGCCAAGAATAAAATCAGCAGCAAGGAGCTCAGCAAGAGGGACCTCCAAGTGAAACTATGCTTGTCAATTGGCAAGTTGAAGACTTTTGTGGAATGAATCAGGCTCCTTCTCAAAGTATAGCTACCAATACATGGTCCAAGAAGAGAAATATTGGAGAAGGACATTCACCAAACTCAGGTGATCCTCAATCCTCCATTGCTCCACAAGGTATTGGCATTCAAAATACAACTCCCAATATGTAGAGCCAATCCAAGCCACCTTCCAAATCCACTCAGGCACCGTTGTAACAACCCATGTGCAAGAAAAAATGTGTCAGGGAAGGGGCAGCAGAAGGATAGCTCATTTAATATCATTGAGAAAATGAAGAAGACAAGTGTGAACATTTCACTATGGGAGTCACTGGCCATTCCAGGGTAGAGGGATCTATTGCAGACTGCTATGGCCAATTGGTCAAGCTCAAATCAACCCCCTAACCAACAAGAGAAAGTGCTTACCAATACAACTCAACCTAGGGGAAACCATCAAGAGCAACAAGGTAAGAACCTGAGACCTCCTCCATTCTATGTTTCATTAATCATTGGGGACAAATTGGTGCATAATTACATGATTGATTCGGGGCAAATAGTTCTATAATGCCCAAACAAATAGCTGATCAATTGGGTCTCCAGTATGAAGTCATCTCTAGAGGGTAGTACAATTGGATGGGACAAATAGTGACAAAAACTATTGGAGTCATCAAGGATCTAAGCCTCACTCTACATGCTGCCCCCCAATGTGACTATGTATTGCAGAACATATCAGTCATAGACTTGCCACCACATTTTGCATTGTGTTTGTCCAGGGACTTCACTACCAAAATTGGAGGCTATTTGTCTGTTGACTAGTCACATATGCTCTTTAGAACAAGGTATGGAGTGAAGGCCACAATCAGATCTGAGCCCATAGTGGATTATCACATTGAGTCTTATGTGCCTAGCCCAATCAATGCAAATTGTTCAGCTTTTGATCAGGAGGACCTCCTAAACACTTGTGAAGCAGATACCAAGGTGGGGTGTATCCCGGACCTGACTCTCGATGAATGGGTGGTCAAAAGACATGCTTTTGATCCCTATAAGGAGATGGAAGAATCTGAGCTAGGAGTCTACTACCTGCATGAGGAGAATCATCCTCTTCCTGACATCATTAAGCTAGAACACAAAGATGACAATGAAGTATGGAAATTGTTCTTTGATGGCTCGAGAAGTAGGCAAGGAGCCGGAGGAGGGCTATGATTGTGTCACCCCAAGGTATGAAATATTACTTAGCTTTCCATTTTCCAATTTTCCTATTCAAACAATACAACAAAATATGAGGCTTTGGTTCATGGATTGCATTGGGCTAGAAGATGAGGAATCAAGAACTTGCAAGTGTTTGGTGACAGTGAACTAGTTGCCAATCAAGTCAAAGGACAAAATTTTGTCAAGAATGACCTGCTCAAAAGCTACAAGAATAGGGTATGGGATCTCATTGAGGATTTTGAAGCCTTCAACATTGTGTCCATACCCAGGAAGGAGAATGAAGCTATTGATAGGCTTACAGTAGTTGGAGCAACATTTGATGTGGTTGACAACATCAAGAGGGACAAAGGACAGCCACATATCCATGTGATTGTGAGGCCAATAGTGTCTAGATAACAACACATGTTGGTAGGTGTTTGAGAATGATCAATAGATCATCAATTTTTTGCAAGAGGAAGCTGAATTCTCAGCTAGGAATCAAAACAAGATTAGAGCAGCAATATGGAGATCAAGTAGTGCAGCTTGCATACAAACAAGCTTCCCAAAGGTTTGGTGACATTAGAATCTATCTTCAATCCTAATGATCAGTTTTGAAAAGAGAAGGCTAACATACAGATCAAAGGAGAAGATTCAGAGTCAATTCTAGTTGGAAAAGGCAAAACACTTCAAATTGGCAAAGTGGCCACCGAGAAAGAAAGGTATGAATTCATGCAACTTTTCCAAGAGTTTCCAGATGTATTTTCTTGGAGCTATGAAGACCTAAGAGGGTTCAATCCAAAGTTAGCACAACACACAATCAACTAGATCCAGCTGCTAAGCCCATCAGGCAAAAAGCAGAGACCAGTCAATCCACACATTGAACCTCTAATGAAGAAAGAGCTAAACAAGCTGATAGAGGCAAGTATCATATTTCCAATCAAACACTCAAGTTGGGTTGCAAACTTGGTCCCAGTCAGGAAGAAGAATGGAGAGATTAGGTTGTGTGTAGACTTTTGAGACTTGAATAGAGCATCCCTCAAAGACCACTACCCACTCCCCTCAATGGAGCAAATCTTGCAAGTGGTGTCTGGATCAGAGAGATTCTCTCTCCTAGATGGCTACTCAAGGTACAACCAAATAATGGTGAAAGAAGATGATCAGTTCAAAATGGCTTTCACCACCAAATGGGGCACCTATGCCTACGAAAAATGCCATTTGGATTGTCTAATGTTGAGCCACTTTCCAAAGGGAATGGATATGGCATTCAAAGGGTTGATCAAAAAAATAGTATTGATCTATCTGGATGACATTACTTGTGTTCTCCAAAAATGCAGCAGACCACCTTTTTCACCTAAGACAGTGTTTCAAAGGTGTAGGAGATTTGGGGTATCATTGAACCCTAAAAATGCATATTCTTGGCCCATGAGGGTAGGCTTCTAGGCCATATTGTGTCAAAGGAAGGTTTGGAATTGACCCAGAGAGAGTTGAAGCAATAAGAGCATTGCCATTGCCAAGCCATAAGAAATCTCTTCAAAGCTTCTTAGGAAAAATCAATTTTGTCTGCATGAGTTTGTACCAAACTTTGTTGCCCTTGTCAAACCAATAACATTGATGTTGAAGAAGAGCTTGGCATTTAGGTGGACAGCTGAAGGAAAAGCAAGTTTTGAGGCCATCAAAGAAGCTATATCACAAGCCCCAACTCTCGTGAATCCATATTTTTCTAAGGACTTCATACTATATGCCTTTGGTGGCAGTGACACAATTTCTACAATCTTAGTACAACAGAACAAAGAAGGTACAAAAGCAGCCAATTGCCTTCTTCACCAAGGGCTGGAAGATTATGAAGTGAGATACTCCTTCATCGAAAAGCAAGTCTGGAGTAGTGATCAGAGGGTTAAAGAAGTTTAAACATCTTGGTTTCAAACAATAAAATCCAACTATTAGTCTCCCATGCAGGAGTTAAAGACTTCCTTCTCAACAAGGATCTGAATGAAAAATGTGCAGGATGGATCACTCGTGTCATGGAGTATGACATTGAGATCAAGGTTACTAAGCTGGTCCATGGGAAGGGATTGTGTGAACAACTAGGCCTCGAGTCAACAAGATGAAGCAAGTGGTGAAAAGGAAGTTGTTTTTGTTTTGTACAAAATAGTCAAGAGGAAGAAAATGATGATGTGCCCACTCCTTGTTGGACTCGAAAGTATTATGCACTTCCTTCAAATAGGCTGTGTCCTCCAGAAATGAGTAAAACAAAAAGGAGACACTTTAGACTACATGCCATCCCATATGTGCTTATTGATGGCATCTTGTTCAAAAGGGACATCAATGGCATTCTATTAAGATGCATTGGGACAAATCAGGTTGAGAGAGTGTTACAAGAGTTCCATGATGAAGCAGTAGAGGCCATTTTTCCATGGTGACAACACTCAAGATCATGAAGGTGGGTTATTATTGGCCCAGGGTGTTTAGTGATTGTTATGCATGGATCAAAAAGTGCAAGAATATGTGCATTCTTCAGAGGCAAAGAAAGGCTAACAACACTTCCATTGCACCCAATTTTAGTTGACCACCATTCATGCAATGGGGATTGGATTTCATCAAGGTCATCAATCCAAATTCAAGCCAAGGCCACAAATGGATTACGAACAACAAACTATTTCACCAAGTGGACCGAGGTAGTGGCACTCAAAGAAGCTAATGAGTCTAGCATACTAGATTTCTATGAAGGGATAGTGACCAGGTTTGGAGTGCCAGCCACCATTATATCAGATAATGCATTGGCATTCATAGGTTCCAAAATCATAGAATGGGTCGTTAGGAATGGGATTTACTTGAGCACTTCATCAAACTATTACCCTCAAGGTAATGGCCAAGTGAGTCCACAAACAAGAACCTACTAAAGATTGTCAGAAGAACTCTGGATGAAAATCAGAGAACTTGGCACACAAAACTCAAATCAGCCTTATGGGCTGATAGGACAACACCCAAGAGGTCTACAGGCAGCTCTCCATTCAAACTTGTCTATGGGAAAGAGGCAGTGTTGCCTATATCACTTGAGTTGCCAAGCATTGGAACTCATGAAGCAGCTAGAGATGTCTGAGTTTGAACCAATGGAGGCCAGGTATGTAGAGCTGATGGAATTGGAAGAAACTAGAGAACATGCACTTCAAACAATGGAGAAGGATCAGGTCTCAATCAAGAGATGCTTTGATAAGAAGGCAAGAACAAGGACCTTCCAGGAAGGAGACCTAGTTTTGAAATGGGATGCAGATCGGGAAAAACCAGGAAGGCATTCCAAGTTTGATGCCATTTGGAGTGGCCCTTACATGGTCACAAAATGTAAAAGTAGCAATGCTTTCCAATTGTCTACATTGGATGGTGAAGAGTTGCAGATTCTAGTGAATGGAATCTATCTTAAACACTGCTACTAGAAGGAAAGTTCTCACCTTGTACATATTAGTTTAGTTTCTCATTCCTCTAAGTGCTTGTGCACATTGTCTTGTTGTAGTTTAGGTTGCTTTTCTCCTAAGTGCTTTGCACACGCTCTGCATGTTCTACTTGGAGCATGTATGATTTCAAATTTTGTATATAGTTGTGGTGTTGTTTTTTTGCTCTTGCATAGCCCATTCAGAGACAGATGAAGCCCCAGGTCAAAGCAATTTTCTACTCTCAAAAACCATCGTTTCAAGATTTCTTATGAAAATTGAGAGTGCAAACAGTCGGGCTCATGAATCAGAGGCAGGATCAGTATCAGACCATCATTCTCGACTCCATGCCCAATGGATATGACAAGGCAATTGGTCTTTTCATCTAGCAAGAAGATACCCCTATGAGTCACCAAATTGTTATCCATATTTCACCCCTCGGGAAAATATTGGATCAGCCATGACCCCACACAAAGAAACTAGAGAAATCATGTTTAAATCTTGCAAACAGGTTTCAATAGGACTCTACAATGGAAGTGGCAAGGGGCCTGCGAAAGATCAAACGACCCTATGCAAGAAGAAATACAAGAAATGACTCTCTATCGAGTGAATCCGTGTCTTAAATCTATTTAACAAGTTACAGGTGGGCTCAAAAATAGAATAGCAGGGTCAGAGGAGGAGGAGCAGTGTCACAGAGAAGCCAGAGAAGAAAGAAAGAAAAACGAAAAGATCCAAAGTCTTCGGGCTCAAAATAGTTCAGAATGAGTCCAAAAATTGACTAAGTATGGAGGAGGCAGCAGAGAGAGCCACGTGTCGCATGATGCTTCTCCAAAGTTGAATCCAAAAAGGGAAGCTCAAATGAGTGCCAGGCTTCCATGCGTCCAGAGCCCCAAAAATTTGCACAGCCATTGAAAAAGTCTTCGACTCGAGGTGAAGGGGCAAGTGTCGGCTCAGTGCAAATCCAAAATGGGAGCCCAAGGTGGAGACTCAAACTTGCTAGCCCTCCACATAGAAAATGGTCAATAGAGGTCAAAAGGTGGATAGGGCGGGCCTCAAAAAAAGGCTAAGTATAGAAGTGTTGGCAGAGACTGCCACGTGTCCAAGTGGCGCATCTCCAAGGTAAATCCAAAAGTGGAGGCTCAAATGAGCACCAGTTTCACCACATAGTCCAAGGTCCAAAAAGGTAAGAGGGAGGTCATTGAAAAGTCTAAAGACTGCGGAGGCTTCCAAGTGTCAACTTGACACTCCTTTAAGGAAAATCTTGATCGGCTTTTAAGCGAGCGCAGCCTCCACGCGTCCAGTCTCAAAAATGGGGATAGAGTTGGGTTGAATAGTCAATGCATGGTGGCAGGCCGGTGAAGAGAGTGCCAAGTATTCAAATGGTGCTAACTCAATGGTCAAATAAAAAGAAGGTTTCCAAACGAGTGCCATACTGCCATGTGTCCCTAGTCAAGATATATGACCCCACCGAGTAAAGGACTTAGGCCAAAAACATAAGAAATTGAGTAGGTCATGGAAGAAGCCACGTGTCAGCCCCATGCCATTCCAAGAGAAAAATACAGAGCCACCCTCAAGCAAGCGCCAGCCCTCCACGTGTCCCATTTTAAAAGGGGGCCCATTTTTGAACTGGTTTTCCCACCTTTTTGTATGGACCCGATACAAATTTTGAAGGGGCATATCTTTCGACTCGGGGCTCAAAATATTAACAAATCTACACCATTGGAAAGATCTTGGCCTCATCTACACCATGAAGATCTGAAAATTTAAGTTTGGGGAGGTTAGGTGGGAGAAAAATGGAGAAACATCTTTAGGGCCATTAATGTAGGATCTATTTTGCCCAACAACCAGATCGGATTTGATCTGATCCATCCGTTTCCTCCTCCTTCGAGGCACCGAATAAGAAATTGATGCAGTCAAGACAGATTTGGGGGCAGATTTTATGGGAGGCATTAATAGCGGTGGTTGAGCTTGAACTATTTTCCCACTTCTCTCTCTTTCTCCCCTCTATGTTGAATCTATAAAAGTAGGGTCAAAACTCATTGTAAAGGGTTGGACATTCTTTTTTTTTGCAAGCTCCCCTTTCCTTCTAGCAAAGGAATTCATGGAGTTCAGACCTTCCATTTAAATTGTAATATGTTTCCTACCTTCTGGCCATTTGTAATGCATTGTATCAATCTGCAGAGCAATAAAACACGTTTGTGATTGATTTTAGATCCTTTCTTGTCTCCTTTTCTCTCATTTGGTCTTTCATTATAAATCTGGTTATTTGTGCTTGATTATTGTATGCATTTTGTTGGTTTGTGTCTATCAGAAAAACTAATGTTCATCATTCCTTCGGTGCATCACCTTATAGCTTAGTTTTGATTTCTTGTATTCCTTTTATCCATGTCTCCTTGGTAAAACTTAGATTAGGTTTAGGAATAGGTCCTTTGCAAGTTTCACGCATGCACCTAATAGCCATCCTTTAATCTAGAGGAATAGGGGAAAACTCAACCTGAATCCTTTAATCTCATTTAGAGTTTTTTTCCACATTTGCAAAGTCCACACTTTGGGGAAAACTCAATGTTATGTGAATCATCAATCCAAAGCTAAAAATTTGTGTTGTTCTCTCTTCTTTTCCACCTTAAAACTTTGTCACTATCTCCTTAATCATAAAACATATGTTGTCACCAACTTCCATCCTCTCATAACCATGCATTTAAAACCTTATCATAACAACCGAATCACTCGATGGCTCATGCCCATGACCGAGTTTGACCTATATTTCATCTCCCAAAAATCAATCAAGGGTCAGACTATCATTGATAGGCTAGTTTGAAGCCCCTCTTCTTGACAATAATCTTCCTAACAAACAATTCCTAGATGAATCTATCTTCACCATCGATCATGAATTTTCTCCCCTTTAGATGAAACTTTTCTTTGACATATCTAAGTGTCGGTAAGGGGGAGGAATTGGTGTTATTATCATTCCTCCTTGGGATACTCATGTTCGCATCACTTACAAACTTAATTTTGAATGTACTTACAATATGGATGAGTATGAAGCCCTCATCTTGGGTCTTGAAACCACTGTCATGCTTGGTGTCCAAATCCTTGATATCTATGGTGGATCTCATCTCATCATCAATCAAGTCAATGGAACCTATCGATACAAAAATGAAATCCTTCAAAAATATAAGGACATCGTTAACTTTCTTCTTGAGGCCTTCGACTTATATACCATTCAATATGTCCCTCATTCATCCAATTGTTTTGCAAACATTATGACATCCCTCGCATCTCTCATCCCATGGGTAATGAAGAATATAAACTCTCTATCATTGTTCATCGCCTTGATCAACCATCTCATGTCCATGACCTTCCTCGTGTCAATCATGTTGATACTAACCAATCTGATATTTGGTACTCTCAAATTTTTGACTACCTATCCATGTCCAAAATTCCCTCTAACCTATCCAAAAATGGTAGGAGGTGTTTTCTTCAATGTGTCAATCGTTATGTTATCCTTGGCAAAATCCTCTACAAATGTGGGTTTGATGGTATTCTACTATGTTTCCTAAAATCTCATGAATCAGCCTGATATCTAAGAAGTCCACGATGACGTCTGTGGTGGTCATTTTAGTGGTTTGGTTTTTTCCTAGAAATTTTTCCACGTCAATCGACTTTCCCATCTACAAAAAACTTCTTGCATTGATCGGTTTTCACCATAGTGCTCAAAGATGGGGCATATACCTAGGACTACTACCTAAGGAGAATCTATTTTCCCCATACAAGCTCCATATTAACCCATTTGTCATGTCTATAGTGGGTCTATAAGCACACATTCCATCTTTCCCTCATGATATTAAGTTTGACTAACTACCATTAATTATGTGTTAACACTGTTAATGGTTGCAAGTCCAATGATTTGTGTCGATCCCTTTCACGTTTATCTCTAATCCCATTTTAAAAGAATCTTTTCTATGTACGCTCCTCCCTATGACGAACTACACTTTTCACATTTTGATCACCCTATCAAGGTTACATCCTATCTAATTACGCTCTCTTAACCATTGTCACTATCTCTTCCCTATCTACTCTATCTACTCTCATCATCATTTCATCTTTGTCTAATCATGTCTAACATCTTTATCCAACCAATCAATCCATTATATATGCATGAACCATCATTCCTAACATCTAAGATCATCCACATCATAATCTATATCTAATCATATCTCGAATCCATCATTCCTATTGTCATATCTAACATAAACATCTATACACTTCCCTTTTAAATCCATCACATCTACTCTAATCAAAGTCATATAATCTCATATCTATCCCATTATAATCTAACACACATCTACCATGTCATCTAACATCAATATTTATTATGTCATCACATCAAATCATTTAACCCAATCATCACATCACATATATAAGATATAATCAAAATATCACATCAAATCAAAACATCACATCATCAATATGCATATATCATCTACACTAACATCCATACTATAATCAAATATCCACATCCATCACATTAATCATCACACACCATAAATAAACCATGAAAAATCACACACACACACACACACACACACACAGAGATATATATATATATATATATATATATATATATATATATATATATATATATATATATATATATATATCCTCATTAAAATGTGTCCATACATCCGCGATATTTCTTTCTAGGCTTTGTCTCAAAATCTATACATCAAAATCAATTTACAACGTTCACCCTCTATGTGGTGAATTGTAGATTAGATTCTCTCGAGCTCTAAGCCTTTCCCCTGGGAAAGTGCCTGCACATTTCTCTGTCCATCATCTCCTCCATCCTCTAGGAATTGATCCCGCCTTGACCGCACCACGCTAGTCATACTCCCGCTGGTGTTGGTTGCGTACCAAGCTCCCTCTCATCTATGCTTTCTTGTAAGGTATGTTGTGTATCATGGTACATATGGTAGCCTTGATGTAACTATGCACTCATAGTAGCACACCTTTGCACCTAGTGCCTTGTACTTATCTAGCGATATAGTACATCAGGAGCCATCTCGACTAAATCCTTGTGAAGCTATCGAGCCTCGCCTCCATGATGTTATAACTAGAGATCCAAGATCTCCAAATTTATCCCTATAGACCTCCCTCTATCTACAATACATGTCTCTCTATCAGTATATTCAAGTATCTCTCATGGTGCAATCATGTAGCCTCCTAATGTGTTGTGTCCCTCTCATGACGGTGCATTATCTAGCTTTTCCCGTAAGTAGGTTATCTTTGTTACCCCCTTTACATCTCCACCATCATCTCCCCCAAGTGTTGTCTCCTCCTCTCCCGCCACCACCACCTCATCCTCATCCAATCCTAGCTCTACCCTCTCCTTCGTTTCCTAGGTTGCCCATGCCTCTATCATCCACTCCATAAATCCCGCCCCTACTCCCACATCATCATCACTATCCCATGGGTCTCCTACCTCCTCTAATGGATCGGTCATCACAGACTAGGTAAGTCCCTCTTCACTTCATCTCATTTATATCTCGATAGAGCCCCCGACATTCTCTCACCGCTCCTAACTTCCTCATCACCATGGAAACTAAATTTCCTCTACCATCTTCAAACTTCATCCATATACCCATCTAATTCTCCTCATGCCAAATAGTTGCATGCCCGCACTTTCTAGGCCATGCGGTAAACCCTCGCATGGCCTCCATTTGACCTCCTCCACATCAAATATCCCCAACCTCTCTGTATACCATTCCTCTCCTCTCTCCCCTCTATCTTTGTGAGTTAGGACGACCCTCAATCTCAAGAATCTAGAAAATATTTCTATGTGGTCCCCACCACCTATGGAAGCCCTGATAGCCTAATCACAACTATGTGCTCATAAGCCCAGTGATTAAGTAAAAAAACACATCTAATATATATCTCCTCTCCATAGAATACATCCATAGCTCATTATATATCTGAGCCAATAATGGTGTGCCAAATGAGAACAATATCATGTGTTCCACTATGTTTGCTAGCACCCCTGCCAATGTCCATGGGAATTTGGCTCCGTTAGAATCTAGTAGTGCACATCATGAGATCGTCATCATAATCATGCATATAAACCTACTCCTCGGTGTCCCTAGCTCATATCATGCCTCTATATGAAAGGCCTCTGATGTAAATATGATATGTGGGGCATCAGCTCCAAACATCTATGTCAATGCATCTAATCTCCTCTTTGTTGTAATAGGCTCTCCTGTATTGGAAACCTCAAAATTTGGTACACGTCCTCTAGTGTCACCGTCTATCTCCCTATTCTCAACTGAATGTACTATTCCTCACATTCCACCTATCAATCAATGTAATCATCAATCATACGTCCCTTGTTATCCTTTGATAATGGTGGAATCTGCCTAGTCCTACTCTTTGCTTCCAAGTGGTCTCACTCTGCATCGCTTACATCGCCGAAACTCTATCTCTGAGATATAATGTGCCCTTAGCCTATAAAATCAATCAAATGAGTAACCATTAGCATCCAAACACCCATAAATCATCATTTTTCAATGGCTCTAATCAATAAGTTCCCCTATTTGACCAGTTGACGTCGACCCACCCGGTCGACGCCGCCCAGCTTGGGTCACTACCCTTAGGCCCCATTTGGTGGCAACCGCATCTAGTTTTCACTAACCTCCCTTGGTGCCCATCTAAAAACCAAGAAAAAAATACAAAAAAATAATAAAAACCAACTAAATAACTTTTAAAAAAGTTAGGGCTTAGACACATACCATCCTTCTAGTCCTATGGTGCTTCCTAACTCCTCCACTACTCTCCATCTCGCTCCAATCTCAATTTCTCCCTCACTCATAGCTCTTCATTGATAAACTTACATAATGCAAATGGGCTTATTTGGCCACCTCCGCCTCTTATATAGGCCACCACCTAAGTCATCGTCAACCAGTGATAGTCATTGTCGACCCAACCCTAGTCACCACTGACCCAACTAATTTTTCATCAAACCAACCCTAAATGGTCATTCCCCATCCTCTTTCACATAATCCTTCTTCTAAACTATCTCATCATGCATTCTTAATCACATCCAACGGCCCGACTCGCACTCATCTTTGTGCCCTCTTAGGGCACCATCTTTCACATGGAGCCCACCATTACGGTTGTCTCTTATCCTCATCCTACTTAGACCCATATTTTTATTCCTCGTATATGAATGATATCACATTCACTTTTACCCTTGCATCTTGTCACAAATTTTGTCTCCACCATCTTTGCATTTGTTTGCACATATTTTTTATGTCTTCCTTCGACCCATTGGTCCTGCAGACATTACAAATCTATACGAATGGATTCCCATTGACTCCATCTATTTTCCATTATTCTCGTTAACTCACTGGTCCATAGGACATTGTAGTCATCTCCATTGAGGTCATACTTTGTTCTCTACCAAAGTGATTTCAAAATCCCACCATATTTTTTAATCCCTTTTCCACTTAAGGCGCCTTCTTTCATCTTCTCTCTTTTTCTTATCATTTTAACTCTTCATCTATCTCTTTTAACCTAGTGATCGATTCTTCTTCGTATCATCGATCCCTATTTTGAGGGGGAGCACCTCAACCATCATCATCTTCTATCACTTCTTATTTTTGTCTCATGGCTTTCCCAATGTAAACCATCAAAAAAGGGGAAAATGTAGACACCAATTTTTGGTATCCCCTGTCTCTCATCCCGCGTTCACTCCCCTTTATCATCATTCCTCACATACATACCTATCTTCTCATTCAAATCCCCTTTTCCCTCCTAAATTTCATTTATCCCTCTAATTGTTATTTTTCTACCTTAATCCCATCCTAATCATATCATTAATTTGTCTTCCCTAGACACCCCTAATCACCATTTATTATCCCTAAATCCTCATCTAATCCTTTTATCCTCCCTAAACTTCATTTTTATCATCCCTAGGTTCCCATCTACCCCTATTTAATACTTTATTATCTCCCAACCACCTTTTATCCTCCCAAGACAACCCTAACCTACATTAACCACCTAAAACCCTAATTTCACCTCATAGGGGCTCTTTGCATCGAGATAATCACATTTCCACCACCCAAATCAATAGATCACCACATTTTTTCAGTGACCCATCCAGGTTTTCGTCAACCCTATAAATACACCCATACCCCTCCTCTCTTGAGGATGAAAATTTTGAGACTTCAGCTTTCTTGTGATATTGATTTCATTTCTTGTTCTTCCTTGTAGCTGCTATCACCACATTGGAGCTCCTTTGGAGATATTGTGCATCACCTTTGAATATTTGAAGCTCTCTCTTTACTTGGTCTCACATTTTTGCATGTTTGGAGTCACCATTTTCATCCCATCATTATAATTACATTAAATTTGCAAGTTCATGGTCCATCTCGAGCTCACCCTGTATTTTGTCATCATCAATCTCTCTCCAGATTCATATTTTCCAACCGTTTTCATCCCTTAAACCCCATATCTCTTCCTAGTCACCATCAACTTAGCAAAGTCATTATCAACCCAATCCACATCTCTTTGATTTTCTCGTCATCCATTCTATCACCTATCTATTTTTCGATCTCATAGCCCATCGGATCTACTAATCTTTCCATTCTACACACCTATTGCTTCATATCTCATTTGCATCACACCTAGTAGACATCAATTTTCCCCGGTCATTGTCGAAATGATCAACATTTATCACTTTTATCATTAGATTTATCAATTTTCTTGTATCCTTTCTGTTTCACTCAAATCTAGGCTCTTTACATCATCTTCGCTTCTAGATTAGCTTCTGAATGGGTTCCTTCGATTCACCTTTTCTAAATTTCTTCTTGACCTATACTTCCCCAATCACCATCGATTCTACCCTAAATCTTTAGGTCACTATTGACCCGATCAAGTTTGGTTCATTTTTTCATCATTTATTGTTATCATATTTGTATTTTTATCTAGTTCATTTCAGATTCTCTATTTCAGCTTTGGATTCTTGCGCATATTATCACTTATCCATCATCATTTTTTAATCTATATTTTATCAAAGTGGGTTAACATCCATCCTAGGAAGTTTTCACTTCTCGGGACCGGCATTGTCGGGCAACCCACCATCCTATCTACTAATCCATTTTCATGTTGAGTTTCTCTTTGTTGTGTAGGTAATCAAACTCACTGCGAGGAGGATATTTTGCACCCATATCCATCATCATCTTATCAAGAGGTATCCTTAAACCCTCTCATTATTGGAGTTTCTTATTTTATTTATTACCATTTCACTAATCTAAAATAGGAGCGAGAAAATTTGGTCAACATAAAGGTCATTTCCTATAAAAGACCAAACAAGGTGAAGAAAGCATGGCCTAATGAGGTAGTTTGATCATTTTTCAGTGTCATTATGCAAGTTTGAGAATGGGAGGAGTGTTGGCATGTTGTTTTAGATGTGTGGACCAAGTTTTAGGTCATAGTTTGCAAGAACAAGCAAGATATTGCATATTTTTATCAAATTGAGTTCTTAAAAATGGTGTTTCCTAGCTCAAGGTCAACTTTTTTATGCTCATTGGTACATGAATATTTTACATGGAAACCTAAGATATATTTGAGATTTTAGTATGTGTCCTTTCGGATATTTTTGGCATTATTTTTGGGTTTAAGGTTCGATATTTATGAACAATCGTTAACACCAAAACATGTATAAAACCCTTCTAAAACCCTAGTTTCAAGTCGATATAGAAGATCTTGCTAAAACAATCTCAGAAGTGAATTATTTTTCTTGTGTGATGATTGTAACATGTAGAGGACTCTCGTATATTTCTCCGTGGTTTTGGTTTGTCAGATAGATGAGTGAACGCCATAGAAAAAACTTATTTATGAAGATTTTGTTGTAGTAGTCAAGTTTTGCAAAGGACTAGTTGAAAAATGGATTTTTTCATGATTCCATGGACCTATACTACATTCCTATGATTATTTCTAGAAAATTTCTATCCTTTAGGTGGCCTAACCAAGTAAATTTCTCATGACTAGTTTTTGGACAATTTTGGGATAGTTTTGAGTGTTCTTGAAGAAAAGATAATATTGATCCTTTGTACCTTGAGTTAAAGAGTATAATGAATTGGGTGATGTTAATGAGGTCATGTAGTATCTATTGGAATGTTTCATTCAGCTTGGTGAAGTTTTTCAAGGTGGTACAAGCTTAATTCTTGAAAACTGGTTCTTGAGGACCTAGTAGGACAATCATGTTCTCAAGGTGGTTTCATGGTGAAATGAAGTTACAGATTATGCATGGAGGAGGTAAGAAGATTCTTGAAAATATGTTTGAAGTGTTATTGAGCTTTAGAGATGATCATGTTAGTTCAAGGATTCATATCTTCATATAGACCTAATATAGTAGGTCTTTTTGAGTCTTAAAGAAGGAAATGACCTAATGGAGTTAATGTTCTAAGTTTTCATGATTATCAGATGTATTTTTCTCTATAATGTCTGACCTAAGTGTATATTGCTGACCTATGAGGTGTGTGTACTTAAGTTATGTATATAAGCAAGGGTGATTAGGCCTATTTGAGCTAGAAGAGTGGATGTGGAGAAGTGTGAGCTAAAGGATGAGTGTGAGGGTTGAATAAGGTATTGTAGACCATATGAAGAGTGTAATTAATTCATGAAGAACATCCTACAGGTGGTGAAGATCATTTTGTGCATGCATATGACCTAGTGAAGAAGAAAGAGCAAGTAGGGAAGAAAGGTAGTTTTGTGTGTCTCCAAGAGAAGTTGAGCAAGCGTATGAACTTCTTTTGATGTTTGAGGATTAGAGTGTGTATTAGAGGCTTGAGTGTATCAGAAATAGAGATAAAACCAAGAATTAAAAGAGAAGAAGATATAGAAGAGAAAATAAGTCCATCATTTGTTGAGATAACAATAAGAAGAAGGTGGAGAACATTCTTAGGTGGTTGAGTTGGTGCTTGGTCTTCCTTACAAGTTGGTGCTTGATAAAAATTCAGGGGTTGGTGCTCCTTGTGGAGTTGGTGCTTCACTAAATCAAGGGGTTGTAGCCTCCTTATAAGTTGGTTCTGTTAAAGTCTAGTTGGTGCTAGATAAATTAGGGGTTGGTGCTCCTTGTGGAGTTGGTGCTTCACTAAATCTTGAATTTTGTTATATATAAGAAAATTTCAATGGGTTTTCTTCCCCTTGAGGGTTTCCCACCTAAATATTGTGTTCATGTGTTCTCTATTATTTCATGCTCATGTGAATGGTTGATAAGTTGCTTTGATGGTTTGCTTAACTAAGTTAACATTTCTCATATGATGATGGTTTGATGAATGTATAAAGATAATTGAAGTAAAAGTTTATAAAGACATTGATTCACCCCTCTTAGTGATTGTGCTTCCAAGGTAACACTAGGGGAGTTTGTAGGAAAAATTTCAGCGCTCCCCATGGGATTTGCGATATGGACTAACTACCTCCTGTGGATTCATTAACTCTAGCACTTGTATCAAAAATTAAAGGGTCAATTTTTGGTTTAACAAAAATTACTTCCAACAACCTTTACATTGCGAATGTTTATTCCACCCTCCTCTTGTATTCTCTTGTTTTTACTTTTTGTCATTTATTGTTAACGTGTAAGGTTGGTATTAGCTCAACCACGTATACATACGAGATCCTATCATACTTGTCCCGATCAATGTGATATGTGGGCTCAATATTTTGACGGATGCGGATAATTTGGAGTGGACTTAACTTCGATGGTGCAAAGAAACAAAGGTTAAAAACAGGGGAATCGACTTGCCTAGCTCAAAATTAACTCAACCTTAGCTCGAATCAACTCACCCTTAAATCAAAATCATCATTGAATGGTTGGTGGGTCGACAATATGTAGACCCAAATCACTAATAATCAATCAACACTCTAACATGTGAAGGAACTCATCAGGGTGTAGTGCTTCGATGCAGAGCTCACCGTAGAGTTGGATCAACTCGGGTGTAGAGATAGTTGTGCTTCGGTTTGATCTAGATTAACTCAAAGGTCTATATGGAGATCTTGTCGGGTTTGTCTTATTCACGACAGAACTCACCGTACAATATGGTGAGGGGTTTTCCATCTCTCAAGAAGGATACAAACAAGTGTCCTAATTGCCTCATAGGAAAATAACACATATCTTCATTCCATATGAGTACTTATTGAGCCTGTAAGCTTGATTTGGTCCATACTCGATCTTTGCACTCTCGATGAAACCTAGCCATTCTAGATTTAAATATTTCATGTTGATGATTATTCGAGAAAGTGGATTTTTCATCTTCGTAAAAATTTCAAGATTATTAAAACTTCAAGAAGTTCAAAGTGGTTATTGAGAACAAGACTAGACGTCATATTAGATCTCTCTGCTCGATCGAAGGGGGAATTCACCGAGTACTAAGTTCAAAGCCTACTTATAAACTCATAGGATTCATCGACATGCCTCCTCCTCCTAATACACCACAACAAAATGTTGTTGAGAGAATGAATTATATTATCATGAAGATGGCACATTTTATGATCAATGATTCTAGATTGGTGAAGATATTATAGGCTAAAGATGAAAAGAGTGCTATCATTTCTCTTGATAGAGTAAGCCTTCGCATGAGGCATGGTTGAATTAGAATCCATCCATTTAACACCTCATATTATTTAGGTGCAAAGCTAACATGCACATACACAAGTAGAAAAGAAAGAAGTTGGACATGAAATCGTGAGAAACTTATCTTCATTGGCTGTAATGAAGTAGCTCTTGGGTACATATTGATAGATCCAAATACCAAGAAAGTCTACACTAGAAGATATGTTGAGTTATTTGAGAAGAAAGAAGCTAAGGCTCCTTCTATAGATTCACCTAATGTAGATAACACACCTGTTAAGAAAACAAAATCTGATGTTCCCACTAATGATGACAATGATGATGAGGATGATGGTGATGATCAAATTAGACCAAAACCCATGGGAATAATACAACATATGACCAAGTGGTACACTAACATGATTTGAGATGTAACCAACTCAGTCCTTTATAGCATCCAACTAGGTCAAAAGCTTTGTGATCAACTTGTTGTTTGTCCTACTAAACACATTGGAAGGCTTGAGTTGGCTATAACTAACCCTGTCACTAAATTTAGTGACAAACCCCTATTAAGGGAAAATGATTTTTTTCCCTAAGACAATTTTTCCGTAATCCAATCATTTTCTCGGTGTAGGAGGCACTAGTGTAAACAAATTTTCTTTTCTTTCTTCTGGAAATTAAATTAGAGGTTGTGGAGATGCAGTGGTGGGATTGGGAATCTATTGGAGGCATCATAGGCTCTCCAACAGGGAAGTAAAGTTCTCCAAAATATTTCAATTCATCTGCAATCCTCCTATAACATTTGTTACTTGTTCAAGCTCTAGCTCGATACCAAATGTAGAGGAAACAATGAGGCAACCTATGTAGATTTTATTAATCTAGAATAAGTATATTACAATGCAAATGAAGTGTTGTAATATTTATAGATATTGCATAGTAAAAACTACCCAACACATCTACAAAAACTTCCAAAATACATCCAGAAGCACAATAATATAATGCGAAAAATATTGGTATGAAACTATATAAGAATATAAGAATTCAATTAACCACTATTTTACCTAGGTAAAAGACCTATTTACCTAGTGTAAAAATGACTAAGGTAATATATTAATAACAATGCTAAATTACCTATATAATAAGTTTTACCTAATAAAGCGACAAATGTGTCAATGTGAGGCATGTCATTATAATTCCAAGCAAAAAGATAAAGGAAATATTGGAGGAACTATTATATCCCGAGTTCACTCTATATCATTAAGGGCAACAAAGAGAAACACCAAACGAGGGTCATCACCAAGACAAAAGTTGAAGGATGTAGTTCCCTCGTTGAGTAGAGTTAATTGATCTTCAATATAATGTGTTGTTGGGATAGTGTCGAGAGAATAAAAGAAATTATTGGAAGGGATTTCTTCTCTAAAATATGCATGGACCACATTGTGCGAGGAAACATTTTCTTATAAAATAAGTAGGGAAATCCTCATAGGCGCCTAGGTACTCGATAAGATATTCCTCATTAGAAAATTCATCCAATGTGAGGATATGTGGGGAGAGACTATAATCAATAACATATGGATGGACTAATTACAAAGTAGATGTAGAATTTGGGGTAAATACCTCTTGTGAATGATTTTGTGATGCAGGAAGAAAGATTAGTGCCATACTAAGTTTACGCAATGGATGGAGAGGGTAACAAATGTATTCTTTATTTTGTTGTGATTTGAGCATAATAGGTAGGGAAATACCTTGGCCATGACGTCCAAGCCCTTGACTAGTAAAACCATGCTACAAAAAATATTGATATCCTATTCCATAATCTTGGTAAGAAGGTTGTCAAGGTCGTACACAAGGTAATGAGGATTTTTGAGGAGTTGCATTAACGCAATACTTAAAAGGAGCCAGATCAGCCTTAATGGTGTATGTGGTTCCTTGATGAGAATATTTGAGACACCCATGGAGAGTAGATAGTACCACATGCATAACATGAATCCATGGGCGTCCTAGTAACAAATTATAACTAAGATCATTAGGCATGACATGATAGACTAGTAGGAAGAGTGCATGAGCCCAATGTGATGTTTAACATGATTTGACCTAAAGGCCAATAAGGCACATTATCAAAGCCATGAATGTAAGTAGTAGAGGAAGACAAATATTTAATATGAATGCCTAAAAGATGCAAGAAAGAAATATTACAAATATTAAGTCCCAAACCATTATCAACGAGAACCCGCTTCACCAATGTCTTATTTATGTGTACTTGAATATATAAAGGGAGGCAAATATCGATGACATATTGAGATGGCAAATATTAAGAATCAAAAGAAACAAGTTCTTCTTGAAAATTGAGACAATTAAGAACCCATAAAAATATCGTATTAGGGTTTAGCGAAATATATTGAAGAGCCTTGTCAAAAGATGACTGGGAGGTAGGATCTCGATTAAGATAATAAAAAAGGGACAAAGAGGGATCCATGACAACCCTATCAATTAAATACAATCTAAGAAATCAGAAAAATGAAACCCTAAAGTAACTAGGGTTAGATCTATGATGTTTGATTAGATAATGTTGGGTTCACCAAATGATTTCACTTTTTTGTGAATTCCTATTTTATCCCCTTTTAAATTTTTAAGTGTGTTTCTAATTAACATACATAAAATCCCAAGTTCCATTCCCATTAAGTTCATTGGATTCTTTCAATAAGTGGCCATGGGGACACCTTGAGGTAGGGTTCAAACTTCTCCATATGGACCAAGTGGAATATAGTGGGACATTCAATACATTTCACTCAAAGAAATATTAAGGACCCAAGCCCACCCCCATGTCCCACTTAGATTAAGTACTCCTCCACCACTCTAGGTTCATAGCTCGTATAATAAAAGTGTTTACCAACCAATGTTTTATCGATGGGGTCCAGGAGTGGTTAAGACAAATGGTTATATCCGGCTCCACCCAGGTTCAAATCCCACTTAAGCATGATCCCCGTTTGGGGTGGTAATGTCCAAGGTGACACGACCGTAGTGGATTTGTGAGAGGAGGATTTTGGTTCGAAAGTGCTGCGCTTTAGAAATCTATTCAAGTGTGGTGGTCCTGGTTTGCTAATTTTTGAGCTTAATGCTATATCTTGGCAAAATTTATTCCAATTCATAGCTCTGGTCAAAAGCGTTTACCTATCTAAAAAAATAAACAAACATGAAAAGCATGAAAAAATGCAACATGTGGACATTCTAATTTAATTAACTTCCAACATTAATTGCACAAATCAATAACACTTTTCAAAGAAATTATTAATCTAAAGAACTATGAAAAACACAAAGGATAATTGCACTTAGTTGATTATGTGTGGAATTTGGGAGACTTCGAGTGATGTGAATGCAGGAACATACCGATCTAAGACTGAAATGATTTGTTATAAAACTAGTACCAAAAACTCGGTACTTGAGATTGAACCTTATCAAAACCATAAAACTAGGTCAAGAGCATCCATACGGTCCTAACCCTTATGTATGGTCTTGGACCTACTTAGAATCTGGGTCTGTAACTCACCTTCATAATGTCTCATGTTAGCTTTATTCAAACCTTACAACCCTTGTAGTGCAATGAGTTCTGAAAAAAAGTTAGGTGGGTTGTGGTACCCTTGTGCACCGCCAACCTCTTATTTACTCCAAAGAGGGTTCAAACTACACGTCATTCTCCTAGCATGTGATATCTACTGTAGTACAATCAAAACTTGATAATCATGATTTGAAAATGCTTCAACTTGAGTTTCACACTTACTAAAATACTCAGAAAGGGTCACTTTTCTTGCTTTGTGGAAGGAAGATGAAGACTCCTAAACCTAGAAGAAGACTTTAGACCTATAGAAGATGTTTTGATCCATATGGATCTAGAAAAACACACCACTTCATCAATTCCATCAACACCAAGAAGGAGAAATAAGAAAAATGAATAAAATGAGGTAAACAAAGGTTCTGGAAGGAACCACCGCTCTGTGAAGCGGCGGTGTTAGGAACCACCACCCTTGAGGGTGATGGTCCTAAAACCGCCGCCTGCCAGTGGAAGTCTTGAGACCGCCGGCCTACTTAGGGCGGTGGTCCTGGCACTTTTGAATAGAAAAGAAGAATGGAACACAAATGGACGCGAACATGAAGCGCTCAGCCATGTCTCTTCCCTTCCATGCCCTTTCACATCCTCCAGTGCACGGAGGACATGTGAAGGCTTATAAATGCATGAAAGGAGCAAGGGAATGATCATTCGAAGATCCAGAGAGATCGAGAAGCAAATTTTAATGAGAGTGATGAGAAAGATCTTCAGTGTTTGAATTGAATTGTAGGAGCAAGGTGTAGAAATAGAGAAAACAAGTAATTGGAGAGAAGGTTTACATTGTTGCTTCTTTTCATACTTATTGTAATATGTAATTGTCTATATTAGACCAATAAAAGTGGGAAGAAAGAGTAGTTGCCCTTCCCGACTGGTTTTCCTCCTTGGAGGTTTCTAGGATAAAATTGTTGGTGTTGAAGTTTTGAATTATTTCTTTCTCTGCAATTTCCTTTCTATAACACAAGAAAATCAGTCATGAAGCTCTAATTTTTCAAGAAAATTTGTCATTTTCCAAATTTGAAAGTAGAATAAGATAATTGTGTGATTCGTAGAGTTCCAAAGTAGAAGTTTACGGATCATTTTGGTATCAGAGCTGATTATATATCTAGGACTGTGGTATTCAAATCTTTCTTGTGATTTTGTATGACAATGACAAGGTACAAAGGTGAATAATTTTTACCTTGCGAGCCATATATTTCTATGAAGAAGTGGAAACAGAGAATTCAAGCTCAAATGGAGGAAGAGAACTTGGTCCGTAGAGTCGAGATGTTAGAGACCATGATGGATAGATTACATAGAAAACAAGAAGAGCTTTTAGATTTGTAAAAGATGACTTCGGTTAAGCAAGATTCCATGGACTTAGTGGTTTGAGCACTAGCCAAAAAAATTAGTATTGGAAAGAGCCACGAAGAGGAAGAATGGGAAGAGCATGAAGAGACGCAAATTGTAAGCGAGAAGGTAAAATATGCACATACACCTTTTAAAGTTGAAACGAAAGTGGAAATAAAGAATTTTAAAGGACAAGTAGATGTAAAATTACTAGATAAATGGATAAAGTAGTTGAAAGTCTACTTTAGTGTGCATAATGTCACTGAGGCAAAAAGGGTCACCTTTGCACGTCTCAAAATGGAGGGTCATGCTCTGGTTTGGTGGGAAACCCATCTAGCCACTTGTGAGAAGAAGAAACATCCTATTATCAGTACTTGGAAAGGTTTTAAAGAATTGATTAGATCTAACTTCTATCCTATTGTCCATAAGACTGACATGATGATTAAGTGGCGACTTTAGACAGGTGTAGGCTGTCAAAGCGTGCAAGACTACACTACGGAATTTTGGATAAAATCCATGTTGCTTAATATGGACTTGGAGGATGAGGACATTCGACCAAGTATTTGGGAGGACTTCACACTCACCTTCGAGGAAGGTCATCTCCATGAAGCCCAAGGATCTCAATGAAGCTTGTATACAAGCATACTACATTGATGATGAGAAGAAGCAAGGAGAAATAGAGCCAAAGGGAGACCAATCAACAAAACAACAGGACAAAGAACAAGGGAAGACAAGTAGCAGAGGTAAATGGAAAGGTAAACATGTTCTTTATTGCTTTACATACTTGTAAAGATCCTAAGAATTTATGTAAGAATTGTGATGTAAATGGACATACTGACGCCACATGTTGGAAGTTGCATCCGAATTACACCCAAAGCACCGAACCAAGGATTCTAAGAAATCCATGGCCATTGTGAAGATAGAAAGAGAGGTGGAGATTGAGGATGATTTGGATGTAGACGAGAGGCTGGGATGCATGACCACTAACATGTATAGGGGCGGAAGAAGAAGAAGAGATGAGTAAGCTATTTCAAATCAGAATCCAAATCAAGAAGACTAAGGTAAACACTTTAGTAGATTCTAGTTCTCAATCAAATTTGATTTTTGATGCGGTTACGAGAGCAACTTGGTCTAGAAACTTACATGCATCAACATCCATACCCACTGGGATAGGTGAAGAAGGGTGTAGAAATACAAGTTACTGAAAAGAAGTGTAAGTTTAGTTTGGGATAAATACCCAATACATAAATGTATTAGAGGTTGATATTATTCCACTTTATGCATTTGACATTGTCTTCAGAAGTCCGTACTTGTATGCTAGGGATGTTGTATTCACAAGGAGGGAGAACCGGTACAGATGGGTCAAGGATGGAGTCAGTTTTAACATCTGGGCACACCAGAGCAAATTAAAGACGGCTATGGTAAGTGCCAACCAAGCACTAAGACTTATTCATGCAAATCATCAGTTTTTTTTTCTTTCATTGGAAGAAAAGAAAAATGGATGTGAGAGCATGGATATTTCTGACCAAAGGATGGAGAATTTGGATAGCACTTGTCAGTTTTTATAGAAGAAGACACCACATGAACTGCTCATTCAAGGAGCAAAACAAACTTTTGCTATGCAGTCATCGTATCTACCTACGGATTCACTGGACTTGACCATGGGGCAGCAAGAAGAAGAGGAGATACAAGGAACAGTGGTGACTATAGCAGCAACGTACTTGGAGAGGATTTGGCCAATCCATCTCAAGAGACAAAGATAGGAAAGGACTAAACCACTACAATATGGGACCTTCGCCATACTTGAGTAGGTTGGAGAAGAAACCTTTAGGCCATACTTCATGCAGATGCATGAGATATAAAGTTGCAAGAGCTCGTAATCACTAACACCATCTATGCATGATAAAGAAGGAAAGATACAAAAGTTACCTTCCAAAGAGGATTGTACTCATGGAAACTCAGAGGAGGATGTAGCACTGGAGCAACAAACCAGAGATCCACATGAACCTTGGCAGGTTGGACGAGAGAAGACACCAAGCGAGACCTAGCGATACTCGAATGAGCATGAGAGGGAGTTTATTCCTCTACCACTCCCCCACTAAGCTTTTGTGGGACCAAAAGCCTCCTAAGTAGGGGAGGTATGATCCATAGGATCCAGAAAACACACCACTTCATCAGTTCCATCAACACCAAGAAGGAGAAATAAGAAAAATGAATAAAATGAGGTAAACAGAGGTTCTAGATGGAACCGCCGCCCAGCCAAGGTGGCAGTTCTGAGATTGCCAGTATGATCAGGGCGTAGTCCTGGCACTTTCTAACAGAAAATAAGAATGGAACGCGAATGGATGTGAACTTGAAGCGCCCAGCCATGTCTCTTCCCTTCCATGCCCTTTCACATCCTCCAATGCATGGGAGGACATGGGAAGGCCTATAAATGCATGAAAGGAGCAAGGGAATGATCATTCGAAGATCCAGAGAGATTGAGAAGCAAAGTTTAATGAGAGCAGTGAGCAAGATCTTCAGTGCTGGAATGGAATTGTAGGAGTAAGGTGTAGAAATAAAGCAAACAAGTAATTAGAGAGAAGGTTTACATTGTTACTTCTTTTCATACTTATTGTAATATGTAATTGTCTATATTAGACCAATAAAAGTGGGAAGAAAGAGTAGTTGCCCTTCCCGACTGGTTTTCCTCCTTGGAGGTTTCTAGGATAAAATTGTTGGTGTTGAAGTTTTGAATTATTTCATTCTCTGCATTTTCCTTTCTATAGCACTAGAAAATCAATCACGAAGCTCTAATGTTTTCAAGAAAATTTGTTATTTTCAAAGTTTGAAAGTAAAACAACATAATTGTGTGATTCGTAGAGTTCCAAAGTAGAAGTTTACGGACCAATTTCCCTAATGGATGTGCATGAGTTATTTCACAGTTTAGGGAGCTTGGAGTGCCTTTTGTGCTTGTTTTTACATGAGGAGTTCTTAAAGTGTCAGGTTACCAAATGAGGTATGATTTACTTACTTATATATGCTTTTGAAGGTTATTATGTCGTGAAAGGATGAAAAGGATGAATATTAGTCTATATGAAGATGATGGAATTGAAATTTTTAGTGCACAAGGTGCCTATCCAAAAACGTATAATAAGGTGAGTTTGTAGAATTGTACAAAACGAAAAAAAAAAAAAATGGTGGTTTTGATTGGGAGGGGAAAACATGTTTTGACTTCATGGGTTGGAGGATGGATGTTTCTAAAGGTGTTTTATGTTGTTAAACTTCAAAAAGCTTGACGACAGAAAGGTGTGAAAAGATAAACAAGTAATCAAAGAGCTATCAGGGTGTGCTAAGCAAGAGTGAGGAGAGTGCATTTGTACATGCAAGTGTGCAATGTCAAGATCAACAATGTCAATGTATAGATTACCAAATTGAGTGTCTATAGTGGCATCCATAAAGCTAATGTTTAATCATAGCTTAAATGATAATTGAAATCACTCAAAGTTGTGTCCAAGTGCTACGTTGTTTAGAGTTTTTGGACAAATGATCTAATGGAAAATTAAGAGCTTGATAACCAATATTATTCAAAAGATCATCATGTATGCAAGTGATTTATAAGATCACTCACAGGCTCCATCGAATCGGGTTGTAGACGTGGCAATCACACCAATAATACTAGTATTTTTCCCGATCATCGCTGCCTTCTTATTCTTAGCCACCATTTTTTCTATGTGTTAGCTCTATGTGGGGCCACATTTAGATCTAACATGCATGAAGTTCTAAATTTTCCTATTTATATATGGTTATTATTGCTTATATTTACGAATTCCACATCTAGAAGTGGTAAGAAATCAATTGTTTCAACCTAGAGTAAGTACATCATATCGTAATTTAGAAAACAAGGAATCTATTTTAGAGATGGACATTACATGATACACATTGATGGTTTTATTAATAAAAATCCCTCCTAAATGAGAGAGCAATTTGCACTAAAAAATGTAAGAAATCATATGCAGTCATAATCTCAAACTTTCAATCGACATATAAAATCTACCAGCTTACTCATATGACCAACTGCTTGAGGGCTCAATTATCAATGATTGTTCATGCATCACATGTTTTCCTATAATTACTTGAGCTTAAAACTGAAAGGGGGCTACAAAGTGCTACAAGAAGCAAGCATTATGGTTGGGTTTCAAACTTGGAACCTATTGTATTTTCCCCATTTTTTTATTTTGGGCCTTTTAAGTGCAAATTGGACTTAGGTGAATAATGCAAGCGTGACCAAGATGATAAAGTCAAGCACACAAAATATTATTTGGGTAGGAATAATCTAATCAACTCGGGACATGTAGGTATTTAATTTTAAATTTTTATTTCCGACTTTCCATTCGTGTGAAATCGTCTTATTTAACAAATTAAACTTCTTCTAATCAAAAACCTTGACACCGCAAAAAAATGCAAAGCCCTATGTTTTAAACAATGATATTGAAGGGGGTGGGAATGACATGCCATAAACTGAATCATATTGTTATTTATGTGACATTTATGTTTGTTTCCTTTTTCATTGTATTTCTTGCAAAATTGGGTTGTCCTTCATTACCCTAGAATTTTCATCATACATATTTACTTGGAGTGTTATAACTTTACAAGGTAAAGGATTGCAAAGATGGTCTAGATGGAGGAAATGTTATGCACGACTCATGGTGGAGTCGACAATTTGACATCATTATCTTTACCAATAATTTATTATTTGTTCTTGAAGAGAAAACCTAATCAACTTTTGCTTAAATAGTTCCCATGCCTATAGTTGGGAAAAATCCAACAAGGAAATTGATGTGTGCAATATTATTCAGATGAAAGATGTGGCTGGCCCATAATTGCACTAAACTTTACCTTTGGTGTCTGGAAATTTTATCGACCTTAAACACATCCAATTTCATGAGATCGATGATGGCAAAAATGGGGGTATGAGAGATAGGGGAAAGCACCTCTGTTGCACACACGAATCTCCCACCCATGTTGTTTATAACACCACATCAACATCACTACATGATCTATCCTCTTGATCTAATTAGAGTGTATGGATTGGGCACACTAGATTTCGAGATACCACAAATTCGAAGAGGAAACTTGTGCAGGGAATCATAGTTTGTTGATGATGATAGATGACGATGATGATGAGCCTCTCAATGTCACATTTTAATGTCTTTATCTCTCATTACCCATTTATGTTCTAAAAATAGGCCATATTTCCCAAAGAGAAAACCTACTCCACCTCCTCAAATGGCCACCCATGCCTATAGTCGGGAAGATTCCAATAAAGAAACTAAGGCATGTAATCTTGTTTCAATGACAAAGTGCAAATTGTCTATAGTTGCGTCAAACTCTACTTGCGGTATATTGGAATTCATATTGACCTTGACCACATCTAATTTCATGAGATCAATGATGGAAAAAAGGGAGGTGTGGGAGGGTGGTGGGAGGTAGGGGGGAGGCCCTCGGGGTTGTGCCCTTTGTTGTGCATACAAAGCTACTACCCATGTTATATGTAGCACTGCACTAACATCACTACATGCTCCCCCTCTTCAAGATAATCAAAGCGTATGGTTTGGGCATATTTGATTTCACAAACCACAAATTATGAAGAGGAAACTTGTTTTGGTAATCATAGTTTGTTGATGATGATGAACCTCTCGTTGTCATATTATTTATATCTCTCTCACTCGGACATGAGATGAACGCTCTAACATTTTCATTTTCATTTCGATTTGGTGATGGACATGCTCACATAACATCTCCACATCCCTAATTCACAACTAACACCACTTTGCCACCAAACTAATACATATCAAATGGGTATAGGTCGCCATGATAAATAACTCAAATTATAATAGTCATACCCATCAACCGAATATACCTTGTCTCTCCCCTTGCACTTCACTTGACATTGTGCTTGCATCAAACACTTTGTACTTTCATCAAGTTCAACTTGATCACTCAACTTCAATTAGTATTAGATTTGCATTTTTTTTTTAGGATCAATGGGCATCAATTTTTACATCGAGGATCCTTCGAGCTTAATAACATATATCATATCATATATCCTATATTGAGTATTACTATTTAGACTTACTTGCATCTAGTAGCTCTTTGCCCCATTATTGGGATCACTCGACTTTGCATCCTTCCTCGACTTTCCCACCTTTTACTCTTTGAATGCGGTGGTTAAACATTGCATTGGTTGACTCTCCAAATGGCTATATCATACGCAGTTACACGTGTCCCCATGCATCAACACATGGTATGACATCTCTTTCAATTGTCCTTGATTGACATTTATGCATTCAAATGGTTGGCTCATTAGCATATTATAATTTTGAAATCGATCAATGAATTATAATCTTCAAATAGAAGTGTTCCCTATTTATAACCTTGACGAGATAAAGCATTAAAGGAGGACCCAAGAGCTCACACAAAAATTGTTTTTTTGTTTTGCCAATGCCTAAGACATTCATTACGCTAGTAGGTATATCCAAATGGGAGTCTCGATGGATGTGCTTGACACATGTCGTGGAAATGGACGGTCGAGTTTTGCGCCATGGTAATTGTTGCGCATGACATCATCGAACCTATTGATGAGGGAAACCACGATCACTACCTTAATCGTTAAAGAGAAACCCCGATCATAAATGTGCATGAAATCGATGACATAAGGAACTCTAAACACAAAGTTTATGTATTTAACATTACAAAGTTTAGAGTTTAAACATATTCAAGTTTCCCCATCTATAGGCGGTGGTGAAGGAGTCTCCACACCGTGCCCAACCAGATTGGCTCTCCACACAATACACCAATGAGTGCCACTTAAAGATTGATTAGCATTTTCCTCTATTTATCAGCCAGATCGATGTTGTAATCTTTATAAAAGCAGTGTCAGGTTGCATGTTCAAACCTCGGCGATAACATTACTAGCAGTGACAAATTCGACAAAAGATCGAGGGTCGTAAAAACCTTGCCTAATATAGATACACATGACAATGCTTCACATTTAATGAGTGTTAAGAAGACCACGAAATGTTGAGGAGACTACAAATCCATAAGGAAAACTCTTGCGTTTGATATGTGTTGTTGTCGAGCAAGTGCAAAGAATGTCCTAAGATAATAGTCTATAAAGATAATGCAAATCCACCTTGTCAGTCATGTTTTGCGGTTATCAAATTCAAGTACTACATTGACTCTATATGGGATGTTGAGTTCATTCCCCATGTCCCTGTCTCTAAAGTGTCTCGAGGCACATGCAAGTGACTTCCCCTTAAATTGACGTGTTCTAACTACCCACAAACCGCAAGGATTGACATTCGCAAATAACACATGTTAACATTGATAGTATTGATCGACCATGCCTTGCTTTAATCTAAGATATCTCCAATGTATGTTAGCTCAATAACCTCTACACTGCGCACCCCTTTCCTCATTCAAACGATTAACAAAATTGACAGAGAGTTCATATATCCTGGTTGTAATAAAGAAGAGTTTGACATTAGTTCCCCCAACATTTTCCCCACCCTTATACTTCTCCTCCCTCAAAACCCCTTTTTCATTTCCCCTCTTTCTCGTTTAATGTTTCCCTCCCTCCTTCAACATATCCATTACACTATTTAGATATGATTGCTAGTCCTAACAAATCTCATCCAGCGAAGATAGCACCCTTTAAAATACCACCACCGAGATAACCCGTTGAAATCCCACCTTCCATTCTTGTTTTTAAAATCTCACCATCGAGATAACCCCTTGAAATCCCACCTTCCATTCCGGATTTCTGACAAATGAAATCCTGGCTGCCAAATTATTAACCACAATTCAACACGAGGAGGAGCAACAGAAACAGCAATGAGTATTGTAACAGCAGCTACTACCAGGGCAACCTTGACTCTTTCCACGCTTCCTCGTAATTACCTCTTCTTAACTAACAAAATTCGCCCTACCTCCACCTTTCACCGTCTTAAGATCTCCAAGTTCGTGGTATCGAAACCTCTTAACCTTCCAAACTCTTGTACTTTCATGTCTGTAACGGCGAAAGCTTCAGAGGCCGGTAATGGCACGCCGAAGGCAATGGCTACTACTCTACACAATGCCGAAGAACTAATAAATTCGGTGGAGACATTCATATTCGACTGTGACGGTATGCACGCTTTTGCAGAATTATTTAAATCGAGCCGTGGAAAATGTCGTTAATATATTTGAAAGAGCTCGGTTCAATTTGTTGAAGGTGTTATATGGAAGGGCGATACGTTGATTGAAGGCGTGCCGGAAACTCTAGACATGCTTAGATCAAAGGTCAGAGGATTCGAACCTAAGAAGTCGAATTATATTTGTTATGTTTTCCACCATAAGAATATACAATGAGTGCATCGACAATTTACAATTAAGAAAACATCTCAGGGTTAAAAACCATAAGTACGACAATATTCTGTTTTTACTCGAAATATTTGTACCAGAGACAGTCCACCATAAGAATATACAATACGTGCAACGACAATTTACAATTAAGAAAACATCACAGTGCTAAAAACCACAAGTACGGTAATATTCGTGAAATTTTATTTTATTTTAGGTCCAAGTGCGAAATAAAAACTGCATATTTGTGTAATTTTGAAGGATGAACCACTACGTTCCCATCCTAAAAATATGAATTTGGATTCCGTTCTATAGGAAAATGTAGCTTATCACCGTTGTGTTGTGCTGTTAGATTCTTTTGTGAACCATTGTCAACAATGCCAATGAAACAACGGCTACTTATTAAATGGGTTCTATTGATTAAGGGGCCATGTTGGTCACCGCGGTGTTGTCGAGTTCCCAATGATGCACCATTATTTTGCTGTCTTTTTAATCCATTGCAAGCATGATCTTTACTATCCGTTTGTAAACAAGGATCAGTTGCTTGTGCTTCTGTAATTCTGTTTATGTTTTGTATTACATCAATGATTTCTTCATTTTAGGGGGAAACTGTAGCTTTTTTTCTTTATGATTGGTAAAATGAAGCTTCCATTGGTGTTCTATTGGGGTCTTCACCCTTGATAAGGAACAGAAAAGCAAATATCACATAGGCACAATACTCGATAATATGACATTTCAAAGCTTTTCATCAACTATGATTTGAATTTTGCAGTGTATCTTTCATTGTTGCCTGTGATGAGTAGATCATCAACGTACACCACTACAAATACAATCGTTTTGTCAACTGTTTTGACAAAAAGTGTTGCATCTTCAAACTCAAAACGTTTGAAGTTCATGTTCAAGAGGTGCTCAACTAGTTTGTTGTACCATGCTCGAGGGCTTGTTTCAAACCATACAACGGTTTTCAAGTTTGCAAACTTTGTGCTCTTGGCTGTCAACTGTAAAACCTTCAGGTTGAGTCATGTACATTGTTTCTTGAAGATCACCATTCAGAAAGGCAATTTTTTCATTTGATGAACTTTTCACCCACTGTGTTTCCAAAACCAACAAAGTCTGAATGGTAGTCCACTTCGCTATTGGTGCAAAGGTTTCATTGTAGTCTATGCCTTCCTTTTGAGAATAACCCTTTGTGACAAGCCTTGCTTTATGTTTGTCAAGCAAGCCATCAGCCTTGTATTTGTTGCGGAAGACCCACTTGCAACCAATTGGTTTACAGCCGAGTGGAGGATCAACCAACTTCCAAGTCCCATTTTTCATCAATGCATCATACTCATCTCTCATGGCTTTTCTCCGGACTCATCCTTTTCAGCTTGTTTGAAAGAGGTTGGTTCTGAATCGAACACAACATTGAGTTCTTCTTTTGGAGGATCATTCAAGGTGAGCTGTTCAATCTTGTTTTGAATTTCTTCTAGGACATTTTCTGTTGGTTGTGCGGCTGCATGTGCACTTCGTGTGCCAATTTTTCCAACTTCATTAGGATAGACATCTTTCAATGTCTATGTTGCCCATTTAGGCATCTTCTTTTCTGGTTTTGTTGCCTCAATCTCATTATCTGAAGCTTCTTCACTTTATGTTCCCTAGTTCTTGTGCCACTTATCCATTTTTGATGAAGTTTCATTTTCTTCTTCAGAGTTTCAATCTCTGTTATAGGAGATAATACGGAATCAAATGACTCCAAACTGCATGCCCCCTCACTATTTGGAATTTCCAAATTACTCTCCTTGTAGACATCGAACTTGGCATACTTCTCCAGTTGACTCAATTGACAATTGATGTTGGCCTCATCCTTTTAGTTTCACAAAAGACAACATCCCTTGCAATGAGGAATTTCTTGCTTTTTCATCATAGAGCCAGTATGCCTTGGAGGATTTAGAATATCCCAAATGAATGCATTTATGACTCTTGTGGTCCAACTTATTCCTTTTCTCCTTAGGGATCAATGTGTAACATGTGGATCCAAAAACTTGAAGATGACACACTTGAAGGAAGATGACCACACCACATTTCATACGAAGTCTTCAATTGAAGGGTTGTTGATGGTGATTTGTTTTGGAGGTACACTGTTGTTTGTGCTGCTTTTGCCCAAAAGTGTAGATTCACCCCCTTGAAATATAACATTGCACGAACCATATTCATCATGGTTCTATTCATCCTCTCAACTACTCCATTTTGTTGAGGAGTGTGAGGAATTGTGAGATGGTGTTTGATCTCATTTTTCTTGAGATAGGATTCAAATGCCTTTGAAGTGTACTCACCACCATTATCAGTCCTGAGTGTCCCAATGCGGGTTTGAGCTTCATTTTCCACCATGGCTCGAAACTTTTGAAATGTTTCAAAGGCTTCCGATATATCCATGTCATTTGGTTGTAGTGGTCGATGAACAACATGAAGTACTTGTGACCACCAACTAATAGAAATTGGAAGAGAACACAAGTTGGAGTGGACCAATTGCAACTTTCTGTCAACTTTCCATTTTGACTTTTGAAAAGGTCCTCTTGAGTGTTTAGCCAAAATGCAGGCTTCACACTTCTCGATTTTGCGGGTAGGGTGGGCAATCCTGCTACACCATTCTTTTGCAACACACAAATGCAGTCATGATTGGAGTGCCCGAATCTCGCATGCCACAACATACTTGGAGACATTTCGTCTTCAATGAGATGAGCAAAATTCCATGAAATTGATGGCTCACCCCGTGTTTTAACAATTTGCCTTCCTCAAATCCAGTCAATACAACTGCATTGTAACTGTAATGTCACTTTTTGGGGACTCACATGAATCTATGTAAAACTGAAGATAAACAACACTTTTCAAATTTTTAGTAGGCTGTTAGTGACTAAAACAAATATGTAAAAACCCTTAACTACTACCAACAAACACCCTTCTAGGGAAACAACCCTTTTGGGGTTTCAAACCCACTTTTGTGCCTTCAAAACCCTTCAAATCAGCTTCCCTTAAGTCTCTAAAATTATTATATATCACCAGCAATCATATCATGCAAGAAAACTGATTTTTAGAAGCCCACAAGTGTTATTTTTAATTTATCATGAAACCCTTCCACTGCAGATTTAAATAATAATTTCCAAAACTGAAATAACACTCATATACACTCAAATAATTGATAGAAATGGAAGATTTCACCTTTAGAAATTATAGAGAATCCAATCATGCAATTTGTTCACATAAAAACCAGCCACTTCACCCAAAACACTTTCCTTGTTCACATAAAAACCAGCCACTTCACCCAAAACACTCTCCCAAGCAAGTTGCTTAGGGCATAAATCAGTTGTAACCAGCAATGAAGTGTATGAAACCAAGTGTAGTGTGGGGTTTCGTCCACACCAACTTCTCCACAAGGGTTTTCGTCCTTGGGAGGGTCTCAATCAAGGGTTTTTGTCCTTGAGAGAGATGGAAAAGGTGCTTCACTAGCAATCCTTCACCAAGATATGAAAATTCATCAAAAGCATGATTCAATAATGGCCAAACAACCTCCTTTTATAACCATAAGGAGTGCTTTACAATACAAAAATGATGGCCAACCCCTTAAGATAAGTGCTTTTAAATATCTAATTAGTATTTGGAGCCTACATGCTCAAAATACTTTTATTTCCTAACTACTTAAGTCCTATTGGAGTGCTAGGCTTCCCAATAGGATACATGATAATAATAAAAATAACTACCTAAACAACAATAAAAATGTAATCCAGATCTTCCCCTTGCTTTCTTCCTTAGACCCATAGGGAGAAGAATGGGTTAAGGTCTTCAAAAATCAGCCTTCAAAAAGGGACATGACAAGATTGTCACTTTTTCTTTTGATAGTGACCTCTCCATTGTCCAGCAAAATGGAGTGCCCTTGTTGGCGAATGAGCACCAAGGAAAACAAGTTTCTTTTCAATTGAGGAAGGTATATGACATTTTAAAGAATGAAATCTAGAAGCCCTTGACACTTGAGTCTTATTGTCCCTTTTCCCTCTAGTCGCAGACTTGATCTGTCCGCCAAGTATATTGAATTATAACTTTCTTCATGAAACTCCTCAAAGAAGTCCTTTCAGAAAGTCATGTGTTGAGTGGCTCCAATATCTAGGACCCAAGCATCAAACCAAGTGGTATTAACTGAGGCATTATTTGCTTCATCACAATCTGTAAAACACATATTCACTAGTGAATTGAGTGGAGTCTGGTTCTTTGGTGAGCTTATTTTCTTCTTTTTGTTTGCAATAAGCTTCAATCTTCTCCCATGAAGTCTTGCATTCATGAGCCTCATGGCTCCCTTTTTCTGCCACACCATTTGCAAGAACAAGTGTTGTTTATCATTTTGCTTTTGCCCACTGTAATTGTTATTTTTGCCTCCTTTACCCTTTCTTCCCTTTGCCCTTATCATCATTTTTGGAAGACGAGGCCTTGGAGGAAGAACCCTTGAAAGAATTGCCTTTTTGATTGGCATAACAAATGCTTTCTCCTATGGAGTTGGTTTTTCTTCCAAAAGCCTTTTCCCTTTCGGCCATCTTTTCAACCAATTGATCAAATGCGAGTCTTTAATTGATTGCTTGCTTGTAAAGACTCCAAGTAGGTTGAATATGTAGGAAGGACTTTTATGAATGTTGTCATGTATATATCAATTTTCACCCCGGTGGCTTCAACATCATGCTTGATAGCTCGGATTTCCGAGGAAGACTCATCACATCACCATTTTTCAACTCAAGATTGAACAATTTCAATTGCAATCTGTATGAACTCAAACTCTAAGTGGGAATTATATAGGCCCTACAACTTTTTGAATGGCTCCCATGCATTTAAAACCCCCAAATGCAATGAAAGACTTATGCATCAACTGAATCCCTTATTAAGGCCAATGCTTTCAAATTCTTCTGCTTCTAGATATTGGCTTCCTTTGCATCTGTAGGTGGTGTTGGCTTTGTGTCCCATCCATGCAAATGTTGAACCACAAATCATTGAAGATAAGTGTGTTCTCCACTTGTCGAGACCACTCTAACTAGGTATCTTTTTGGTCAAAGTTGTGCCAACAATTGATTTTATTGAAGTCATTTTGTACCAGGGAGATGGAGGGGTTCCTTATCACTCCAAGTCTTATTTTAGGTGTACCATCAACCGCTATACTAGACCCTTCGATATACCCGCCTTTTTATATACTTGACGAGACGTGGAAGAAGCTCACCCTTATGATATGCTTGTTAGTATGTGAAAGAGGTGTTAAGGTACGTGAGAGTAGAATGGTACATGGTACCTAGGTAGTACGTGAAAAGGATTCGCTTTGTCAATGACACCCACTTAACGAAAAACTTCATCCATGGTGTAACAAAGGTATATTCTTGGTTTTTCTTGTTTTCGGATTTATGCTGAATGACAGATGCGAATGGGTAATGGAGGGAAGGAAATGAAAATAATTTTTTTCTTAGTTCTCCTTGGCGATTTATAAGGATGATGCCACAAACATTGTTGTTGCAGCTGTATTCGCTACAAATATGTTGTAATTCAATCGCGACGACATTACTCGTAAGTGTTAACCAAAGACATTATTAATACTGAATGCTGCGATTTGTTTCAGGTTTACATAATGTGTTTTGTTTTACAAAACTTTCTTGATTTTGAAAAATAAAAACGCTTTGGAATTGATTTGCACAATAAAAATGACTTATCTATTGTGTTAGTAAGTCGAGAATTAAATTTCCCTTTTTGTGATTTAGGAATATCCTCCAAAATAATTATTTTAATATTTTTCAAAAAGCAATTACTTTTTATAAAATAAAGTACTCCTTACCTTCTTTTTTCTTTTTGATATTTTTTTCATTTAAAAAAACAAGGTTTAGAAAAAATAAAATGTAAAGCCTTAAAAAGAATTCATCTCTTGATGTTACAGTAATGGCACATAGGAAGCAAAATGGCTACCCTTTGAATCTATTGCTACAATAGCTTTTTTTTTAATTGAAAAAACACACTTTTATTAATAAAAAGATATAGTACACCGCTAATCATACAAAAATGGGTGGAAAAGTCACATCCCAGAATGCAAATCACATCGAGCCAAGAAGGCCTTGAGAAGAAGCCAACTCACCTCATGAGGGCATCAAAATACAAGTATATATAATAAAAGTATGATTTTAAACCAAAAAAGTGCAGGAAACAAGTGGCATTTGCAAAAACAGAGGCCCACAAAAACTAGGCCACGGTAGTGAACATGGTGGTCGGAGGACGCAGAGGCGGAGGTGGAGCACTATCCGGCTTGCCCCCACCACCGATGGTAGAGGGGTGAGTCGTGTCAAGGATGGGATCCCACCCATTGTGCTTTGCGATTGTTGATCTTCGGTTTTTTACGATTCTTGGGTAGGGAGAGATGGCCGGTGCAAAACGCGAAACATTCCCCGAGTGGGGAAACCCCATCGTTGCTTTGTTAATGTCGCCGAACTAGTCGAAAACATCATTGCTACGGGCCGGAGAAGGACGTTGAGGCCGGGGAGGGAATGGTGGCAATGGGGAGAGGAGCTCCTTCGACTTCTAGAATGATGCTTGTGAAGACCCCGGCCACGATCTTGTGAGGGAGAGTGGTGGCACGACAAGTCCTAAGGAAGGACCGACAACACACGGGGGCATTACTCTAATGCGAGAGCAGGGATTATAGGTGTTCCACCTTTAGGCGGACTTTCTCTCGCTTGCACTTGGATTTGAAGCTAACATTGGAGATCACAATAACTATATTAGCCATAAGGAAGTCTCTATCCATAACAGTGTTGTTAAAACAATAAAAATTTCTATCTTTCCAAATTTGAAATACAATATATGCTCTAAACATTTGCCAAAAATATTGAATTTTGTAGGTAGCATAGTCGAATCCCCCAAAAGAATCATTTTCCAGGTGAAAAATTCAGGAATAAAGAGTTGGAATGGGGAGTGAATCCATTTCCGGTAGATGGCGTGTGGGTAGAACCAAAAGACGTGTTTAATCGACTCTGGTTGTTGGTAAACCTAACGGATCTGGCAGGCCAGGCAAGTAGGGTTTGCAATTCCCACGTGTTTGAGTCTGTCTCCAATAGGGAGGCCCTGATATAAGAGGCACCATAAAAAGTGGCGCTTTTCTAGGCTCAATATGAGCTTTCCAAATCGTGTCAAATCTTCTGGCCTGCAGATCCCATCCCCGGACTTGAGATTCCATTGATGATTAGGAGAATCACCCAAAACCTTTTTTGGGGCAATGAGGCGGTAGCCGATATGGGGTTTATAAGGACAGAAGGGTGTCGCCGTTGGCCAATGCCGCTCTCCACCAGGGCACACAAGAGGAAATCCCAATTTTGTGGAGGCAAGTATTAGATACGGAATTCGTAACTTTTGAAATAGACTTTGCATCCTCTTTTTGAACTGAAATTTAGCTTTAAGCATATTCCACAAGAGCTAGTCTCAGGAAGTTTTGCCAGAAGATGTTGCCAATTACTCTAATTCTCTTCTTAAAAAGTCGAAGATTTTTAAACCAGGGGAACCATAGCAAATGGGACATTATGGAAATTGAGAATGGGATACCACAAAGGGAAAGAGATAAGATAAATATATTAAATGTCCAACGAGTGACCACAAAAGTAGGTCAATGGGACTGCAACCATACATGAAAGGCGGATTAGATTCCAGCCAGAGGACCAAACGGTCCCCGAAAATAACCAAAGAGAAGAAGGAAGAAAAGAACGGGCAGGGGAAGAAGCCCAAGGAAGTTTCTGAAATCAACCGAATCCGAACACATAGGAGCAAGAAAGGAAGGAAGAGGATGTAGGAGACATCCTCAATTACCAACCAAGGTCGACGGAAATAAGCTAGTAATCGGTGTTCAAGATGTGGAAGGTCTAGAATGATGATGCCCGAAAGAAGGATGAACTTTGTGTTCGTCTGGTGGACCTCAAAGTCCATCGACAGTGGCCTCGACCTTGTGTATGATTGAATGTCCCTGGTCTGTGAAATAACACCTCGAGTTGAGATAGATCTTATCTCGGTCATTAAGATTGGTATCACCGTGTTGCTTAGTACCCCTCCCGGGGAAAGTGTTGTATAGAAGGAAGGAATTTACGGGGTAGCCGTTTGTTTAGAGGAAGGCGGAAGAGACTGAAGAGACTTATCCTGAAGCCTAAGGGTCTCATGCAGATAAAGAGCAAGGCACCTCTGATCATAGTATCTGAAGAATCCAGTGAGGGTAGGATGCTCTTTGAACAGGCAGTGGAATCTCCCTC